>CM023485.1:23122526-23305026 GCA_013339685.2 Hyalomma asiaticum | reverse complement strand
AAAGAGCGGTTTAGCGGTAAAAACAACCGGCATAGTTTCACGTTCGCTCGCAACTTGAGGTAAATCCCGCGCTCTATCCAGCAAAAACATTGCCCTTAATGCTCGTTTCACTTGAGACACCTCGAGCGTCGACGATTACTCCCGGTCACGTGCCGATGCATACGTCACATGAACGCACCCAGAAAACCGGAACCTTAGCGCATCCTTGTTACTCGCAAGGTCAAATTCGCGGCGCGCGGGCGATCGACTTCATACTGCAAGACACCCGCACTCGTGAACGGTCACCGCAGTCCCTCCTCTTCAAAGATGTCTCGATTCGCTGTTTTGGCCGTCTTGCTGGTGGCCACTTTCGTGACAGGTAAGTGTGTGCTTCCGCAAGATCATTTTAGTGTAACTCTGTTCAGGTTACTGGTCATTCGAGCGTGTTAGTGCTTTAATAGTGATGTTTAATTCACTAAACGGACGAGCAGTTCTGCAATAATACTACGCGTAGATCACTCATGCGGTTAAGTCAGCTATCGTATGATGGAAGCAGGCAGCAGTTTCGAGCTGTCAATGCGGCTCTTATACGTGGTATGAAGAAGTATAGAATTCTTGAAACCCCGTAAACAAATTTGCTGGTAGTTGGTAGCCAGCATACATACAGAAGATAGGCATGAATAAACTAATGAGCTTTTTGCATGCATCTGGAAAAATCCGCCTTGAGTTCTGTGGAATGTAGCATCCAGATATATTGCTCAGAAGTGCGATGATTGTCACACTTCCGACGCAATACGAGGAGCCGCGCAGTCAACTGAGGGATCGATTGAACCGGCTCGATAGACGATCTCTCACACCGAGCAAAGTGCTTGTACCGTAGCAACACCCATACAAACAAAGACGTGCTGGTGTCACGTGGTATTGCACGATGCCTGACAAATTACGGCTAGCTTAAACAGCCTCGCAGTTAAAAGTGCTACGACAGAGTTTTTTTACGGTAGCTTAAGCAGCTTCGCTGCTAATATGTGACGCATAGTGAACCCTGCACGTGCATACCAAATTACAAACCGTCAAACAAAATGCAAGACAGACATATATGAACTAGGCTCCAAGAGGGGAAATTGATTAACAGCAGCGATTTCTTTCTGACCTTTCTGACATGGTGTTCGGATCATTATATGCTCATTGGGAGTTGAAAACTTATGCAGTTAACGGACGAGTTAGGGCACTCGTTAGTTCATTCAAACAATGTTAGAGTGCCTATGGGGCGACGCATACAATAAGGAAAAAAAATCACAATTTTACACGTCTTAAAGTCGGTGGTATATTTTACAACAATTACTATAGTGCTGCTGTTTGCCTCCCATGGAATTTGCCGTCTTCGATAGAACTGTCGCGATGGCATAAACATCAAGGTGTGCGGTCTGTTTACAAACAGGTATAACGTCTTCTATGCGTCCGTACTCATAACTTTGCTCCCCGCTCGTGTTCCCACTTGTGCACTGCAAGGGAAAATTGTCCTCCAGCAAAAGTAAACGGAATAAAGCGGAGGCACCCCGTTGTCGTAAGCAGCGGGTGCGACTTTGAGGTCGCTGAACTGGAAGCCCCCATATACCTGCCGCAATTTGTTAGTCACAACTCTGTAGTGGTGTACATTCTTTCGTTGGACGCTTGTATACAAAGCGTTCGCGTTCTCTCCTTTTACTTCTCAGCTTCCTCTCACGTTCGAGAATTATACGTTATAAAAAGGAAGGGCAGTAACCAAACAACTATGTCTTCTTTTTGCTTGTTTGTTTGTTTGTTTGTTTGTCTTTCGTTAAATTCGACACTACTATGTTTTAGTAGCTTTCTTAAAAAGGAGATGTAGTTCTGCTATGTAAAGGTAGGGCGCATTGCGTATGTCACTTCATTTCGCTCTATCACACATCAAGGAACTCTCTCTCTCGCTCTGTGTGTGTGTGTGTGTGTGTGTGTGTGTGTGTGTGTGTGTGTGTGTGTGTGTGTGTGTGTGCGTGTGTGTGTGTGTGTGTGTGTGTGTGTGTGTGTGTGTGTGTGTGTGTGTGTGTGTGTGTGTGTGCGTGTGTGTGTGTGTGTGTTGCCACACTAGCACAAAATGCGCCGACGTTCCTTTTGTCATCAGTAAGGTCATACGCCCGTCTTACCGCAGAAACTAACAATTCGTAAATGCAGCCGCAACGAATTAAGCCAAAGTGCCTGTAACAGGGATCAAAATCTTTCATTTGTTCTTACGGTAGTACAATATATTCACGTTCCACAGCGGTTAGGTTCTCTCATGAAATATCTTCGCAGTTTACGTGACGCATATCCGAATCTGAAGCACAGAACTAAGTCGTCCTGTTCTGAAGCCTCAAATTACGACTCCTCGCGTTCACTCTTGCGCGTATATGCTGTGCTGTAAGTGCATTCAAGCAAAACCATACGTGCGGCGGCGTATGTCACGTTACGTGCAGGAGTGACCGCAGTGAAAGCGCCAAGTCGCAGCCGTGTTCCGTAAACGCCAATCTACAAGCCTGTTTTTCGCTCATTCCACAGGCTCCAGCGCTCAGCGTCGGCCTTCCCTGTGCTCCCTCCCACCTGTCCAGGGAACCTGCCGAGGCTTCTTCCCCTCCTTCTACTTCGACAGTTCGTCTGGAACGTGCCGAGAGTTCATCTACGGCGGGTGCAAAGGCAACGCGAATCGTTTCGAATCGTTTCAGCAGTGTACCCGCGTCTGTGGCTGAGCTCGCTTTTTTTGTACGCTTGAAACGCTGCACAAGCCATGACGTAGTACGCTGCATCAGGCGTCACGCTCTTTCTGATGCCCACTTAAGCTGATAAACAGTGTCTCTCAGCCCTTGTTTCTCGAACGTATGTACACCGCAATAAACACCTTCTGGGTTCTCTTGCGTGTTTCTTTTTTTTTTTCTTCTTCTTCTTTTTTGAGAAATGTCTTACAGGTGGGACCCTCGAGTCGAAAGGCAGTCGTCGACATTTCGCCAGTGTTATTGAGCACTGATTACTGCTGGTCTCTTCAGAAACCAAGCACACAGGCGGTACATTAAGCACACAGCCAGGTGCTAGCGGTACACGTAATTAAGTGTCCGAATCCGAATCTCGTACGAATATCCAACTTCGAATATCGAATCGAATACCGAATATCAAAACACAAATTTGCCCTCAGTAATGACATTTTTGTTTAACACATATGTTGGGAAAATGTACTATAAGCTATCAGCGCAAAATGCATTGCCATCAGGAGCACAATGCCTACACTGCCTTGTCAGGTCGTAGCTGTATTGGTAAGCTATCACAGAATAAAACGAGGGACAACTGATCAGACCACATGGTCAGCCGGCTGCAATGCGAGTCGAAGAGGCCGTTAAAAGCGTGCAGTACGCCAGCCTGCATACCTACACGATAGCCAACAGAGCCACCGAGCACGTAGTTCAAGATGCTTATCGCGACGGCGCGTATTGCCGGCGAATAGTTGTACGTGATGGCGCGCTTGTCGCTGACCGCCATCGCGCCTCGGCAACATGCGTAATCGGGGATGATCAGTGATTTTCGGAATAAAACACTGTATTGCCGCAAAATCAATTATACTGCATATGAAAATCAAGTCGAATTTCCGAAAATTTCGATACGCTGTTTTCTAATCGAATACGAATATTGAAACTGCATCACTCGTCGAATATTCGAAACATTCGAATATTCGAGCACCCCTAGTCATTACCAAAGAAAAGGGCGTAAGGGTCTTACGCGGCGCCCGAACTCTTGCGGACGGATGTTCCCCAGATGTACACGCAGTATACGTTACATTGCACACAAAATGTAGGAGGCTTCTTCTATTTCACTTTAACTTCCACCTCCACTTACAGGGGCGTCCTCTCATACCGCAGCACGATGAGAAGAGAACGCTGGCGTGAACTGCCAAGAGTCACGATTAATAACATTTTTGAAGTTGGGTAATACTGTTCATTTATAGCTGACGACACCAACAGTACCCGCAACGTTTTGCACTTCATTCAAGAGGCGCGCCTGCGCCGTGTTTCTTTTTTTCTTTTTTGTGTGTGTGTGTGTTCGTTCTGCTGAAAACGAAATTCCTGAAATAATAAACTGCAGAAAGTCAAGTTCATACTTTGTGGAGTTTGTCCTTATTCAGAGAAATAACTGCAGATCGTGAAAAGAATGGTATGCTTAAAATGACTTGAGACTTTCTTCTTTTTTCTGTTTTAGGCAACGAACTTAGGCAAGGAATTTACGCACGAAGCGCTGACAAAGCGCTTCATACAAAAGTTATCCTCGTGTGATACTGACAGCGGTTGTGTATAACTCGGGCCATATGTGGCTCTAAACAAAAAGAAGGGCCAGCGTTCACTCTTTAATGTCTCCTTCAATATAACGCTGATGTTCGTTGTCCCAGAGCATTTAGTCGTAGTTTTAGCGTTGCTTGGCGTGTTGCTGCTGACCACCGTCGCCTCCAGACTTTCCTCCTACTTCAGGAACCTAGGTCCACAACAGAAAAGGGCGTTTGACGCATATTCACCTGTGCTCATGAAGGCCGTGAATATCGGACGTTTGTTCATATAGGGCTAATACATTATAGATGGCTTGAGCTTCTTCTAACGGCACAACAAGCAGATGTCATCCTGTACTAGTTATCATCGGGAAGAATGTTCCAGCTTGAATTTTTAATAAGAATGGCCCTCTGCAAAGTTTGATCACTGCATGGCACTGCCTAGATATCACACATGTCCACAATATGCGAAAGAGCTGTGTTTAGAGCGCTAATTAATAACTAATTAATCTAGTAGTTAGTTAGTTAGTTAGTTAGTTAGTTAGTTAGTTAGTTAGTTAGTTAGTTAGTTAGTTAGTTAGTTAGTTAGTTAGTTAGTTAGTTAGTTAGTTAGTTAGTTATCAATGACCAAGTTTTCAGAGGTCACGCAATCGTCATTTTTCGGACAATGCGTTCAGAGACCCATTAATAATGACCCGTGAAAGTAGTGACAAGCTTTGTGCTAGCGATCAACCCTAGGTACGCTAGGGTTATCCATCGCTCAGCAAGATTTACTGCCTCCCAAGGCATAAAGGGCAACTCCGGCAGTTTTTTCACCATGTTCTGATATCGATGTTTTCCAATGGTACTGATAGTCATGTGGAAGCCATGGTGTTTCAATTTGCTGAGAAACGCACCAATAATTTTAAATAACTGACTGAAAGGCGTGTTGAAACCTAAACCGAAACGGGTAGACACTTGGTGCAGCGTATGCGATGACGGCACAGCCTCCCTGCCATTATAAATAAGAAGCTGGTGCAAGAAAAAGGACACTGGCGAGGTCATCCGACGATGTATTGAGTATGCCAGCCCTTCTGCACTTGACAGTGAATATATGAGCGCTGAAATATCGCCGTTTTGCTCTTGAAGGCCCGCAGATTCGGGCGGGCACCGTTGGAGGTGATGACGTCAAAAACCCAGAGTGGCCCGCAGAGAAATCCGCGAAAAATTTTAAAATTCATTTCCAGGAAAACTAAATTGCTTGCAACCGCCTCCTTTGCCATACATTATTATAGTACCGAGGAGAACACATATTGAAAATTTCATTGAGATCCGTGGACACTGCAAAATCTGCCGGAGTTGTCCTTTAAGGAAGCACTAGGGGAGCTTTCCAACTTCCACGGAGATTCCGTCCGGCTCACCTCGAATACGCAGCGCCTCATGCACTCGTCATGGGACTTAAACGCATTAGCCGGCCTCCCACTGCAGCCGCCGTAGAGATATGGCTTGCAAAGCAAGTACGTTGTGTCGTAATACCAGCGTGGCACGTAGTCCGAGCAATGTCGGTAGTCGGGCTTCAGCCAACATTCGTTCTTCAGAACTTGATCGGTCGGGTTGTCCTGATCCTCCCCGCGCCTTCTCTTCTTTTTCGCACCCGCTGCCTCTGCAATGTACGCACGCTGCTATGACAACACCAACTCTATCCTTTCTCTAAGACACTACGCTAGATGGATGGCTTTTGGGGGAAACAAGTACTCCGGAAGATTAGCAACTCCAACCAGTTCGGCAAGACAAGGATGCCGTCAATGCCTAAGGGCTCCTGGATGTCACCTAGGAACGCGGGTGGGGCGCCAGGAGGCGCTATATTCAAGCGCATGATAGAGTTACTGTATATGCTACCCATATATACAGTAACTCTATCGCATGAAGCGGTGGAAGATTGAGATCAGAGCAGAACATATTCTGAACGCGAAGGTTGTTTTGTTAGTCGTAAAGGACGCCGCGCAGTAACGCAGCACATTGAACGAATAGTTCCCTTCAGTATTCTTCAAGCACGTCTAGACTACACTACACCATTTAGAGGGTCGTCTCAGTGTGTATATACAATCTGGAGAGTATTAGTACTATAAACATCATTTATGTAAAAAAGTCTGCATGGTGCAATGTTGGGCGGTGCCTTGTGAAAGAGCGCCGCTGGTCTTCGCAACAAGTACATCCCAGACATGCCAAAGCATAAAACGTCGAATCGGGGCACCATCGCGAACACACTGCAGAACGGAGATGACCACATAAGGTATAACTTACGTAGCGCAAGTTCAAACTGTAGCTTGAGTACTAACGGTCAAGCATTATCAACGTGGGTGGTGAGATACACTGCAGAGGTGACCAGAACAATGCGTAGTTTCTGCTTGCGGTTACATCCGAGGAACGATCGAGATCATGGACGTCACCACTGAGGCACATTTACGAGGGCTAAGGTGAAGTTGTTTTAAATGATACGAAAGTGCGATGGACAGTGAAAGCAGTACTAATAACGCGACTACAACAAGGTCGGCGTCAATTACAATGAGTAAACTGCGATGTATTTGGTGCTCTGCGTACACATCACATTAGGGTGTTCTAGCAGTGGAGGATTAGCTTATACAGCAAGCACACAAATACCGTTCTCTCGTGGTCAGCACATACCTGTCTTAGTCTGAAAGACCTGTATCAGCTATACGTTCAACCTTTCATGGTGTTTCTGTAGGCATACAGCTAATAGCGCCTGCGTGTCGACTGATATAGCTGCGTGCAGACCAGAAAGGCACGCTTTTACCATGTCGAATGCACGGTAAACCACCTCTACTACAACACCCTACTATCTGCATTCATTGAAAAAATTCTGTAGTGATTACCTTTTTAATCGCTGTGATTACCTTTAATCTTTCAACTCCGATTCTTGAATCATACTTATAAAAGAAGCATCCGTAAAAACCCGAGTTCTCTTAAAGCTAAACTGCAGATGAAGAGAACTTCTTGGGCGAGTTGGTGAAGCAAAATTTCATCTAAGGTAGCCCCTTCTTTGCTTCGTCTGCCTCTTCTAGTTTATTGCGCTTCACGGTTTAGCACTACTTCAAAGAGTGCTATACTGATGAAGAATGCTATCGTTACAGGGCTAGAAAAAGCAAACATCATAAGGTGATATGAGTTGCTGATGCTGATAAGTCATTCAAATTGTGACGCATGCTTAAAATGCGCGTGGCTTCTTGACTGTGCACATCTTTAGCAAGAAGGGCAAAGAGCTAATCACGCGTTTCACCTCATCATACCCGCATCTTTTTTCTGGATTTCTCAAATATAGCGTCTAAATTAATGCTAAGTCATCATCATCATCTGCCGGTTTCAAGTCCACTGCACGACGAAGGCCTCTCCCAACGATTTCCAATTTGCCCTGTCATGAGCGACTTGGTTCCACGTTACGCCCATACAAATTTCTTAATTTCGTCGCTCCATCTAACCTTTTGCCTGCTTCTGTTGCGTTTTCTTTCTGTTAGCATCCATTACGTCGTTCTCACCGTCTACCTGTTACCTGTCCACCACACGGCGTGTCCTGGCTAGGTCAACTTCTCTCTTTTAATTGATATAAGAATATCAGCTACTCCTGTCTGTTCTCCGATCCATCCCGCTCACCTTTTTTTTTTCTTCTAAGTTTCTCTTTATCTAAGTGGCATTTTCACAACGCAAATAGGACGCTACGTTTTCAACATTCGCAGAAAATAGCAACTTATTTTCAAGCAAAAGTAGTTGCTTCAGACGGCTACAGTGCCACACTTTCAAATCCTGGTCCATCTGTAAACGACAGCTAAAGCAACGGTATCACTTACCCGTCATCGTCCAACCTATGATTAAGGCAATAACAAACAGACAACGCACACTGCCCATTTCTAAGCGACCTTCAATCCGCGAACTGCGGCTCCTCCTCGTACGCTACTTCATCTAGACCTGAAAGCAGGCAGTCTGCTCTCTCACGAAATCTTGCTACGAGAACTCCGAGACGAGAGCGACAGGTACACCGGCGGCGCGTCAGGTGGCTAACGTAGCGCACTCGTGTACTTCGTAAGCAGAGAGAAAAAAAAATTAATCGCATAAACACAAACAAGATAATAAACAGAGTCAAGAAGAAATAAAGAAGGAGAAAAGATTTCCTGCGCGAACTCTCGCCAGACGCGCGGGATGGCGTACGTGAAGCGTTTTATAGTCATTGAATAAACCGACAAACGCCGCCTTTTGTGTGATGGACTATGCTACTCGCAAATGTCTTGAATGGCGGGTGAGTGACACGATAGAGAAGCGAAGAATGGTACGGGCGAAATAAGCCGAAATAAAGAAGAAGAGTCTTCTTTCTTTTTTTATATAAGTGTAAAATGGGAAATATATTACGGAGGCACATATGCAGAGTTCTTATATAACTTTCTTTTTTCAAGAAAAGAGGTAAATAAAATGAAACTAAGAGAAATGCGGCAGTAGTTATGAATAAATCGTGAAACGAGTCCCCCAGCACCTATGCGTGCAACGCATGATAGCTGTTAATAATAGACAGGCAGACAAGCCGACGAGCGCTGTCGTTCTTTCATCTTGTTCCCACAACCTAGTTATGTGCATATGGCGTCGGAAGGCAGGAGACAATTGTGAAAGGAGAAAACATTGGCCACGAGACACTATCTCACAATGAGCCCTAGTCGTCGCAACAGAAGAGCCTGGTTCCGGAGACAATTCTGACGCTAACCTAAAGCTGCAGGCAATGCGGCATATTTGGCATGCGACAGCAAAAAGAAGGTTCGGCCGTTTGTTATAGTAATGCGAACAGGAAGACACCATCCGTAGGTGCAAAGATTTCGGCAAGGTCACATTGCTTCGGAGACGGCGCCACTCGCCGTCATAATTTTCGTTGCCATTGTTACCTCTCCATTCATACCCACGGCAGGATGAACTGAGCGTTCTGTTTCTCTTGCTGCCAGTTCAACCTCAACTCCCGACGCTGGCAGCGTGGTTGACATCAATGTTGTTAAAAATGTTACTGAAGCATCAGGAAAGTTTGTTCCGGAGGAGATCGCGCGTCTCATTGTCCCCTTCACGCCAGATGACGCCTGCAGTACAGTAAGGCCCAGCTCTTCCAGCGTTCTCAAATCATCTGGCACTATTTCATGAAAGTAAAATTTGCTAATTTAATCATTAAGTTACCTATGCCGCGCGCCCTACTGCCCGTTTCTTTTGCTGGAAACTATTCAGTAACCCCAACCAACTACCGGCCCTGCGCTCTAAACGATCCGCCCAACTTAATTTCGTTTCCTCTTCTGGCGTATGCTACGTGGGACATGCACACTTATTAGGTTTTGAAATGACGCATATTCTGTTCGACTAGGTGTACTTCGTGCTTTGAATAATGCAGTGCCGAACACTGATGCCTTTGCTTTCGACATATCGTGATAGCGCTTCAGTCCGTTTACAAGTTTAAAACCCTGCTGCACATTAGTTAATTCATTTAAAAGAAAGCAGAAATACCCGCATACGTCGAGATTTCCAGAATGCGTAATTTCACGTTGTGGCTCATCAAGACTTTCAAACGCCTTGCTTATGAAATGTATGTGGCAAAACTATGCACAAGTTAATACTCTACTAATAAAGCAGCAAGCTTTCGTCCTGAAGTGTTAGAGGTGCAACGCGAGCAATTTTCTTTTCTATTTTTGCAATTGAGGACTGCGTTATTCTGCAAAGCACGGTTCTCTGTACGGCTCACACTCGATGCTGTAAATTCTTAATAGGAACTGAAAATTTTATCTGAAGAATTTTACTCACCTTGCATATATTCTCACGCGTGTCACCTATTAATGCGGTCACCTTACAAATACAACCACAAGCACTCTACTTGCGCATAAGATGCATGCCGATTCTGGCGTTCTCAAGATTATGACTTTTGTTTTTTCATAAGACGCTCGCCTAGGCGCACTTTTTCTTGGCGTCATTGAATGCCCATGGTCTGTATATCGTAATGATCTTCCAGTCTCTTTACATGCAAATGTACAGGTCATGGGAAATAAGCATACAGGAGCATAGGGCACGTTGTACGTTATTTACTACACTGAAACATTGATCGTGGTCACTAAGACTGAACCTCCCAACGTCCTTGCACTTTACTCTTGATTACTTAGAAAGCAAACATGTCATACATGTACAGTACGCACACACCACTAGCGCAAAGGCTAGCGGCCAGCAAGGCATGCGACAGTGGGTTGCAGCGCTAACAACAACACGAAACCCAAAATGCGAAGAGCGGAAGCTAGGCAGTGTGGGTGACGAGCGGCGTGTGCTGGAACTTCACCGCAAACGTGAGCGTACGGTGCGAAATAACTGTCGCACAATGCCAGCAGGAAATTCACAGAGCTTTGAGCAATACTGACACTCACCAGGGTGTCGTTCGTTAAAAGCTAATGCGAACAGCTGTGTACGATATTCACGCCAGCATCCACGTATACCAAAGTAAAAACGTAATATCATAAGATACAGAAGTAGGAAAGTGAACGAGGAGCGTGTTGCTCGAAACAGCTCGAACACTCTTCGACACACTATTGGTGCGTGCGTGGCCGAGCGATCGAACATGGTGCACGTGTGAAAAAAAAACATACAAAACAAAAAACGTCGTCTCTCTGTCGTAGATAAGATCCACGGCGAAGCACGACAGAGGAGCCAAATTGAGTCTGTTCAGCTGACACAGACTTGTTGTGAACGCCGGTCATCTGCACCACATGTCGTTCTGTGGTGCGCCAGCTAGATGACCGTGCTCGTCGTGGCGCGAGGCGGAAGCATTGGGTACAGCAAGGGAGCCAGCTACATGGCCTGCGTGCTATTTGTACATCCATGGCCGACGCACGTGGCGTCGGTAGCCGAGGCGCGAAACTGCTTGAGGATTGCCACCACCAGCACGAAGACAATGATGGCCACCGCAGCGATGACAACAGGGCGCTTCGACTCTGGCCTCTCTTCCTTGAGCGCATCGATGCAAGAAAAAGGAAGAAGGAAATCAGGGACCTTTAAAAAAACACCGCTTGAGGCCCTGTTACCTAAGTGAATCTGCGCCATGGGCTCCTCGGGAAGGCTTGCGAAGGTTTCGATCACTTTATCTGGGCATTTACCGCACTGACACGTACCATTAAACAGCCCACCAATCATACATCCAAAATCACCATGCCCGAGCACTGGGTGCTTATGCTGCTCAACGCATGCCTAGAGGGCCAACTCTAGGCAGTCCGGCTCGAAGACGACACCACCAAGAGCCGAGGTCTGACAGGCGAATCAGCAAGGAATGTTCCCTTGGGGCTAGTCATCCGGACCTTGCCTCCACTGTCCTCAGTAAGGGCAAGTCATAAATTCTCTCTCTCTCTCTCTCTCTCTCTCTCTCTCTCTCTCTCTCTCTCTCTCTTTGTCGTCAGCTATAGATTGGGCAATATTTAACTCATCCACCTGGGCTATACAGAACTGTAACCGCCATATTGGTCCTATAAAATCGCTATGGTTCATTTATCCCTCGTTGTACACTTAGCGCTTTTCATCGCTTGCCAGCTGGGATATAACAACGTCACAGCCTACAAGCGTTCGTTCAAGCGTACATTGAATTGAAGACATTAAGGGAAAATTTGCTCGAGAGATGTAAAATGCTGCAACCAGATGTTCGGCTCCGTCCGCTAACTGCCACTGCAGAGCATCTTATAGACATTGACACACACTGTGAAGTTCCACTAATAACATATACAGCTGAGTACTGAGGTCTTCGCCGAATACACTATGAAAGCCCAACGATTTCCTTACCTGCCTTCAACCATAAACAAGAACAAATGTAGACGCAGTGCGAGTGTTGACGCTTCATTCAGTGCACATGTACCTAGCAACACTGCAACGGTTATGCAAACCTGTTCGCCGTGTTCTTCCTCATGACCGAAACATTAGTCACGCGAAACCCAGTAAAGGCAGTAAGAGTACATTCTCAAAAATTGACGCACAACTCAGCATGGCCACCGGCGGTGAAATGAAAATAGCGAAGGCCAGTAAGTCTATCGCAGATCATGGATAGTAGAAATATTAAATCTCTGGAACCCTATACCCCTCAGCTCTTTCGCTGGGCACTGGCATGGACTAAGAACATAACCGCCGCCAGATCAAAACTTGGACCTCGTAGCCTGAACCGAGGACGCAGTTACACTTTTGGACAACAGGGCCTTACGTTTCCCTAAATCGAACGCGCACACGTTCTGCAATGCGCGCCATCAAAATATGCAATACCGGTACGTTGGTGAAGCGAGCTGTTTGAAGAGCCTCCGGCCGGTGTCCAGTGGCGTCCACGGGGCGCTGCTGCTCGCCCTGCGCCACTTCTGCCGCGGTGGCCCGCGTTCCCGCCAGCGGTTCCTGGGACTGCTTGGACGGGCGCCTCGATGGCTGCATCGAATCGTCAGGCGCCACAGACGATGGCTTCTCAGAGGCCTGAGGCTGCAAGGGCCGCGCTGCCGACGCCTCTGTAGAGGCCGTGTCGCTGGCTAACGGTTGGGTTACCGGAGAGGGCGGCATGACTGGTGGAGGAAGGGCTAGCTGAGGCGGCGGGACAACCTGAGGCGGCGGGGCAACCTGACCTGGTAGGCCAACCTGAGCTGTTGGTGTGGCTTCGACAACCGGCACGATTTCCGGACGCGCTACGGCGCCTTCAACGTCGGCGCGTGCGATAGCGTTTCCGGAAGGCGCAATCTTGGTGGACTCACGGGACGTGGAGCGCCGACTGCGACGGGAACCGCTGGAACGTCGCGAGCCTTGGGACCTGTCATCGGCACCGGTAAGCACGGAGCTTTGCTGCGACCCGGCCGCGTCGCCACGTCGCGAAGCCTTGTCGCTGGCCTGCGAAGCATCTTGACTCTCGGCGCGCCGGCGGGAACGTTCCTCTCGCTTTGAGCGCTTCTGCGTCGACTTGGTCTTCTCGGCCTTGGAAGCCGGCGTGTCTTTCTCTGAAGCGTCCATCTCCTCGAGCCTGAACGAATGATGCTGACGCACGCTGCCCGCGAGTTGTCGTCCTCTTCAACTTCTCTTCTCCGCAGAATTTTTTTTATTTAGATGCAAAAACATGGGAAGGCAGGTTACGCCACAGCCGGCTATCTCAAAATCATGATATTGATATTTAAAAAAACTCTCTCACATAAACAGCAAAACAAACCGCAAGAAAGAATAAATAAATAAGAAAAAAATCAAAAGGAATGAGTACACAGTGTGATGGCTAACGCTGTAAAAATGCCTCAAAGAGCAGAGTCCATTACAAACAGGGTGGTTGCACAGATTGCCGCAGGTATCATCCTTATATATAACTATTCTCTAGGTACTTGCAAACAAATTGACTAAATGCCTGTTCTCAACGCAACATGATGATGAGAAACCCGAATTTCAATTACAGACAGTTCATTAGTTTTTGGACAACCATAAAGTAGCGAAGAGCGCTCACTGGCCGTCTCTGGTTGTCAGGGTGGCAAGGTGTGGCCACGATCCAAGCACTTCTCACAGAGTGAAAGGTCGTCTGTCGATTCTATGCAATCGATCACTCAATTGAACGCGCCACTCTTTGTAATGAAGGCTCTCTATGATTACATGCTCCACTGATCCTTCGGCATTATGACAGTGATCGCACTGTTGGAACGTTCCTTTTTTTTTTTTTTTTGATGCGGCACAGCAAGTGAATGAAGAAGAGGTGTGTCTCATGCGGGGCACTAACCAATACATGGGTATATTATTCCAATAGGTCGTAAAGGGTCACAACTACTGGGTTGATTTTGTCACGTAATGTTCAACTTTAAGTTACAAATTAATATCAAACGGATTTAAAGATTTAAAGCCGATAAAGATAAGCAAGGCACCCTTTACTTTATACGAAATTCCATAATGTCGAAGCCAACATTATCTGTAGAGACACCCCAGAGCAGAAGCCTCGGACAAAAGCATAACCGGTTCTCTTACACAAAATACTTTAAGGCGAAAGCCTTAATCGTGGGAAGCGGAGCGTGACGTCCATCGGTATGGACAACGCTTGCACGAAAATATCGAAAGCTCGTGTCTGGCGGCGTGGAAGGGCGAGAACGTATATATATGACTAACAAGATCCACAGCTGGTGACGTCAATAACGGGACGTGCTCGCCAGTTACGTCATGATAAACTATAACGGCACTACGTGTGGCGCGTAGCCGCATTCCTCGGCTGTCAACTTTTACATCCTATTCCACATTACATTCACGCGATGTCAGATGCAGTTTTAAAAAAATAATGCAACCCATGTCAAGTCATGCGGAATGGCTTTCACCGACATGTCATCTCAGCGTGCAATAAAGGACCCTTTTTTTTTTTTACTGAAATAGTTAGGCGGCGAGAATGTAGAAAGAATCAGTGAATCCTGGACTCTTAATTACAGAAAAAGCAGGGTGGGGAGGCCATCAAATATGAACTGCACAAATAAAAATTTAACGAGTAACTCGGCAACGTCATCTCGTGATTTCGGCCTTCTTCGTCCTTGTGTCACGTAGGTACTTCCGCCGGGAGGATACAGTGCGCTTATAATCTGGATAAGTAGTCATCACTGTGTCTGGCAGACCTCTTGTGAACGCAAGCATGCCAAGTGTGAATAAAAGCATGCCTCCAAGCGCACTGCCTCCAAGTGTATAGTTCGTGTCAGAACACAAATGACTGCCGCTTAAAGGGCCTTCTTGGCCAGTCAGTCTGCAGTTTCGTTTTAAAAACAGACAAACCAAAAACAAGCCGAAGATTGTTTAATTGGTGACTTGCAATACGCTTAATATCAAAGTAAACGATATATATGTTAGAACGTTTATACCATGCAAAATGAGAGAAAGGGGACCATGAGACACCTTTTCGCAAAGAAAAACAGGAAACGCAACGAAAAGAGAGACAGAACGAATAAAAATGAAAAGAAAATATCCGCAGAGAACAGATCATTCGGTCCAAAAAAGCAGCTCTTTACCAATGTTAGTTTCAACTGATCTTCGAAGATGTACAAACAACAAGTACTTCTGATATCTGCAGGAAATTCCAAACAGTGATGCCACCAAACGCGAGAATAAGCTTTTCGCAATTTCAAGCACACTTGGGTAAACAGACGTTATTTTGCTAAGAATTTCAATGTTGCGTGAATTCATGATGCGACACAAAAGTAAGCATCTTGCTGTTGTTGTTCGCCTGGCAATTTTTGGCTCATACCCACCGTGAGATATTGGCCAAGAATTAAGTGATAAAACAAAATAGTCTATAACCTAGGAATGCGGTAATTGACACAGAGCAAAAGCAGTTAAAGAGGTATTGAGGATCGTGATGTAATATAGAGGAAAAGAGAACTCTAAGGATACGCATAATAAATGAGTGAAATAAAAAATGACCAAGATTGAACTTATATGCGCATATCCGTAGGTATGTCGAGATGTATGAAGATTTGACTTGTGAGGTTTAACGTCTCAAAACCAGCTCTGATTATGAGATACGCCGTAGTGGAGGGTTCCGGAAATTTTAACTACCTGGGTTTCTTTAACGTGCACTGACATCGCACAGTACACAGGCCTCAACATTTCGCCTCCATCGAAAAGCAGCCGCCGCGGCCGGGATTCGATCCCGCGACCGTCGGATCAGCAGCCGAGTACCATAGCCACTGGTCCACCGTGGCGGGGCTGGATGTAGGAAGAGAACCAGGAAAACTGATAACTTACGCTGATGTACCTACGTAAGGAGGAGGGTGTGAAGAAATTGGTAAATAGGCAATAGGTATTTTCACGGCTTAGTTTTGAAGGCGTTCCAGGTGTTTAAAGTGCGTAGGATATGTGTTTCCTAACGCAGACAAACAGTATATGTCAGGTGGCTACCTATATATGTATCACATAACGAAGCAAGGATATGCGGCGCGACGTACGCACGCGTTTTCATGAGACACAAACACCGAATGTCCTTTTTGCGCAGTATTGAAGTAACGTGAGAGAGACAGTTCAGATATTTGTTGAGGATAACGTCAAAGGATTTCACTTCTCTTGTACTTCTTCGTATGCTCCTCCAGAGTATTGTTCTCTGTCGTCACCTCTACATCTTCGAATTTTTCTGCTCCTTCTACTTCTTTGTCCCCTCATCCATCTTTTTTCTCCCTCGTCTCCTTCTTGTACTGCTTTGTGCACTTTTTCACCTCCTTCACCACTGTCTTCCTTCTCCATCTCCATTTCCTCCACCTCTTCCTCCTCTCTGCCTAATACTACTACTACTACCACTACTACTGCTGCTCCTCCGTTTTCTTCTCCTCATCTTGTTCTTCTACAACTTAATCTCCTCGTCCTCCGTGTTTTTCACATCTTTCCATCGTCATGTTACTTATATGCTTTAATTTTTCTCCCAGTCGGCTCTACTGAAGAGATTTTGAATAACCCCTAATAAAAATTTTAACAATTGCTGGAACCCGACGTGGCGTAACCACGTTATGATTCTGGGGCAAGCCCTATTGGTCCAAGCACACGACTGTGTGGTTTTTCGTTTTCTTTCTTTTCTTTTTTTTCCATTTCGCCTTCATCTAAATGACACACCAATGGCCGAGGAGTCGAACCCGCGCCCTTGAGCAATTTTACCGCCGACATTTGTATCGCACGAGACGCAGATTCCACCGCCTGCGGCGCATTTGTGGCACGCCGGTATAGTAGTGCCACCTACAAGGCGTCGCGACAACCTCTAAGCCGAACTGGGTGCACGGTGGCGCCATCCACACACAGTTACTAGATCTAGTTTGCACCTTTAAACGAAGGCCTCCCAGCACCAAGCTCAGATGCTTTTCAAATTGAGAGCGCTCTAAAATGTTCCACGCGTTCGAATAACAAATCGCATAAGTTGCTAATACATTCACTCTTCGAATATGAACGCGAAATGAACTAGTTGTAGTTCTCGAAACGCATATTGGCTCTAACCGAATGTCCCCGATATTTTTCAATTGCTGATAAAATACTTCATGCCGTCGAATGAAGTTCAAGCATAAGCTAAAATTCTACGTACGTATTCGTAACCTGGTAAAACATGCCACGTTGACCAGACAAGCAGTCTTCCCTGAAACAAGGCTATCACTACATTGGTCGGACAAATGCTTTTTTATTTCGGCACCGGGCAGTGTTTCTTACTACCCGTGGTAACAGTAGGGATGTGCCGATCTTAGATAACTCAAAGTACGGTGTATTTGACTGATTTGTGGGGTTTAACGTCCCAAAACCAGCTCTGATTACGAAAGACGCCGTAGTGGAGGTCTCCGGAAATTTCGACCACCTGGGGTTCTTTAACGTGCACTGACATCGCACAGCACACGGGCCTCAACATTTCGCCTCCATCGAAATGCAGCCGCCGGGGACGGGATTCGATCCCGCACATACTTACAGGGCGCTAAATCAACACCAATTTGAACCACCTAGTCCAAGGGGAAGTTTTATTCGATCCCGCGACCTTCGGATCAGCAGCCCAGTACCATAGCCACTAGACCGCCGTGGCGGGCAAAGTACAGTGCATTTGAGGCAATGGTATTACTGTCAGAGTGATCCATTTGAATTGGGCAGACTTTTTTTTAGCAGTTTACAGAAAGCAAATCTTTCACTACTTCTAAGAATGAACGCTCATTTTTGCAGCATTCAGTTAGTCGACGCTCGCGCGCAGATACCACGTTCGTGGCATAAGCACGAGCGTCGACCAATCGCGCGAGGTAACAACCTTCATCTTCTTCTTTTTTTTCTTTTTTCTTAAAGCTACAATATCTCGGCTTTAGGTTTCAGAAGCAGTCTTCCAGTTCTTTTTATAGTCAACATGAGAAATGTTCCCTAAGCTAAAACTCGCAAATACATCATCAGTAACGATGTTACAGCGCGTTCATGTCTATCTGTGTTTCTTATATTACATTTCAACCTCAGCCAGTATACCTTTGTTATTTTCAACTGTTCTTTAATTATACATGATTTTTAAGTGGCCCGATATTAACATGGGCTGTATAAAATTATAACACCTGTGGCGCATACCAGCACACTTTGGGCCGAGCAGTACGACTATGAGCCACACATCATTGTAGTGTCGTTAATCGTGACGTACATGACGATTCTAACATGTTAGTAGTGTAAAGATCAATCACTATTGTTCGGCACACATTCGTGCCCTACCATACAAATCTTGATTCATATCGAGTGAACAAGACACCAGGAGAGCACCAAGACCTAGGCGGATAGATAGATAGATAGATAGATAGATAGATAGATAGATAGATAGATAGATAGATAGATAGATAGATAGATAGATAGATAGATAGATAGATAGATAGATAGATAGATAGATAGATAGATAGATAGATAGATAGATAGATCTGCAGCCGCCGCGGCCGGGATACGATTCCGCGGCCTTCGGATCAGCAGCGGAGTACCATAGCCCCTACACCCTAGCGGGGCTAGAAGAAAGAAGACGAAGAAGAATACCATGCACCCGGGGTGGTGGCCTTTTGAGCAGCTCCAGTTTTCTCGATTACGCAGCAGCAGCAACGTAAGTCAGTCCGCGCTGCTTTCGCGGGAGCCAACGATCGAGAGAGCGCTTCGCGAAGCCACGCCATGCCGGCGCGAGGAAGCGCTAAACTCGCCAAGCATCGAAGGCAGCGAACGCGAAGGGCCAACAGGGAAAGACGAGCGCCTCGTCTTCCCGCTCCTCTACTTCGTCGTCGTCTTGGTCGCTTTCTGCGTCGCCTTGGTTATCGTGACTTACCAGAAGTTCCTGCCAACTTCGTCCTCGACCGCGCTTGGACTGTACGACGACATCTTCGAATCGCCCAGGTACGCGGCCTCCGCTGCCTGGGCACGTGAACGCGAACGAAACAGAACTCGTCCTTCGACGTCCAGCCTTCCAAGAAAAGTCGCGCAGACGCTTCGCAACTACACGAATGATCTGTGCTTGTTGAGGCTCGCTAACGACAGCGTCGCTAGGATACGACACTACGTCTCGCAAACTACCGAGTGCCGTGTGCTGTTGCAGTGTTGCGCCCAACTCTTCAAGACGATGGGCATAAACTTTCTGCGAACAGAACTGAGAAAACGTGGCATCGTCAGCGCCCGTCATTTGGGCGTTATAGTAGCAAGTGGTCATAGTGAATTGTTAACTCACGAAGAAAAAGTCACCGCGTTCTCGCTTCGCGCCGCGGTGTGGGCATCTCGGAACAACTACAGCTACCTGTACATTCCAGTTTCCGGTGAAATCGATGATTCTGTCCTGAACACTACTAAGCTCGTCAGGGACGTGTTGTCGGCTTCGGACGTCACGCTGGGGCTTGTGCTGAAAATGACCGCAAGTTTGGAGAAGATTTCTGCTGCCATTGGGAAAAGGAACCTCCTTATTGATACGAGCCCTGAATCCGAAATTCTGTTTGGTGATGAAGAAAGCGAAACCGAATGTTGTACTGTCACCAGGCTGGCCTCGAGTAGAGACAGTACAAGGTTACACCTACATGATGGAAAGGGCAGCGACAATGCTTCTTTGCCTGCTTGTAAACACTTTCAATTTTTGTAAATTGGTCTCGTTTTGGCGGGCAGGTTTCCCCACGTGGTAATTGATCGATCTAGATCACTAGACAACACTGGACAACACTGGACAACACTGATTACCACGTAAAGCCTGAACACAGAAGCCGCTTTTTCAATGTTCAACGTTTGGTTGGTTATGCATTTCTGTAGCACAGTACTCATTTCACTTAAAGATGCGTCCTTCGCTGCTGATCTAATAAAGCGGTTACCTTCTTTTTATACGATGGCTGCGAAAGTATGTTCGTTATTTTTGCTTATCGGTTTTAAGTGTATCCCGTAATATTGACAACGGACACTTCATTATAAGCTCTGCGCAACATCCTTCGCCATTTCTTTATACATAAACTGTCGATGTTAATACAGTTTTAATCTCTTATGCTTGGTTTCATGAATGTCCAGGGCATCAATAATTCTCATCAATGAGTGAAATTCACGTAAGTGGCGCGGCCACCACTCCGAATTACTATTGCTTCCATAAAAAGAAAGAAGTGAATGGTTTAAGGGCTCGCTTACTTGTTGGAAACTAGTGAAATCAACAGGCAGCCAAGCCAAGGAAAGCATAGGTAAAATTAGTGTAATTTTTAACTGTAGCATAGGTATATTATAGAGTAAATTGAAAGAAATTAAAGTGGACGAAAAAGCATACCTGCTCCGATAGGTATCGAACCTACGGCCTTCGGACAACGCGTTCCATGCTCTACCAACTGAGCTACGAAGGTATTTTTTTTCTTTATTGTACCGAGCTACGAAGGCGGTCGCTCTCCCGTCCACTTCATTGGGTATTGACGCAGCTTGAACTAGTGGCGCAAGGCTGGGAGCAATAGCGGAGCTAGTGTTCGGCCTAGCTTCTTCTGAAGGGCTTACGTTTACCTACAAACAGCGTGATTTTGGTGGGACCACATCACGTGAGTGGCTGTTAAGTGATTTTACGTGGTTTCGATCACGTGACTAGCTGTTACGTGGCCACGTAAAACATTAACCTAGGCTAGGCGAAATTCAATTGTGGCAGGCGTTGTTGCGCCAAGTAATTCTGTCTTTCTTGCTTTCTCTATCTCTTTCTCTCTTTCGTTCTCTCTCTTTATCAGTGTTTCTTTCTAACTCCGTACGCAAATGCAGCCACGGCGGCAGCGATCGCAACCGCCACTTCGAGCGGTGCTTGAAGTTTTTCTTCACCTAACATGGTTCACTGCCACCGGGATCGGTTCACATTTTTGCGAACGCCTACCGACGGTTTGCCGAGCCTAAACAACCCCACCGTTAGAATTCCACGCATAGTTGATGCAGCTCCTCCTGAATGTACAAAAGTTGAGGCTCATGAACACACGTAGTCTGTGAGAAATCTTTCCGCGGGTATGAGAGACGTCGTAATGGCGGGCTCCAGAAATTTCGGCCACCTGGCCTTCTTTAACGACCGCTGACATCGCACAGTACACGGGCCTCAAGAGAGGCCTCAACGCTTGTTACTGGAAGCAGCGACTCAAGCAGTCTGCATTGCTGTTCATTTTGGCCTTTCTTATATCGTACTTCAAGATTAGATGACAACAACGCGAGGCTCCAGCGAAGAAGGCGCGTGATTTCCCTGACATACCTTTCAGCCTAACTCGCGCTCATCATGCGCGGAGAACTTTCCTGACTCGGCCAGTCATACAAAGAGACCCTCAACCTTTAGATTTGTCGTGCGGCTTACCCACGCGTTGAGAAGTGTCACAGGACCCGGCCAATAAGACTTCTCAAGTAGGCGCGTCTTGCTTTTCTTTAAGTGTCCAGAGCGTTCACGACCACGGCAAAGCTCGAGCAAATCCCACCTGTATTTTGTGGGCACTACGATTTGGTCATAGATGACGCCTCGCCTATCTCTACGCCAGTGAAGAAAAAGGCCGTTTTCTTTGTTCATAACTATATTCCTTTGTGTGTGTGTTTTTTTCTCTTTTTCTTTTTTCTTGTCGTGTCTCCTTTCTGCTGTCTTTCATTCCCCTTACCCCTCTTCCCCTGCACAGGGTAGCCAGCCGGTCTCAGCACTGGCTAACATCCCTGTCTTTCCTCCTTTCCTCTTCCTTCCTTCCATATTCCTTTTCGAAATTCCTTCTGGCACGCAATCCTGCAACTTGTTAGTATATAATTGTTGTTTATCCAACTCCTAATCTTTCACAAACCGTACCATATCAACTGAGAGCAAGCGTTCCAGTCTACAACATGACGGCGACAACCAAACAGTAGCCTCACTTTGAAGCGTCTCGTTTTCCTTCGTGGCCAGTTCTCGCGCTTGTGGAGATGATGATGATGATGATTGTGGTTCGGTTAAGGAAAGGATGCTAATTTCTGCAGCCCACGTCGGCAGCACGTCTAAGCGCCCGTGGGGGTAGGGGAAAGGGAATGAACGGGGTAGAAAAGGAACGCCGTATAGTGGAGGGCTACAGAAATTTTGACCTCCTGGTGTTGATTAACGTGCAACGACAACGTACAGTACACGAGACGCGACTGCCATACTAACGTCTGCATCGGCAACGCTCTCACTCGTCAATTCGTCCGCGTCCGGCTCAGGTGTACGGCATGCATCGGTTGCTGTTGCGACTGTCGCGGCAGGCGAAATCATCCTTCAACTGCGCAACGCGTTCACGTGTCTTAAAACGCGCCAGCACGCATACCACTTCTGCGCTAAAAGCTGGTTCCCATCTTTCTCAGAAGCATCTCCGATTTATCAAAAAACAAATAGCTGCACTCTTTTGGAAGCTTCGCCGAAACCGCAGCCTCAGTAGTGAAAACTCTAAAGGGCCCCTCGATGTGGATGCGAGCAAGAGGCAGGCAGTCATTGTCCTCCTGCACCACTTGCCGTATCCAAGCTCACTCGCCCGGCAAATGGTTCGTACTGACGTACGAATGATGAACGACATCCACGATTGCTCCAGAATCTCGATAAAGGTCTTTGATGGAGTACCACTGCAATAGCTTACGCGTCAACGCATTATCCGCCATCCCCGGTCACCTTTTCTTTTTAGGGGCGAAGCTCCTCTTAGTCTAACCTTGTCACGCGTCAGTCATCAGGCGTAAACCGCGTGCCTCCCGGCACGCCGCTCGCCCTCGGCGCGTTCACCGGCAGCCCATATATATATATATATATATATATATATATATATATATATATATACGAGGAAGACACAGAGGACGGCTATTTACAATGTATTTACAGGGAGGCTTTAACCAGGCAACAACCAAGATGGTGGACAGTCCGCGCATCAGCCAGTCCCGTCTTCGTCTTCTTCTCCATCGATGGTATGAGCCATACCCAGATACTATGGTCGCTTCGTAGCATTACCCCCGGTGGTAGAAGCGCCGTCTCGGCGCACTTTAAACTCGGTCGTCAGACGGGAGGTAGTAAGTCTTTAGTCTGGTCACGTGAACTATGTCGGTGGGAGGAGCTGCAGTAGACAGAGTCGGGGAGACGGGAACAATCTCATAGGTAACGTCCGTTACTTGGCGGACGACGCGGTAAGGACCCGTGTATCTTGATAGCAGCTTTTCGGACAAGCCAACACGTCGATAAGGACACCATAGTAGTACTAAGGAACCGGGTGAGAAGGCAACGTCGCGATGGCGGCTGTCATAAAGGCGCTTCTGGCTTGCTTGCGAGGCGCACAGCCGCGAGCGGGCGACTTGACGCGCGTGGTCGGCACGAGCGATGGCATCACGAGCATATTCGCTAGGCGGCGCGGTAACATCCGGAAGTAGGGTGTCCAGTGGTAAGGTCGGTTCGCGGCCGAAAAGCATATAAAATGGAGAATAACCGGCGGTGTCATGGCGTGAGGAATTATAGGCGAAAGTGACGTACGGTAGGGCCAGGTCCCAGTCGCGGTGGTCAGACGAAACGTACATGGAAAGCATGTCCGTGAGGATACGATTGAGGCGCTCGGTGAGACCATTTGTCTGGGGATGGTAGGAGGTGGTCAACTTGTGCTGCGTGGAGGAGGATCGCAAGAGATCGTCGATTACTCGCGACAAAAATGCGCGGCCACGATCTGTGAGCGGTTGGCGAGGGGCACCGTGGTGTAGTATAACGTCACGCAACAAGAAGTCGGCGACGTCCGTAGCAGTGCTGGTCGGAAGAGCCCTAGTGATAGCATACCGGGTTGCAATATATATATATATATATATATATATATATATATATATATATATATATATATATATATATGCACTGGATCTTCTTGACTTGCAATGAAGTGCCGGTGGGAGATTTCACTTGTGCATAGTTGAACCATGAGGATTCGTAGCGTGCGCATTAACTAAATTAATCCGGAACTCGGCACGATCTACGATGAACCTCCCGAGCTTCGCCCACTCATCATCATTCACTCCGTGGATATGCTGTCATTTTTTTTCGCTCTTCTCTCTTTCATCTTTCTATTCCCCTTTCCCATTCTCCCAGTGCAGGGTAGCCAACCGGACGCTTTCTGGTTAACCTCCCTGCCTTTCTCTTTCCTTCCCGTCCTCCTCAGAGAATTCCGCAAGGCTTCCCGTTTACCATGAATTCTTTAATAAACGGCTTAAGCAGCGATCTATAAGTGCTCATCGTTGCCATTGACATACGAGAATACGATGCGCTCATTTCTGCAACCAGAAACAAGGTCTCCCGTTTGATGACACTTATAGCATATTATCGGCTTCTGTGCCTCAAACTCTTCGTTCTTTTCGGTTTTTGAAAAAAAAAAACATTACGAAACGCCCATGCAACTTCTTTTTCCAATTCTCTCCGCGTTCCACGTTCCTGTTGCGTCTTAGAACTTTTTCTGGTCTTCGTGGTTCCCTGCTTTAGAAACGCGTCATGCGACTGTCCTTCACTCGGCTGCGATACGTGGCGTGATGCGTATCCCTCGGCGAGCTCAGCAGCTCTTAAATGCGAAGCATTTCTTAGCGAACTTCGACGACGTTGGGCGTATCTATCTATCTATCTATCTATCTATCTATCTATCTATCTATCTATCTATCTATCTATCTATCTATCTATCTATCTAGCCGCCTACGACTTTGTGCTCTCCTGTCCGTTGCGTTTTTCAACTGTGCTCGTCACGTCTGGCCTGTTGAGGATCCACAAGCGCATTCGGTCAGGGACCGCGTTTTAAAACTGCTCAAGGCACACGCACTCCACTACTTTCGCCATGTGCCCGTAGACTTTCGCGCACTTAAGCCATTCCACGAGGTTCAGTTTCAAGTTGTTTTCCTGACTCCACGTACGACTCGTCTTTCGACTTCGTGGCGTTCCTGAAGCGCTGCCGAAACGCTTCTGGAGAGAAGCGGTACCTCTTCAAGAGACTGGATTTTACAACGTCGTAATCCTCATGATGCTCCATGATAAGTCTCCCCATCGCGTGCGCTACGTTACACGGCAACACGGTCAACAAGCGCTGTGGCCACAATGCTGTAGGAAACCGCATTCTTTGGCACGTCCTTTCAAGGTTCACGAGAAACATACCAATGTCCTCTACTACCTGGAAAGGCTGCATCAGATCCCTCATATTAAAATTGTCTCGCGTCTATGCAGCTGGGAAGTGCGTTTCAACGCTACTTGCCCTCGCTTTCTGCAACTCTAGCACTACGTGCTCTAATTCGAGCTCCAGCAATTGTTGTCCTTTATCGTCAGCTCGTCTCCTTTCTTCGTTGGCCTCGCGCTCTTTGATAATTTTTCAATGAGCTCGCTGTCATCTGCTTCCAAAACAAGCAAAGCCTGTACAATTTTCGGCTTTCGCATCGCGTTCCTCGCTTCTGCACCCAATTCTGCGCATAGCAACAACAATTCAGGCTTACGCGGAGAATTGAGATCCATGACAGTGGCCCAGACACCGGACCCTTCTTCCACCTATTCTTTATCACTTCTTAGCAAGTACGATCACGAAAAAGGCTAATTATTGATAAAGAGAAGCTGCGCGCCTCAAAATTAAAAGCTAATCACAAACCTGACAAATCTCAAAGGGAAAAAGTCGGACACTCACATAGCTGCAGTCACGGGGTTCATAGCGAGGACCACGAGCCACTTTGCTTCAGTTGGATTATGTTCCAAGGTCCACCGCCATCCCGAAGCTGCCATCCAGTTATCCAGTTGTTACTAGAGAAACCGGGCTTTCGTGGGTACCATGACATGAGGGCTGAAGGCATGGGCAGGAGGAGATCCGGCAGTGACGAGGCCAGAGGTAGCCAAGGAATGAAGCGTTTAATCGTTAACAAGAAATAAGCATGATGAATGGCGAAAGGCAGAAGGCGAAAGGCTCAAAGTTGAAGGCCAAAAGCTCTCAAAGCCAGTGACGTTGGCCTTTTATATCCAGCCGAGGAGGAAGAGTGCCTCGCGGAGGACGCGGCATGTCCGAGCGCGTGCAGGGTGTCCAAGAGGGCTGGCAGGAAGGGAGAGAGCAGTGCACAGGGGTAGCGCGTTCCGACGGTGCTCGGCTGCCACCCGAAAAACGCGGGTTCGATCCCGGCCGTGGCGGTTGCATTTTTGATGGAGGCGAAAATGCCGGAGGCCCGTGTATACTGTGCGCTGTCAGTGCACGTTAAAGAACCCCAGGTGGTCTAAATTTCCGGAGCCCTCCACTACGGCCTTTCTCTCCTATCTCTTTCACTCCCTTTCCCCCCACCCCCACGGACGCTTAGCCGTGCTCCCTACATGGGCTGCAGAAATTAGCGTCCTTTCCTAAACCAAACCACAATCACCATCATCAATTAGGCACTCTATCAAGCAACAGTTGTCCGCCGCGGTGGTGTAGGGGTTTTAGTACTCGACTGCCACCCAAAAAACGCGGGTTCGATCCCAGCCGCGGCGGTCGCATCTTCAATGGAGGCGAAAATGCCAGAGGCCCGCGTACTGTTCATTGTCAGTGCACGTTAAAACCCCGGGTGGTCAAAATTTCCGCATCTCGTCCACTACGGCGTTCCTCCTCTTCCTATCACTTTCAGTCCCTTCCGCCTTCACCCACAGGCGCTTAGCCATGCTCCCGCCAATGGCCGCAGAAATTAGTGTTCTTTCGTTAGCCGAACCGCAATCATCACCATCTCAGGAAGCCGTGTTTGTAGTCCAGTGGTGTAATATCCCCGGCAAAACCTTTGCGGTTGAGATGCACAGCGCGTTCATAACAGCGCACATAGCACGGTAACTGCATCGGATTTCATTCTCAAGGCGAAGCTTAAGCGTCTTATTTTTTTTTTTTTTTTGCTCTCTGCTGTCTCTACCTGCACATTGCTAAGTTACTCTTCAGCAAAGTGTTTTCTGTAGTTTTCTTTTCCCTCTGGTGTACCGCTAAAAAGGCCCTGCAAAACATTTCCAAGTGAGCCTCTAATGGCATCACCAAAAGAGTTCGTTGTTTCGCACATCGCCAGCCAGCAAAATTCTTCAAATCTGTTGGGTATTAGCAGAGTATCAATGTCACATTTCAAGGCAGTTCCACCCGTCTTGGTTCAACCGTCCCGAGTGCGTTCACTCTCCTGTCGTCCCGACGAGCGCGCCGGAGCTACATAGATGAAAGTGAAAAGGGTACAAGAAACCACGCCTGCTCGCGCCATGGCCTTGAGTATTTTTTCTTCTTTTTATTTATTTCTTTTATGTATTCGTGCTTCTCCACTGATGACGCGCGTATCACCAGAGTCACTGCGAGGACATGGCGTCACCCCACTGTACGGTAACTGCGTCTGCGACTCAGCCGTTGGTAGATCTGCTACTGCGCCCCCACCAGTTGAAAGATCAGGCGTTTTGCAGCTCTATTTTGAAGCAATACTGCAAATTCCGTGGTGCGCACATTGTAATAGTATTGGAGTGACATGCTCAAAGGAGTCTCCATGACTGATTGGCAATTTTTTCTGGCTATGCTAAAAAAGTTTTGCAGGCCTCCCTTAAACAGAGAGAATTTTAGAAGCTTCTTACAGAGAAATTTTAGGATGATACGCAAGCATTACTTGTAGTCGCCTGCTCTGAACAACGTACATTACGTTAGCGGACGTCGACCGATGCTAACCGCCCCGCCATGGTGGTCTAGTGGCTACGGTACTCGGCTGCTGATCCGAGGGTCGCGGGTTCGAATCCCGGCCGCGGCGGCTGCATTTCGATGGATGCGAAATGTTGAGGCCCGTGTGCTGTGCGATGTCAGTGCACGTTAAAGAACCGCAGGTGGTCAAAATTTCCGGAGCCCTTCACTACGGCGTCTCGCATAATCAGAGCTGGTTTTGGGACTTTAAACCCCACATAACAACAACCAATGCTAACCACTGCTTGCGGTATGTGAGTACATTTCGTAGGCCGGGTGCTAGAGCCCGCAAGTAAATGCGGTCGGCAAAACACTCATTACCGGTTACCACCCTTTCGCTATAATGAAGGGGGGGAGGAACAATGGGATGCGACAACGCATGCGTTCTCAAGAAAGCTGGTCCCAAGGAACACTGGCGATGCTTCAAGAGTTCCCGAGGAGCCTAGTCGCCCCCTTTCCTGCCATTTACCCCTCATGCATGCGGATTTATGTGGCTGTAATTCCAAAAGACAAGGGCGTAAAACGAATACTCGCACAAAGGCTAAATACACTGCAGTAAAACTGGTAAAACATACTACGTTTCGAAATTTACCATACTTAGTCAATACAACCTCACTATTAATAATTCAGTCGGAATGCCCGTAATATAAACATTTCACCACAAAGGTGAAGCTTCACGGCAATGCAATTTTTTTCTCTCTTGCGAAGATTGCTTCACTGCACAGTTATTGCATACTGCAGTGAAACAACATTTTCAGGCGAACTTCATGAGAATGTCTAGTGAACATGGAACCGCTGAAAATATATCAGCGGCTCGCCGAACCAACTTTGGAAAACTCATGCAATAAGATAAAATAAAATAATATGTATATGCTCACAAATTGTATGACTGCCTGCTTCGACCGCTGTAGTGCTCTTCTTTCTGTATGCACAAACCGTGTAGTATACCTGCGGTAATCATACAGTCCACGAGCAAAATCCTTTGTGAGACCACCGTTGCCATTCCTTACAATTTGAGGATTTCTCTATCTCCAGCGATGACCCACTTGCTGTTATGTTACCTACGGAGAACGCATTATTTTCCGATGGAGCTAATCCTTACAGGATGGCGCATTACGAATGCTTCTGAGACGTCTGTATTTTTGTACACTTAATACTCTCGCTTAATGAACGTGTCTACCTCTATCACTGGCCCGGTAACTACATACAATATTGTCGATTACAGTTAGTTGCCACAAATGTCATAGAGGAGTTTCAGTAAAGGCAGCAAACGTTACTAGCTTCTTCAAATCTGCCCTTAAATTTGCTGCCATTTATTCCTGTCCAAGCCGTGACGTGCAGTCTCTGAGATGCGACCGTATCGGGCGAACTTAGGCTCTTACACTTCCAGACAGTTGCATTATTATAGTTTCGGGTAGTTCGGTGTTGCTACTGCTTTCCAGAGTTGTCTTTGTCTCCCTGCAATTCACCGATAAGAGTGCAGCACACAATCTTTACCAACCTTTTAGTTCATACAAAGGCAAAGTTACGAAAGAAACCAAGCACTGTGAAGTCCAATTCAAAGCAAAAAAGAAAAAAGTTTTTTTACTCACATCGCATACTTTTAACGCATACTGAGATTTCAAGCTGCACTCATCAAATATTCCCCACAAGTTTGCGCTTCTTCGAGGGAACAGAAAATAAAGACATGAAATCGATGGCGCGGAACCAAGGAAGAAAAAATAAAAGGAGAGAAATAAAGAGGCTGCGGAAACAAAGACGTCTCACTGTCGTTTCATTTTTCCCTGCTCACAGTGTAGCCCACGCAACCTGCCAGCAGCTGTCTTAATCTGCAATTCACGAAACGCATTATTCTAATGCGTAGCTTTCGAGGGTAAATACTATAGTGGTCGTGCTGAGAATCTTCATTCTCGGCGTACGAGCTCTCGTCCGCATGTGGTGCTCGCGCGAACCTCGGGAGGGTGGGATATTCACTTCCTCCTCACAATGCCAGAAGCAGTGCGCTTAAAGAGAGTAGAAATACGCGAAGCGACCGGTTCAGTTGTGAGCACGGAGGCAAAAGAGGTCCCCCCAGTACACGTTTCCCAAATAACCCCCAAACGATCCGTCCCGCCCCCATCACACCCCGAGTGCGGCGCGTGTTTCGCGGCCCGCCGACAGCGGCAAGTGCTCCCTTCTCGGAATATCTTAATTCCGGGCTCGACCGAGCCCTTTATGCTGCTTCTCGGGCTTTTTTGCGCCGCTCTGGGCAATATACATATCATTAAAGAAACGCGAGCACACTACCCCTCTCCCTTCCTTCCCCCTTCCAAACTGCGAGAGAGCAGAGCTCGGTTGTGGCTGTCTGTCGCCTGAGCAGCAGACGACGCCCCGCAATTTCACGGCGTAAAGTAGCAGACGCGGCGCCAGCGGTTGGAGGGGGGAGGCAGTCGGTGATTTCCTCGCCGCACGCGATTCGGATGGTGAGGAGCGCGAGAACGGCGCTGCCCCGAACAGCCAATGGGAACTCGCGCCGGCCACCCGGAAGTGATACAAAGCTCCAAAATCATCACGTGGCTTCCGGCACCGTCCAATGGGAGGCGTCGTCCGCTGCTCACAGCCGCCTCCCCGGTTCAGCGTTTTCGCTCTGTTTGCTCTACTTTGATTTTTTGTTCTCTTTGTGGCGTTTTCTTGCGGCCGCGCCGCTCCCGCGCTGCCGTCGGCCGTCCGCTCGCGGTAACGTCGATCTAATTTGAACGGGTGTTCGTAAAAAGCGACGAAAGGAAGTGCATTAAGCGGCGGGAATCTTTGACCGAGTTGAAAAAGGTGGGCACGGCAGTTTGCGCGGATGAGACGCGTTATCGGAACGCAGGCGGCATGAAGCAGGGCGACTCGGAGGCCACTGAGGAGTCCGGACCTCTGGAGGCCAAGACATCATCGGGTGGACGACCGTCGGCATTCACACCAGTTCCCGGTGTCGCAGAGAAGCCCTGTTCACCGGTCGAGTCCTCACCTGCACAGGCACCCGTCATGGGACCCCAGCTGTTCCGGCCGTTCCTTCCAGCGATGTTTCCCGCTCTGGAGCCAGCACTGTTCTGTAGAAGCCTGACGGATTTCGCCTTGAATCCGGCTGCCCTGCCGATGTTCTGTGAGTAGAAAAAGCTGTTTGTAAAGCGAACTTTTACCTGAGTGTTACGCTCGTAATTTCTAAAGATTTTAGCGCACAATCGCCACTTTCCGGGCTCTGACAAATGAACAAAGCAACGTATACCGGCGACACTGTGTAGAAGTAGCGTGTCCATATTAACCCCTATTTTCTTTATGAATATTGTTTGTAGACAATACTAAACTCTGTGTTAATCATTACACATTTAATCATTCCCCGGTGTGCAATGAATCTCCTTAGCTACACTGAAACAGTACGAAACAGTAAGCGAAGTAAGAGAAAAATAATAGTTGCATGGCTGTGGCAACGACTGGGCAGCACAAATGAACGTTTCAGTAATTTTTACGTCTTATTCAACACGTTGGAAGGTTGTGCGAGCAAAATGTGCGCCAGTGGTGCGCAAAGTAGTCATTACCGACGGACTCGTAGCAGCACAGCTATGCTCTGCTACTCTAGCTTTACCGCACACCTAGTGTTATTGTGGCAAAGCCCTCTTCAGTTCTGCGACGCAGAGAAGCAACAGGTTGCGAGGTACAAAATTGAAGCTGAAGCAAAACACTGCAAGTGTGGAAAGAAAAACTTCTGGAAATGATCATTATAAAAAACAGAAACGAGAATAACGTGGTCAGTGACAGTTAATTGCACATAGACAGACGGGCTTCTCAGGCGAGCTTACTCGAAATACTGAATGTCCAACTACAGGGAAGTGGTCTACTAGCTTTTTTTTTCTATTTACTAGTGTCATGTTCTTAATCAGATAGTGATTTAGATTCGCAAATAATTAAAATATTCTACTGAAATGCTTATCAGAGCACTCAAATAGTGCATCACTTTATGCGCAGCATCCTTTGCAGGTTTATGCAAGAAATGCTCGCATTCTTTGGAACCGCCTAGAGGCTGTTCACTATACCCCACAGAGGCCAAAGAATTTGCGAGTATCTATTTGAACAAAAGTTTTCTTTTACAACGTTGAAATAATGTTAAGCCCTTGCGGCAGCGGCTATGGTACTTGTCATTAAACAAAGCGTTCTTTATCGCACAAATCTGAAATAAGCATTGTAAATAATACAACAAAAGGATACGTAGCTATGACTATTGTCAGTGAAATTTCTTAGAAGGTTGTCAAGCCACCATCCAAAGCTTAAACTCAACGAGAATTCACAAGTCACACCATTTACGCAAGTGCGTGAACGGTAGCGTACTTGCTTAGCACCTTGAGGGCCAGGATACGATTTCCACGAAAACCGCGACATTTTCTTCTGAAAGAACATTTTGATTCGCTTGATCGGAAGAGACCTCTCTGAGAACTTTGACATCAATCACAGCTTCTTTTATGAAAGAAGTCAGCAATGCGACATCGGTGATGACATGTGATGGCACCACCCCTTGTTCACGCGACTTTTGGCACCATTCGTAATCACGCCTGGCTATCGTGTCAATAAAAGGCGTTATTAACTGGCCTTTGTGGAACACATTCAACCGCGCTTATTTTCTATATTTTTGTCGAAGTTGGCCTCCCATATGTCATACCTTCAGTAAATAGGTGGGGAATTACATCTGTTAATAATAATAATAATAATAATAATAATAATAATAATAATAATAATAATAATAATAATAATAATAATAATAATAATAACTGCCGAAGTTTTACGCGTAAAAACCAAAACATAACTATGAGGTACGGCATAGTAAGGACTGCCGCTTAATTATGACCACCTGGAGTTCTCTAGAAAACGTGTACCGAAGTCTCGGCAGACGAGTGTTTTCTGCATTTATCCCCCACCGAAAAGCGGCAGCCGTGGCAGGGAATCAAACCTACAACCTTTAGCTTACCAAGCCAAAGCCAACACCGCAGCCGCTAAGGTGCCACGGCGGGTAGATGGTATCTGTTTGAGTTCGTTAGATCGACGTCATGAGAGCAAGCGAAGCTTGGCATGCGCGTGTTCTTTTAATAGCGGAGCTTTGTTATGGTTCATTACAATAGCCTAAATTGGTGGCGATGGTGTCCGCGCCGCCGCCGCTGGTGACGCTAACCGCTGTTGCTAACAATGGGAAAGAAAACTCTGCGCCTGTGTGGATTGGAACCCAGTTAAGTAAGGGTAGTGCTACGCGTGCCTGACTCGCTACATGGCTGAGCAGTTTCTGTTCTCAGCCACGGACCGTATACAGGAGAGTGGGTTTTAAGGACATTATGTGCTGTCAGATGCCGGCTATGGTTTCATCGACGAAGACGATGAAAAAGTAAGAGGAGGATCAGGAAGAGGAGGGAAAATAATATGAAGCAGAAGACGAATAAAAAGAAGACGATAACGATGATGACGAAGCGGAAGAACATGGCGAACAGTTAGAAGAGGAACAAGAAAAGAGGTCGACGACGAATAAGAAAACGACTGAGTACAAGAGGAAGCAGACGACTACGAGTAACAAAAGGAGGTAAGCAGAAAAAGAAGACAGTGGAAGAAGAAGAAGAAGATGAGGAGAAGAAGCAGGAACAGAAGAACACCGAAAGAGAACAATGACGGAGCAGGCAGCAAAGGCTGGCTTACGTTGCCACTGTGCACAGGCATGGCAGGTTTCAAGCAAAGCCAAGGCAATACCGCCTTTGCTTGGCTGCGAAGGTTTTCCACACGCACAGAGTGGCCCGTATGGTGCAAAGCGCCCGACGCCGCTGCCAGCAGACTTGCGGAACCAGTATTGCCGACGTTCTCCGGTGGAAGCCGCTGTCCCTCAATGCCAGTTCAGCACGCCGGGGCGTGAGCACCCCCGAAATAAAAAGGCATTTCAGTATCTCTACTCTCGCGTCTGTGTTCTGTATCGGTATTCCAGGATACTTTTTTCTTGTTTGTGCCCAAGTATCTTCGAATTATTCGGTTACGTCATAGACAAATGTATCTGAGTATCTGCATTCCAGGCCCCCCTTCCGGAAGGTGTTTTTCTATATCTGCATTTCAAAATGCTTTTCAGAGTATCTTCGCCACGCCCTGCTCCGTGAGGTAGCGTCGACGCAAGCTTGATATCAGTCGACGGCTCACTATATTGGACGGTGTTCACAAGGCACATGCATTGCAGTGACGTCGGAGGTCGCTCAGACGTACATAGTTGGGGTGCGCAATTGGGGTGCGCGTTTCGGTAACCCGATACAGCACACGTGACCAAGCTATAATTTTACTATACAGTTGCCTTTGTGTTGGCGCCACTTGACGACCGAAAGCGTTCTGCTTCTATAACGACTGCTGTAGATGTTGTGGTTTGTCTTGTATGTCTTTTGCGAATAATCGATCGTTAAAGGTTTCTCTAATACTGCTACACATAACGAAATGGTAGACGTCGCAACAGAAATGTGCATTTTCGTTCCGTACAAATGTGCGCACGTTACCAAGTGTCGCGTCTTGGGGAACGCAATACAGGAGACTGTTTTCTAGTAACCGCATCAAGCACCTTGGTGCGACAGAACCAGACCGGAAGGGAGCGAAAATGCGTAATACGTGCGGGAGAGTTGCTAAGGCAGTTGGAATGCTTCTGTACTAAACTGCGCGTACTTCCCACGGAAGATTCGATCGAGGTTTAGTTAATTTACGCAGGCGAGCAGGCCGCGCTTGTAAGCTACTCCCACATGCTGCATTGGAGCGTGATTTTCAAAGGCCTTATCCTGCTCGCTTGGTTTAATTAGTCTGCCATACCACTCTCACGTTCGTTCCTTGGTTTCTTGGTTTCCGGTATATTAGTAGTTAGTGGAGTGGAGAACTATATATTATGAGCAACAAATATTTCTTAACCATAAGTGCGTCAGGTGTGTGCGAGTTTTATTATGCCTTGTATGCCTATATTACATTTGCAGCTCCACTGCGGCTGAAAAGGCAGGCTGCCGTGAGTAATAATTCAAAGAAATTTGCCTTGTGCACACAAACTTTCCAAAGACGTCATTTAGAACGCGCATTTGTTAATTCGCCGCTTATGAGCATCAGTTCTACGAGGTCCAGCCGTCACCAGTCAATAAAATCCAACTTTCGAGCTCTCAAACGGACAGCCGGTATTTAAAGCAGTAGCTGCTTTCCTACCAGTCTCTTCTGTGTACGCAGGGTGAGACAAGACGGTATAGCCTGCTCCAGCGTTTACTTATTAGTATCTTCATCATTGACTTGAAAATTGGACCAGTTTTGCCCAGGCAATAGCCGTAGCGTCGATGGTTGCTGCCATGTTTTCTTGGCGCAAAGCCTTCGGGGCAAGTTGCTGCTGAATGCAAGAAATAGTGCGCCCAACAAAAAATCAAAGCTCTGCTTGCTTCTCGCTCGCGCGCAGTAGCTCCTACACTATTTCTTCGTTGCCCATGATCTAGCTAACTCTCATTTCTACGTTCAGTGCTTTCTGTCGCTCCACTAGCACGATATATCATCTTGGTTGTGTATGAATAAGGATGAACAATGTGAAATTCGTTAACCTTCAAAAAACTGCCCTTACATGTGTATTTAATCGCATCTATTTTCTTGGTGTCCTTCTACTGCATGTCGGTGCCCGTCATGTCGGGCGTAGCGCTTGAATGGATGGAACCGAGAGACATCGTCTAGCCAAAGCCGGCTGTACAGAGCGTTTCCTAAAGTGTCATGCATGACTTTCGCGCGTGCCCCTCTGTTTCTTTTTACAGTGATCCCCGTAGACGTTCTGCACTTGAGTACCTACGAAGACCCGCGCGTGCGTCAAACTAGAATTGTTACGACAGCACGACCATAACCAGACACGACCCAAAACGAATAAGTGGAGCCACTTCCACGTCTGTGAAATCTGAAGCAAAAAGCGTAGCTGGGTTAAAGGTGTGAAGTTCACTATCACTATCTTGTGGCACTATCATGCGGCACTACCACTTTTTCTTTCTTTCTTTCTTTCTTTCTTTCTTTCTTTCTTTCTTTCTTTCTTTCTTTCTTTCTTTCTTTCTTCTTTCTTTCTTTCTTTCTTTCTACCTGTAATCACTGTCATGAAGCTGTGTGGGTAGTGGGCGAAGTGCAATAGCGAGTCCGCTTTTCCTTTCTGCGTGATAGCTTCGCTGTTAACTGCGAACGCCAATCTGAGCGTTCTCACTTCGACCTTAACTCCTCCGCTGTTAAAACTGCTTCGTTAATACACCGGAGTGAACTACAAACTCTAGCTCCTTAAATCTATGTCGTGGTAGGAATCCATCATAATGAAACACAGCGCACTGTCCTTTCTAACGTCTATGCGCACCGCGTTTAACTCCAATGTTCCTGATAGAAAACTTGTTTAATGATGCAAATGAACCATGAAGTTCTCTTGTAAGAAAGGAGTGAAGTTCTTTCTGGGATGTTTGCGCGCCAACAAACGATATATCATGCAGCACGCATTATAGTTGGGGAGTTGGAATTAAATGTATACCCGCCTGGTTGTTCTTTAAAGTGCACTCAAGGGGAAGTACACGAGCGTTTTTCGCATTCCGTTTACATTGAGATGGCTCTGCCTCAAGCAGGATAGAACTCGCGCATTCATGCGCAGAGAAGAAACGTCATATTAAATGAGATACCACTGCCAAGTACACAATGCTATACAAAGTACACGCTTTCAAAGGCTATTTCAGAGAGAGATGGCTGCGGCTTAGCTCAGCTAGGCCCAGTTATACAAGCGAAAGCTTGTTCTCGAACACCCTCGTAGCTGAAATACAGTTTGCGAACCAAACTATATGGCTATGTTGAACGTTTCGTGCTGCGAGCACTCACTACCGTCGTTTAGCAAGTTTCCGAACCCGTCTTCATGGGAAGTCGAAGGCGAGGCATCCATTGCCGCCTCTGAAGCTCGTCGTCGTCGTCTCTCTGCATTTTTTTTTCTCCAGACGCTCAGCTCGGCGAAGTTCTCGTTCTTCACTCGTTCTTGCCTGCCGCTTTAACGCGCCCGTACTCACATTTCCTTTTTATTTCATTAGCGAACCAAGCGATATTTGCAGGATGGTCCGACGCAGCCTTCCGCTTTCCCAAATGTGACCGCGTAGACAACTGCGGCGCACATGGACCAGAGTCCTCGCTCTGTCCTTCCATCGCACAACGGCTAAACTGAAGCACTGGCCTCGTTGTAGGGAGGAACTGCGGCCCTTTCAAGCGATCTGTAAGTCACGTGGTTAGTCACGTGAACAGGTATGGCGAGGCGGCGATCGGTGCAGTGGCGGTGGCGAGTCACGTGGTGTCGCTTTAAGGTCAAACTGTCACGCATGGCGCAACTCACCGTGAGTAGGCCAGTAAAGCTTTCGCTTTAATATCTGTGTCCGTCTCAGTCATTCATTTCAGATTAACTCAAGACAATGTTAGTGCCATAACCACCTGTATGCCACCTTAGTCGAACACTGGCCAACAATTACTGTCGTTCAACCATCGCTATAGTTGTCGGTTAGCACTATTATCTAGCATTATCAATCAATAAGCCTTCTTTAGTCAACACTAATCGTCCCCAGCCAACATTTGCAAACGTACTTAGCTGGTGCCAACGAGTGCTGCTAACATGCAAGTAAATACGGTTGTTTCAAGTGAACTGACTGTACTGCCTTAGAGATCGGCGCGTAATCTTCGCCAGCAATCGGTGGTCTCCACATCCGATTACAGGACGATAGACTCGCCGTGGTAACTTAGTAGCTAGGGTGTTGGCGTGCTGAGCTCGAAGGTCGCGGGATCGAATCCCGGCTAGCGCGGCCACGTTTCGATGGGGGCGAAGTGTAATAAAACACCCGTGTACCTAGATTCAGGGGCACGTTACAGAACCCTCAAGTAATCGAAATGCTTTGTGTCATTAATGTTTATTATCTCTCTCTCCCCGCACCAAGAGGTGTGGCTCATAATCATATCGCGGTTTTGGCTCGTAAAGCTCTATTATTATTATTATTATTATTATTATTATTATTATTATTATTATTATTATTATTATTATTATTATTATTATTATTATTATTATTATTATTATTATTATTATTATTATTATTATACAGACGTAGGTGAGAGTTTAGGAACACACTGCCTGCATGCGCTATCATTCGTACAGCTCGCCTGTCATGCACGATGGACATGTACCTTCGCGCGCCCTCTGGCCAAAGTACACGATCAATATCGACACGACTGATCGCGAGCTATGTTCCTAACCGCACGTTACTTCGCCGGCGCGCTTTTAATTGCTCCCATTTGTCGGGTGATGATGCCGGGGAAGCAGGGGGGAATACATGAGCGATCGCACGCAGTCGCGCGTGTAATGGCCGGCGACCAATTGATTGGAGGACAGCTGTTCCCCTTCGCTCGAGTATCGGCCAGGTGTTTAATTGGTCGCGAAAACCACCGCCGCCCTCTTTCGGCGGCCCGAAACCCAAGCGTGCTTATATGCCTGCAGCCGATGTCGATGACGCATGCCTCGTGGCGAGAGGCACGCTTCGACGGCACACCTGCGCGGCCGACGCCGTTCGCATGCACTCGCTTTCGGTCTTTCCGCGCAGACCGTCGACGCGAAGGTGGTGCTCACTTGCTTGGCTGATGAAGATTTTAAATAAGTTAGCGAGTCTTTAACGCAAAATACGCGGAGTTCCTTTTTGTGCTTTTGCTGTTGTGGATTTACTTTAACCCCCCTCTCCCCTATTTCATATTAAATGCCCATGTGAGATTGATTGATTGATTGATTGATTGATTGATTGATTGATTGATTGATTGATTGATTGATTGATTGATTGATTGATTGATTGAGTTTACGTCCCAAAAGCACGCTATGATTGAGAGACGACGTAGCGGAGGGCTCCGGAAATTTTGACCACCTGGGGTTCTTTAACGTGCACTGACATCGCACAGCACACGGGCCTCAACATTTCGCCTCCATAGAAATGCAGCCGCCGCGGCCGGGATTCGACCCCGCGACCCTCGGATCAGCAGCCGAGTGCCATAACCACTAGACCATCATGGCAGGGCTATCGCAAGAGGTGGACATCTCTTTGGTTCGATCTCGTAATCTCGTGACCATCCTAGTGCTATAGCCACTAGACCAAACTTGGCGACGCACTCTCCTTGCTTCTCTGTCCTGTTCCGTATAAAAGCAAACGGTACACTCAGCCTCCGTATACTCAGCTTCCGCGCCCATCGAAGTGCGAGTGGGGAAGCACATTCACATCTTTGTCAGCGGCACCGAAAAGCCAACTCGGCTATTCTTGTGGATAGGGAACATTCTGAAGTGAAGTCCACTGACAGCTAGTTCAGGTTTATATACTCGACGTTTCCGCACAAAGTCATCACTGTATGACTGTCTGGTTAGGATCCTCGCCGCGCCTTCGCGCTCAAGATAAAGCAAATGTAATTCCGAAGGATTTAATTTTTTTTATTTTTGAGCTACCGAAATATGCTGCTGTCTCTGGAAAAGCCACGAATAAGTATTCTCACGCGAAGGCAAAGCATTAAAGATGATGACAAAGTGAGCCATGGCCCACGAGCTCTTCACACTCGGCATGTGGAGATACGACGCGACCCAGTCGACGATAAAGTGCTGCCATGCGGCAGGAGCGAAGCCCTGGAAAGATATGAAGCGTCTTATACTCCTGGCGCAATAAACTCCCGCTGTAGCGGCGCTACAGGTGTCGCACCTCAATGGCGCAAGAAGTGTGACCGGCAGAAAACCGTCAGCGCTTTTTCCAAGTCCCGATAACAATTAAACAGTTTGTCTTGACAGCTCGATAACACCGGTAAGTATTCATTTATTGTGTTTTATTATTACTATTTTTTTCATTCTTCTCTGCGGCCCATTTCAACGTAAGACCGGCAAACATAGAGTCGTCGTCCACACAAGTTGGTCGCAAATATTGCCGGGAATGGTCGCTTTCATCGAAAGAGCGCCTGTCATGGGGTCAGGTCGCTCGCTGCTAGATTTTGCAGCGAAGCGACTATACGCACTCGCAAAGCTTGCGAAGCAATCAGATGCGCAGGAACAGGACGCCCGCTTGTTTTTATAATGCTCAGCGGCGTGAGTGACACCGATCACGAGGCATTTCCGTGCGGCGACGGGCCGATGCGAACCTCGGCCACTTCGAATCGTTTCTTGAGCTCCACTCGTACGCAGTCAGGTAACTTCTACCGGCTGTCATTATGAACGAGCCCTCACTGTATGCACCGCGGTGTTACAGGCGTCCATGTGTGTCTGTAGCGCGCGTAACGCTGACGCCAGTAAAGCGGAAGGCGCAACGCTACGAAGCGGCTTCGCTTCAGAGTGAATTGAGCGAATCGATCATTTGACTTATTTCGTGACCACCGAGATCATACGCCGGTGCGGCGGTGGCATATCTCTGAGACCACGCTCGCCTTAGCCACGCTTAGCTTGGTCATTCTTACGACAAAGCGCAAAAAGAAATCTCTGGTAACCCTTGGCTTGTGTGCAGGGCATTCGTAATTGCTACTTAGACACCGCGAAGGTGGCAGCAACGGCAAAAGGCAACGGCAACTCCCCGAAAATGTTATCGGGTGTCCTATTAATCGCTGTTGCAATCAATCGACACAAATAGATAACACAATTTAGTTTTCTGTTTGCTTATGATTATTGCCTGTGGTCGATTATAATTACTGCATTCTTTCACCAGAGAAACCACAGAACTTTCGTTGGTAGGTCATCATCGTCCCACTGTCAGTCCGCTGTCTGCGAAGGTGCGCTTCATAGTCACTTTCATAAATGAAATACCAACTATTCCATAGCAGACCCTCGCTTCGGAATTCTACGGCTCCTTCTCTGAGTGTTTGGGCGGCCACGATGGTACATGGGTTACAGTTGTCGGCTGCTACTCGAAAGATGCAGGTTCGGTCCGAGCCACGCCAGTCGCATCACGATGGAGGCGAAATGTTATAGAGGCCCGTGCAGGGTGCGATTTCAGTGCGCGACGAAGAACCCCAGGTGGTCGAAATTTCCAGAGCCTTCCACTGTATGACGTGCCTCATAATCGTATAGTGCTTTTGGCACATGAAACACTAGCGACTATTTTTGTCACTAGCGTTTCATCCCAGCTCCTTATCCGTGTGCTCCTCATCCGTGAGCTCCTCATCAGCGAGCTCTCATCCGTGTGCCGGTAGTAGCGTATAATATCAATTTACACAAACAATGTTAAGCCTAAACTCTGTCTGGAAGTAAGTTGTTATCGGCGCATATTTCATGTGCCATACCAGCGGAAATCATTTGGAGGTGCGCCCTGATTTTCTGCTAATTAACAATGGAAACTTCGTACGAGTTTATGAGTTTTCCTCGCGCAAATTCTTGCCGACTCGTGGAATGGCATTTTCATTATGAACGTACGCTATACATTTCTACTCTTCTCAAAGCGGTAGCCCGCGCACGTCGCCTGTCAACAGAGGAGACGCTTGAGTATCCTCGTGCGTCGTGCGTCCGAGCTATGAAACCTCGGAGCCAGAAGAGAACAGGATCAAGAGCAAGCGAAGTGTTTGGACCTGAGATACAATTACTCCTGGCGTTTTCAGCACGATTCTACAGATAACGTTCGAAGTTGCTTGTTTGTACCACCATGCTACGTTTATAATATTGCTGGTTACCCCATTGCTGGTTAAACTAACTCACATCCTAACTAACGTCCTAATTAACTAACATCCTAACTCAGCTATAGAATTCTTCACAACGGCAAATCGCTGTCATGGCAGGGACTAACCTTACCGCGCGTGCGTTAACTTGCCTTCCTTTTTTTGTTCGTCCAGCCACGTTTTTCTTAAAGATCACTGTTGCTCTCCCGGTTGTGAAAACGCGCTCATGGTGCCTACTTCCCTCTCTTTCGTGTGTGTTTTGCGCAGCCTGTCATGAATCAGTACCAACTCGCCCAACTGTCAGTACTCCTGTTGCTATAGTGTGCAGTGAAAGGCGTGCATACTTCATCAAAAAAAAATGTTAAATGCTGTTGCAAGTATAGTGAAGCCTCACTTACAACGTCATTTCTATTGCAATATTCTTTGTGATCATTAGCGATTATTTCTGCGATGGGTAGTCCACATTTGCTAACGATATTTCAAGATTCGGGAACGACTAGAAGTTTCTCTTAATGACACTTGAGCAGTAGGCTTTCGCGAATGCGTAGCCTTCGTTAAATATCTGCTTTATTCATGCCCCAGCCTAAGCCTACAGGCTCAGCCTAGGCCTACAGCCTCAGCCTAAGCCTAGAAGAGAAAACCAACCTCGCCATGAACACGCGAGTACGCCTCGGGTAGAGAGGACTGCCTCCGGAGTACGAACCCCGTGCCTCGTGCGACCAGGTCGACAGTGTCGCCCTGCACAACGACAACGTGCTCAACTCCCGAAGCGACTGCTCCTCTGCAGCGATCGTGCTTCAGCGAATGTCTTCGTGCTAATTGCTTCAACCGCAATTCAATTACGAGTTCGGAGAGAAAAAAGGACATGGAGATAAGACAACTTCCCATTAGTCGGTCTACCGTAGTACCGCACTCGAAAACGGCGACCTCCTCGAAGCGTGCGAGTCTATTTAGTACCACGTATACGTCGCAAAAGAAGGGGACTCGTGCGGTAAGCCGTACCAGGTGTCCCTGGATGATTTCAGGCTCTCATTCACGCGAGATCGGGGCCACGCAAGTATAAAGAGAAAGAGTAAGAAAAGAACCAAAAGAAGAAGTACGACACCAGGCACAGTGCATAGGAAAACGATACAAAAGTAAGCGTATATACAGAGTCCACATATTACTCTCACCTACTCCCTCTCCAACCTCTTCGCGGCGAAAAAAATAAACAAACAGGGAAAAGACGGGAGGGTGTGGAATAGGTGAGCGGGCACAGGGGAGAGTATGCACAGCGAAAAGCAGCAGGGTTTCCCGCCTTCCTTTCCCCGTGCTCCTTGGCGACTGTAATTAGGCTCCCCAAATCCACCCCAGATACAGAGGGGGTCCCCGCTGCTCCTGCGCCAGGCACGGGACGCATCGCGAGGAGGCAGCACGGAGAAAGGGAAGAGACGGTGGTTACGACGTAGTGAGGAGGAAATGGGAGGTTCCGTAATGGCGCCATTGATTGCCCGCCGGGTGTAAAATGGGCGGCTGGGACATCCGTCATGCACACCCTGTACCCATCTCGAGCGTTTTGCCCTCTTCATTGCTTCGCTCTTTCGAACTTGTTTCTTTTTGCTCTGCTTGTTTCTTTTACTCTGAACGTTTAGGAAGGAGAAAGAGAAAACATGAACAGACAGACAGACAGTGTGTGTGTGTGTGTGTGTGTGTGTGTGTGTGTGTGTGTGTGTGTGTGTGTGTGTGTGAGAGAGAGAGAGAGAGAGAGAGAGAGAGAGAGAGAGAGAGAGAGAGAGAGAGAGGTAAAGATGACGCTCGGTTTGCTACGGAAGTATGTACACTGAAATTTTGGTGCGTCTTGCGTATAGGTGCGTAAATATCGAGCTCAGGCGTGAAAAATCATGAACTTGGAATGCTGTAGTGTTACACAGACCATATTCCGCTATTCATTTTTTCTGCTTTCTAAAACAAAACTTATTTGCCTGCGTTTTTGCATTGGGGCGCCAGTTTACAGTAATCGGCAACGACTAACGCCTCAGAAAGTCTATACTTAAAGTGTGACCAGCACAGTCACATGCAAAGATAGATTGTCGCATTAAAGCGAGCGTCCCTTTATCCCGTTATCCTCGTTGAACTGAAAGTGACGAGTAAGGATGAATATGCTTGTACAGCCGATATGTATAGTTTTCAGGAAGGAACCTCCACTACTCTAAAGCAAACGTCGGTTTGGTATTGAAATAGCTGTCTTTACAGGAACGAAGCCGATACCACAGCTACCAAACTAGGTACGGGTGGTATTTTCGTCGCTCACATAAATAAAACGACACGGTTCCTGCTTGTGCTCCTTTTATTTCTTTTTTTTCTTTTTATGCTTGCGTGGTTCCTTGCCCGTCAGTGGCTCGTGTATACAAGCGTTTGAACCTGCAAGTCCGGCGCACTCGTTCAAATCCCCGTCTGTCACTATAGCCCTGTGCGTCCATTTCTACGTCAACACCTCGTCGGAAACACACAACGCTTCGTACAGGTCGCTTAAACTGTACCACGAGCTCCAGCAGTGAAAAGCAAAGCCCCGCCTTCAACGTTTGACCACGCTGCCATCGTCATCCGATGTGTAAACCGTCGCACGTCTTCTCCGTACAGCCTCGCCCCACTCGGCGCATCGCTGGCGTGCGCGCGTCGCGGCGGGCACTCGTTTAGCCGGAGTCGCCTCTTTTTTAATGACCTCTCCCTGCGGCTTGACTACCTCTGTCCGTGCAATGCGAACACCCATTTAGGGGAGAAAAAGAATGAAGGCTGTGGGCTGGTGTGGGGGGCAGGGGAGGGTTTTAATGACACGCGCGTGCAGCAGCTCGCGTTTTCTTTTGCGCTGTTCTGCGTAATCGGGCCCGCCGGTGCTGCTCCGGGACCACCTGGTGTACGTGCCGCAGTTAGCGAGAATCGGTGACGCCATCGTCCCCCTCCCCCCTCCCAAAATCTTGCTCTTTGCAGCTCCCCAAGTTGAAGAGGAGTCGATGTGATTAGCGTTGCCCACGAGTCGCGACGAGCTCGAGCCTCGTTTAAAAGGAGGCCCTAAATTATGATCGCGTTCAATGATCGGCTCCTATGTGGGAGAGGCTAATGTCTGAAGCTCATTTCGCGCGGACATTGGCGCATGCCACGCGAAGGACAGCGCGCCGCGCGAAAGCGAGAGAAATGTGGAAGTGCAGGAAGGTTAACCAGGTAGCATCCGGTTTGCCATCCTTATAATGTGGCGCGTTGACAATGAAAATGTGTTTAGGTGGCAGGGTAGGGAAGAAGGATCCCTAGTCTGGTACAACTGCGGCCTGTTCAGCTATGTGACTGTCCGGCATACTTTGCAGCTGCTGTCGCGAGCAACTTCTTCCCACTGTTCCGAAGTAAATATGATAGCAGAATAGATTACCTCTCGCTTCGTACGGAATGCATTCTTCATTCCTTCTTCGGCACGAATTGAGAGACAATCTATTCTGTGTCATACACCTCGACCTTCAATGCCGATCGAACACATAAAATTAAGTTTCCATTTTTTCTAAGTACGATACGAAATGAAATTGCGATTACGGGATGACTGCTGGATAGCAGAATGGAGGGCGGGTCGGGTCGTACGCTCGCAAGCCGGCACCACTGTTGGATATATATGCAAAAATCCGGTGATTTTGTTTTTCAGTCACAAGACGTAAACGCTCGCGTTGAATCCCCCCCCCCCCCCCCTTCTTATTGATCCCTTAAAGACCATCTTGGAGCAACGCCTCGGCCGAAAGGGCTGCGTAGGGAAAGAAACAAAAGGGAGTGCGCGAATCCTTAATCGACGATTTGCGATCCGCAATCTCGGAGCAGTTTAATCTCGTTCGCCGCGCTTCGATTACGACGGGTACACGCGCGCAGCGACTGCTTGCCCGCAGCTCGTCGGCCCGTGGAGGTGGCGGGCATATATTCTTCGGAAACATTTCGCCGGGCATTCACTTAAGCGATTTTTAATAGCGTTTTTTCCGAGATACTTGATTCTGTTTTCGCCCTGCTAATCTTCCCGCCGGGACGGCTCTTTTGAGGCGCCATCCCCTGCATAATGCATGCGCGCTAAAGGGTTTACCAAGTGCTATCATGATGACGATCTCGAGTAGTGTACCTGGTGCACTCTACGCCTTTCTTTCTTCTTTCTCTTTTCCTTTCTTTCTTTCTTTTTTTTTTCAGGAAACGGCGGGAAACCACACGCGCGCTTTAAGGCGGAGACCTATGCGGATATAATTCGTCTTCTGTTGCTACGAAACTTCCGCCCCGCCTCTTCCCCACAGGTGCCTTAGGTGGGCGAAGTACTCATAGATATATCATACCGCACCGCCACTTTTGGCAGAACACAAACACATATACATCACCCAAATGGCGCTCGGGTTGATTGTCATCGATATATAGCGCACTTTTATATTCAGGAACGATACGACATGTTCCTTTTCGCAACCCGTAAGCCCTCTTCTCGTTGCATAATATAGTGCCCGCGCTGGGCTGCATTTAAGGAAGTCGGAACAGGCAGTTATCAGTTCTTCGGGCGCTCATATCTCTTCACGAGGCATTACATTCAGGACACAAGGGTGTTTACTTAAGTACAGGGAAATCTCCCGGCATGTATGTAGGCGCCCTTTGGGGACCGGAAAAGAAGCAAAGCATAAAGAAATAGACGACTTGGTACGATGTAAAACGCGTGCGTGTATGTGCAAGTTCTTTTCCGTTTCTTTATTGTAGTTCAGTTGAAACTGAGTGCACGTTCTGTGTTTTTTTCTCTGTGTTTCCGTCTCCACTTAGCGAGGAAGGCAGCAAAGGAAAAGGAATTATAGGCCTACCCGGGACACGCAACAATCGAACGCCCCTGCTGATGCTCCTATTGCTGCTGATGATGACTATCACATCTTTCTGTCCTCTAACGAGCGTCAGGAAGTGAACCGAAACGTCATAAATATTCCGCAACATTTTTTTTTTTTTTTGCGATGCTTTAGATCCCATGTTTGCTTCGCAGCCGTTTTTACAACGTGGGGAATCCTGCGCCACTACACCAATACAGAAGCAGCTTGCACCAAGATACTGTTGGCCACAAAGGTAAATGGACCACGCCTTAGGCACTCAGAGTGGCTTCGGGGCAACAACGCCGCGAGCTCGTGTAGAGGGTTCCGTGAGTGCCGTTGCACTTCGCCTTCAGATTTAAGTTTCGCCCGTGTCCTGGGTCCCGCAGCCGCTCAGACGTGGCCCGTTTACTTTTTTATTTACTTATTTGTTTGGCCGACAGTACATATCTCGTACCTTTAGCGCACACAATGTATATGTTAGCGGCTTCTGGCTTGTGGTCATTCCCATTCTTGCGCCTCTTTTCAGTCTCTTTTTATTTAATCGGAACTTCAGATTTCGTTTTTTTTTTCTTTTCCATGAGTTATAAGCCCGCAACTATGAAATCGCAGTTATGCACATTGTCAAGTAAATTGATTTCACTTAGCCTTGACACTTGTACGCCGTGTAAGAACCTAATGACAAATAATAATAACTTTAAAAAAAGACCAACGCATCGATCTTATTATGTTAACTATAGAAGATGGGGAGCTAACTCCAAGTTTCTTCCTTTGATTCAGGCAAACCTATTTTACCCCTCCCTTCAGAATAATAATACATCTATACTCGGAGGAACAAACAAAACATTTCCCGACCGTATATCGCCTGCCTGTACTGTCCTCCTCGGAGGTGTTCATATATATTGCTGCAATAAGATGCTATGGCCCAGCGATCTTTTCGTCTTGCACATAAACGTAGACGTACTTTGTGTGGTGGGGATCGACTCAACAACGAACGTGGCGTGTCTGGGAGCAGTATTGTCAGACGACCCACGTCTCTCCTGTTTTCACCTATACACAACAGTAGAGGCTCCGGTGGGTCATCTCCGTTACAACAATTGCGAGTAATAACCATGATCGGCAATCGTTCGACCAGCATTGCGGGGACTCCTTTTGTTCGTCGGCGTCGGGCGATTCTGATTCGTCGGAAACAAAGCGCGGAGACGACTCATTCGAGCCTACCCACGGAACAAGTGACGATATCGCACGGTTGCATGGTTCGAGTGGAAAGGTGTGCTCCCGGAGGCTCTCCGAGATTGACCCGTGTGTCTCACGGATTTGTGCGTGCGTGCGTGCGTGCGTGCGTGCGTGCGTGCGTGTGTGTGTGTGTGTGTGTGTGTGTGTGTGTGTGTGTGTGTGTGTGTGTGTGTGTGTGTGTGTGTGTGTGTGTGTGTGTGTGTGTTTGAGCGAGAGAGAGAGAGAGAGGCGATGAATGTACGCCGTAACGGCTAGTTAAATAAATAGGGAATAAGCCTTTCGGTAAGCGCAGAGGAGACCAAATATCAAAAAGAGAAACGGTAGCAGTTATACCGTACTTTCATCGGGTATCGCACAATCTTAAGAAAGCTGCGCTGAACGCAAATGTGAAAGTCGTGTTCCCCGCCCCAGTGAAGTTGTCTAGACTGCGAAGATTAACGGATCCCTGCTCCAGAAAACGTCCGGTGTGCAAGGTCAACCATAACGAAGTATTAAACTTCGCGGAATGTCAAACCGGCGTGGTGTACAACATACCGCTTTCGTGTGGAAAGGTATACATAGGCTAAATCTGCCGATGCCTTAACGACCGTCTGAGGGAGCATCGTAATAATGTCAAAAATAATACTAATTGTCATATCGAAAATCATTGTCAAAAGTGCACGTGCACCGCTCAGTTTAATCGGTCCACTGCATTTTACCGCAATCGCAGTCAATGTGCTAGGCTTACCGTCGAAGCGAGAATGATTTGGGAACATACACAAACTTGCGTTAGCGTAGCCTCCCTTGCATTATCAGACAAGGAACTGGAATTTTAGGGTGCCCGCTGAATGCAGAGCGCATGCTGAAATGCCACGTGTAGTATGCATCGCATATAAGTGATACTGCCTTCATTTCACAATAATGTTGTGAAAGTTGCGTTGTGTGCGTCTGGTCTTATTTGCCCGCGTCGTCGAAGGGCATTCTCAGCGGTGTATTACAATACCAACCAGCCCAACAGAGTGCCTTAACCTGTTAATCTCATCGTGATTTTGCCGCGTGAAGCCCCAGAAGGTAACTTGTCTGATCCCAAAGCGCACCTTCATACTGTATTGCTAAATACGTGCGCGTTAAACGACTGCTTCCCATGCTCAGTTCTTGCAGTGAACGTCCTCGAACAGCTTACGACGAGCTATGGCTGAGAGGACACTCTTGCATGTCTTCGCTGTCGCAGTGCTACACGTTCCACGAAGGCCTGGTCACTGTTTAGTCTTTCTTACGCCCTTACAAACATTTCGCGGGAAGTTCGCAGATTCTCTGTCGAGCCAAAAGGGCGCCCCAGAAGGTTACCAACGACAAGTATTAAATTTCACTTTAAATTCTTTTAAGGGCTCGAACAGCAAAAATGTCAGTGACTGGATTTCAACGTTGGTTCTCCTTGTCACGCGAAGGAACGCGCTTACCCACAACAGAGCAGGCCCGCGTTCAAGTGCAGGTGTTCAACACGAATCGCAACGCCCACCACTGTCCCATCGTGCAGAGCTAGTCCGTATTGTCCATCTGTGCTCGCAAAGAGGAATCAAGCGTCGTCGGTGTGCACTTTTTCATGACCGCCGTCGTCGACCGATGAGGTGGACCTCGCTCGTTCGCGAAATCTGTTCGCCCCACCACCGCCGCTCCATCTTGATTGCTCGCCCACATCGTGGTCATTGCGATGAAGTGCGACATTTTATAGGCGAGGTGCTTCGGGGAGCGATCGCCCCCCTCGTCTGCATCGATCTTCTCAACAAAAGAAAGAAACCGCTCCCGCATTTCGTCCTCATTGCATATATACGCCCCAAAGTGGGCATTTTGTAAAAGAAGTAGAATGAGCTATCTATGGAGAAGGTCCGACGGACTGTAAGCGCAGCATACGTTCGCGTCCACGCATTAGGCGTGGGCTACGGAGTTGAAGTAACAATTTTGTTTGGTTCAGTGCCTGAAAAGGTTGAGTATGCACATATGTGGCCCTACGTTGTAAGGGAGTCGGGGTGGGTCCTAACGGTGTTGCTTCGAACGCTTTAAAATAGGGAGCGAAGTGTTGCGGTGCAGCACAGAGGACATGGGCGCATGAACGTTTTATTCTTATCGTTTCCTTGCGATGATATGAATGCGCACTTGGAGAGAAGCTCGCGCACTGTAACGGCCATAAGCACAAACACTAAAATGGTTAACAGTTTGTAGAATCCTACGCGCGCTCTTCTCAAGAGCACATGCATTTAGTAGTAGTGTCGAGTTTGACGGAATATCTGTCGGCCAAAATGGGTACGTATACCGAGGCAGCAGCGAAAATAAAACGAACAAACATTGGTGTATCGTGGGCAAATACATTGCAGGAACGTGTCCAGAGGCATTTAAGAAAGAGTCGCGTTCTTCGTTTCTGTAAAGACTGCATACAACGTAGTCGTAATCCAAGGGTCATCTAGTCGTTACAGAAACTGTAATGTTTTACGTGCCGAAACAATAATCTGATTGCTAGGCAGCGTATATTGAATGACCCTATGTTAATTCTGACTATATACCTGGGGTTCCCTAAATTGGACCTAATAGAAGTACACTGTTGCTTTTCTTTTTTTTTCTTTTTTTTTTGCATTTCGCCCCCATGGAAACACGGCCGCCGTGGATGGGAATCGAACCCGCGTCCTCAGACATACAGCAGCTCAAAGTCTTAGCCGCCAAGATACCTCGGTGGTTTGCTCAAGTGACAGATGTATGTCGCTATAAAGGCGTTTCGTCACAGAGCTCTCTCACAATACTATATGCATTCTAGCTCGTCCAAATAATAGCCGCATCCGCAGATCAAACGTTGCTGCACAGAACTGCGGCGCAGAATCTCGCATTACGACAGCCAGCGGGAATGAGTCCTTTCACTCCTATACCTTCGAAACCGCAATCACCCCCTCTCGCATCATAAACTGACGCGAAACGAGTGGTCGTCTTGTCCGAGCGAGGTGGAGCGAAGTTGTTTCCAAGAGGCGGGCGGGCGGGAGTTCGACGGAAATCTCCCGTTTCGATGAGATTGTAAATGCGCGCTTGCCCAGTATGGGACTTCTTTTAGCCCCAACTTGATATTCGAACTGACGACAAACGGCCACTTTGAAGAAAACGACTACCATTCACGCGACGTATATACGCCCACCTCCCTTCTTTTACCTGCGTACTATCCGGAGATTGGTCTCCCGTGCAGGAGTGAATTCGAAAAATGGCCCATCAAATAAAGTACAAATTTAACCCGAGATTTCGTACTTAACTACACGTGGTCCACTTGATCTGCAGACCCTGAAGGACGCATAGCGGTGAGGCACGTGTGAAGCCCATTGCGTTGTCATCGGCTCTTCCCAGACTCCGTTCCCACATCACCTCCTCACATTTCGCTCCTTATCGTTTTGTTCTGTTCCTCTCCGAACTTTGTTAGACACGCTTTAGGTATCGTAATGATTCCAAGTGCTACAGGTTTTGTGGTCTTCGCGTTAACCGAAACTGCGTTCGTGAATACAGAAATGCGTGTTACAGAAACCGCACCTACAACCCTTCGCGTCGTTTGAGGTTTGGAAATACATCTCTGCCTATTGATGTGCTGGCACGGTTCTTGAGTATACGATATAGAGACCACTCCGGAAGAGGGGTGCTGCTGTCGCCCTTTGAATGGGCAGCTCCGGCGTAGATGTTTGTGCTGCAGTTGTCACCGGCTCATTTTTTAAAGAGTCGTTAAGAATTGTCTGCACACTCTTCACGGGAATAATGTTCATCGTTCGTGGGGGCTATACATCCCAACATTGAAGCTTGGACTACACTCGCGACGAATGTCCATGTCGGGTGAGCAATGCCGTTCCTTATATATATAAGCAAATGTAACCTAAGGGGAGGTTGGTGCCCACATGTGGCGCCGGCTACTCCTGCTATTGTTAACAGGTATTATTAAAAGGCACTGTGGGTTACATATTTCTTGTACCTTCTTGTTGCTCAATTTGTTTCTGTTCAGCTTTCTCGTTTTACGTCACACATGCACTTGTACAGGACATTTATCTCTTTTGCATTTATTTTGCGATAACTGGACTTTCTGTGTCCGTCATACAAAACTTGAAGGGTGTGTATGCACTGTCACGCCAATTGATTTCAATTTAACAGTTTTAATTCTGGGCTTTTATGTGCAGCAGCTACGTCCGGGACACCTTTTCAAGTGATGACAAAAAATTTTGAACGGGCTGTCTGTGTCAAGGGATACCTTCTAGGGATACCGTGCATTGCAGACTCATTTATTTTGGGCTGCCGCCTATACGTCTTTTTAACGTATGTGAGTTATCGACTAATAAACTTCAGAGTGCAAGGTGTGTATTACACCAATTCTATTAAGTAGACTTATAGGTACACTTTTAACGCGGTAACCTAGAGTTTATTTTATAGGTACACAAAAATATGAAAATATGCTCATTTACTAAAGGTTAAAGCACTTTAACCTTTAGTAAAGAGACACGGACACACCGCGCCTGTGTGTCCGTGTCTCTCTTCTTGAGGTCGTGTGTTTGCGCCGGTACCTATAAGTCTCAAGAATATACCAACTTGCCCAACGAGAGGTTTTGATCTATTAACTAGGCTAGGGCTTCTCCTCGGCTTAACTGCTTGAACATGCTTGACAGGACGCTGCACAGTCGTCTGTCAGCAACAACTGTTCTTGCGCATACACACTTATACGAAGCATCGCTAAGAATCTTTATAGGGGGAGTGTCCCGCCGCGTTGCCTCCGGTTTTGTTCGTTGGCCAGTTACCGGCTGTCGGATAGTTCGACAACCGCAACGCCCCCACCCACGTATAAGCTCCAATGCTCGCTGCCGTCAACAGTCGTAGCCGGGCCGCAATAAACGCTTATCCCATTATTACAACAATCCCCAAGGTCAATCATAACAGTTCCAACGGTTTGGGGTAGTTCTTTGTTGAGAGCTTCTCGGATCACACGAGCGAATTCAAGCTGAACGCGGGAACCGCCGCGGAACCCGTTCTCCTCGACCATAGCAGACGCAAATACACACCCGTCCCTCATGGCAATCAAATCGAACGCAGATTACAAATGGTTTAGCCATATGGTGTGCATGGCGGCTTCCCTTGAGCATACGACTGAAAACGGCTTCGAATGGCATAGTCTAACTGACGTAATAACAGGGTACGTGCCCAACAAACAGCAAGGCATGTGAACATCACGATTAACTCTGCTCCCGCTACTCTCTCTCTCTCTCTCTTTCTCTCTGTATTCTCTTTAGCTACGTCATCGTACACTGTATCAAGGACTAGCAGTTTTGCAGTTGGAAGGGTTTTTTTCCTAAAGTGTATTTTGTGAAGCCACCAAGTCCATCGAACAAGTAAATACTTGAAAGATCCAGCGTGACCAAATCGCTGCGTACGCGGCCGTTTGAAAACAAACGCGCGTGTGCAAGCGCGATTTTGTTAAATGTAAACCAATCTTTATTTCCTCCAAGTAACACGAGACAAGAGGAGGCCACGCAGTGGGCTGCTACGACGAGTATCTTGATATTACCTTGCCTGTCTGATGGGCATTTTTTTTTTTCTTGTCGGCTTGAACTTGGGGCGACTCGCCGCCTACATGCATGCAGACAGCAACAAATTTTTCTTCGTAAACGAAATGAACAGTGCCACTTTTCGGTGTGCACCACGGGAGCCTGTATATCAAGATGCACAGATACGACCTGAATGAATTAGTATAAATACGTTTCATGCCGCGCCTTTCAATATTTCGGACATGTTGTCGATTAAACGTGCACGGATGCAAGGAAGGAATTGATGCGAGGAACGCATACAGCGGAAAATCTGCGAATGACCTGTCCGGTTGTGGTTGCGTCGGGATTCCGAGTAATCGAAGTTCGCCGCGTGCTACGCCGCAAACAAAGATGATTGCAGTGAAGCCACCCAACGTAAACTGGTAATATTGTTTAATACACGCTAAGAAACCACGTCGTCGGTGGACCGCTCGAATGTTGGTATTTTGGCACGTAAAATGCCCCAGCAATCATACTAGAACGTTGGCGTTTTATTCTGTATTGCTAAAGCGACATCTTATGTACACGGCACTCGTGATAGTTTAACTAGTAAATAAGAAATAAAAACAAAAGCGCTGCCGCACGAAAAAGCGGAGAGCGCCGCTGAGCTCAAGCCTTGCCAAGTGCTTATTGTTGCGCGCAAAAGCTTCGTCGGGTGCAGGCACGGTTGGATTGGCACAGAGGGCGCCGTCTTTTTTGGGCAGCATTCGTGCAGTGCTGCGCGTGCATACAGGTACGGCGCTCCCCACGACACAGCGGGACCCGGAACGCAGACAGGCGGTGGAGTGAGTATACATACATGGTGTCCTGTAGCACATAATCCGCTGCTACACAAAAGCAGCCATAATGGCTGCAAATTGAGGGATACCTCCTTTTTTCTTTCTTTTTCCTATACCACAGCCCATCACCTACCATCCGGGACTCCTCCCCCTCCCCCCTATTTCCCCTGCTTCTGCTAAAATCCCTCCCGCTTGCGCACCCGTGCTATTCCACCCCCCCCCCCCCTTCCCCACCATGTAAAGCATGAGCTGCACTAGGACAATCGTGAATAATCGCTGCCTTCACCGGGCGTGATGCTCTTGTTCACGTGTTACGTACATACGCAGTATATGTAATATGCTAGAATGCTATCGTGGAAGCGCTGGCGGCCAAGCGTGGAGAATGGTGAGCTCTCAATGAAGCACCACTTTTTATTCGCTGCGTGCGCAGTTGCCGCGGCAAGCGAATCTGCGTAGTCGTCTAAGCAAATACCCCAGTTCGTGCCGCAAAACGCGAAGCTGAAATTTTTGACTGGCGGCACGCGGTTAGCGGACAATGTGGGCCGCCCGAAAATTAACGTCGTTGGCCATGTGCCCTTGTTGTTCTACGACTCCTTACTCTCGTAATAGTTCGCTTTAGCGGCTTTTTTGTTGTTGCCGATGCCAATGTAGTGTACCCAAGCGAGTAGACTGCGTTTATTGACATTTTTTTTAAATAGAAAGTGGTTATACAAAATTGTGAAATCGAAACAGTTACACCATTATTAAGACGAAAGCCTTGGGGGCTTGTTGCGCGATGACCTTGACAAAGTCGCGGCGTTAGTCAAGTGGCACAGAAAATGTCCCCTGACCCTCATCTAAATGCATGTAACCCACCACGTGTTGAGCATAACCGCATACCCTAGCCCGGGGTATGCGCCACGGATGATTTTACAGTAGAGCGAAAGCCAGCCACAGCGTTCGTCAATGCAGTGAAAAGACACAAGTTCTCCCACGTGTAGTCGAGAATGCCGACCGAAATGCCAACACGAGTATTTTTTCATTGAGGCTCATTAAGTCTCACAAACGTAGTGTCCCAAGATGTATGTTGCAAAGGTGTGGCGGTGTGTTACTTAGTATATTATACCACGTCTACAGCTAGCTTTTGTCTTCGAGTTACCGAGGCGTAACGGAAGACAAATTTTATATAGTACAGGAACACAAATTTTGTCAAGTTTAGGCAACCGCAATAGAAACGACTCTCATGTCGAAGCAAAAGCTATGTATGCATGTTCTATCGAATCATTGTAAATGTTGTACACACTGAAATGATGTTGGCTTTTTGAGAATACACCTGGCTTTCTATGCGAGCACTATAGGAGAGTTTTCTCCTTCTTTTTTTCTTTTGTTTTAGTGCGGAACCTTTATTGGCAACCTTCAGTCAATTTTAACGTATCTTTTATTATTTAGATGCGAAAACACATAGGAACGTAGGCTACTTCACAACCGGATATCCCATGTCTCTATCCTTTTGCACACAAGTACTCAATTTACACAGGGACTTTGATCATACTCGTGCACTTAGCTGAATGCTGAGCAATGTTAGATTTGTGAGGTTTAACGTCCCAAAACCAGTTGTGATTATGAAAGACGCCGTAGTTGAGGTCTCCGGAAATTTCGACCACCTGGGGTTCTTTAACGCGCACTAACATCGCACAGTACACGGGCCTCAACATTTCGCCTCCATCGAAATGCAGCCGCCGCGGCCGGGATTAGATCCGCCGAGCAATGTGGCATAGGCAGTTTCCCCGTTGACTGCTTTGCATAACATCGATTAACGCAGTACGTGGGATCTGCGGACTTTTTCGTACTCAGTATCCGTCCGTCAATTATCTCATAATCTGCATGAGGAGCCGAATTCTAGCCAAAATGTGAATTCTTCGCCCTACAGCTCAGGTTTTCTTCTGCCTTTAATTCAACTCGGTGACTACGTGTTCAGTTCCTACAACCAAAGCTGCTCGAAATGCTGAAATTGTGCTCCGTAATAGGTCCAGAAAACTTCTGCAGGACTTACGTCATTCAGCTGTCTCTTTGACGGAACCGTGACGTTACCCCTGCGCGATCATTTGATAGTATTCTTTACTATAATTAAAGGGTGCGAAATCCTTGCAGACGTCATGCTTTACAGCCCACTGCGTCTCGGCAGAACATCTACAAAGCAGGAGGCAGCAAGTCGACAGGAAGACGACAGATTCGTTATAACGACTTCTGTTAAGGAAGAAACGTGCCTCTTTATACTGCAGATGCGACAGGTGCCCCATAATTAAAGGCTGACGCAACACTTTGATAAAGGTGTGTTTTTCGCAGTCTTCAGGATGACCGCAAGTGGCAGATACCGAAGCTTCGACTTCGCTGAATACACAGCCCTCCCTTCATCTTTCTCTCATATTTTTTTCTTTGTTTTTTTTCTGGCGGGGCTACGTTTCTGCTTGCAGAACAACCACGCGCGTCTCATTTCCTGGTCGCGAGCTTCGCGTTCCTGCGGCGTACACTTTCTTCCTCGCTTCGTCGGCGGCTTAAAGCAGTCACGGTTGGTCGCGCGTGCGCGTCCCAAAGCAAACTTTTGAGCTGTTCGCCACCGACGGCATCTGTTGCGGCAGAGAGGGGGCTCGCGCACGCTTTGACGCCTTCGACGTTGCCACGCGCCAGCGCGCGCGCTTTGCGCTCGTCACACAGCTGTCGCGAACCTCGGCGTACCGGTTCTGTGGCGGCGGCATTACGAGAAGAAGCGTTTCTATTACAGCCGCATGTTACTTGCACACGCGATTGCTTTGTGCACTTACGCGATTCACCAAACTCGAAATCTATTACGGGTAGTGGTGGCATCATTAGAACCAATTTGATTTGTACGTCTTTGTTTTTGTTTTTTGTTTCTTCGGTGGTTTAGGGATTTCTGACTTTGGCCTACCTGTCCACATGTGCTTTTTTTTTTTTTATGCATGCCACTTTAACGTCTCAGAGTGATCCTCGAAGCGTGCGAATCGCATCTGCCTGGAAGAAAGAAGTTCATCAGCGTGGCTCGGTTGGCTGAGTACCTCCATAGTGTCGCCGTATGCTCCTCGATCCCGAAAATGGAATTGGTCAGAGTCGTTTCCATTGGTGCGTGAGTTTCTAGGTCACCGATGCCAGCAAGACCGCATGCGTTGTCTAGTTGCACAGTTGGCGCTAACCACGTGGTACACGATGCGAAGTGCCAATGCGAATTCGTATTTGAAGCGCATGCCTCACTAGCCTCAAATCCCATGCGGTATTCGCGCGGTATTGAACTGCTTCTTCCGAATAGCATTCCCAGAAAAGAGCAAACGTGGCTCATATTTTTAACGTAGCCCTATATGTAGCTCGAAAGGTGCGTGTTTTGGTCAGTGCGGCCATCTTCTGTGTTTATTTTGCCTCGTGGACTCGAGGACCACCACGTCTCATGTTATTCACGAGGAGAGTCCGGCACTCTCAGCTTGCTCCACTGAAGTGGTGATCTCCTCAAGAGCTTCTCGAATGCCATTGTGTTTAGTCCCCGTCCACTGGTAACAAAGATAACTGTATAGTTCGCTAGTTAATGGTAATATGAATGATCATACAAACGCAAAGAACGGCGAAATCCATTTCTCTCGTAATAGCAGAGAAACAGCATGACATTCTGACGTCCGCGGAAGATGACCCTCGCAAAGCTATTTTTATTGTTAAAGTGTAGCTGCATTAGATTTTCCATTTTGTCGTAGTGGTTCGTGTGTCAGTTTATTTCGTGGTTGGTGCTCGTCGTAGCGTTAATTACTTGCAACGCACGCTCAAGATACAATCGAACACTGTACGTGGGGTAGCTCAACGCGTGGAAAGGGAATAACTGCTATATTCGCCCTTGCTTTATTCAATGGAGCGACCGCAGTCATATCAGAGCGGGCCATTTATACTGTAAACCTTTTTAAAACTCGCTCTGAATCGGTGAGATTTGCGGAAACTTTCACTTACACTCGTTCCTAGCTTCAGCAATGCGGTTGTTGACAGCACAGAAGCACGAAGTTTATGAGCGCAGCTTTGTGTTCCTGTCACGCATGCGTTAGCACTTTCCGCAACGCCAAGCTGCTCAAGAAAAATAGGCTCTCGAGGTCCGCCGAAGGCGTGGAAGCAGAAACATCCACGCTCGACAAACATAACAAAGGAAGAAGATTTATCTTACCTTTAGAGACTCTTCGCAAACCGCCGCTAGAATTAAGCTGGCGGTAGCAAAGCACGCGAGCTTACAGACCGAGTGAATGCGCGAGGTTTCCATTAAGAAAACAAAACAGCTCGGAAGAGCGGTCCGTACGCGTAACATTTTGCCAGCCTTCGAAAATCGCTCACACCAACGCAACGCGCTGCAGACCGTAGAGCATACTGCAGCTGACGTGCTATTCGGCCGCGGCAGAAAAACAACAGTGCTGCCGCGTTACTGCGAATGTGTATTCGCTCAAATCTCCACCGACGACTTATATAAGAATCCCATTCTGGCGCACCCCGAACATCATCAAACTGTTGGCGTTCCGAGATTTTGATTTAGAGAGCGTTCTGCTCATCATTCGTCGTTGGATGGCCTGGCAGCGCTCGGCTCTCGTGAAAAATGATGCTTCACGCTTTGAGAGATGACGCTCGTTTCATCGTGACTTCGTTCCCAGAATTCGCACCGAGTTGCTTTTGTTTAACAACGAAACGCAACCCCTCCCCCTCCCCCCCTCTTTACGTTTCACCCTGCAGTGCGCTCGCACGTATTCAACGAAATATGCGCCCCCCCCCCCTTTTCTTTTTTTTTTATTTTTCGAATACGCGTCAAGAAAGCACGAGTGAACTTGTTCTTTTACCCTTACGCTCCACTTTGGTGCTGAGGATCTCCGTGAGCCAGCTATATAACGGTGCTCGCTTCGGCAAACCACTGTGCGCGCGCCTCAAAATCAATTTCGCATTTTCGAATTAAGCGCGTACCCCCCACCACTCCCTTCCAGTTACTAATGAACAGGAAGCTCACGAGGATGAGCAATAGGATGCTCGTGTACGGAGCATCCTCATATTTAATAAGCGAGCGGCCGATGCTTCCCGCTTGAGCTGAACAGTCTCTTGGCAAAATGAAAAGAGTAGGCATTCGTTCTGCGCGTGGATGTTCTTCGTTCTGTCGCTCCGTTCGGGAAAAGATAAAATGGCCACTGTTGCTCTTGCGTTCGTCACTCCTGAAATGTTTGCTTACACACGTGAATGGGGAAAAAATGAATTCCCGACGATGTTCTTGCTCTGTGAAATATTGCTGCAAGCCGATGATAAGTGAGGAGAGAGGGCTGTTGACTGCATGTTGAGAAGCGGTGTTCAACTATTACTTCTACATCGCATAGCTCTCGCTGACGTGAAAGGCGAGTTATCTTACATATGCACTTAGTGATCGCTATAAATCGCAGCATGACTAGCGTTCTTCTAAAACAGCTGCTTCCTGATTGAACAAGTCATCAGGAAGCTATGACTGAGCCCTTAGGAAATACGGGCAATTTTTCATGGTACTGAAATACTACAGTTATACTGAGTTATTATTCGCGGCTTATTACCTTTTCTCCTAAGCACTAAAACCACTGAGCCACTTTAGAATGTTTGTCTATGTTTATTTTAACTACGCGCGAAACGATGACTATCATGTGACGGCGGGAATTGGACAAATGGGTAAGTATTAGCGACATAGCGTTGATAAGCCCGTGTGGTAGAATATTCGGCGTCGTTGTGTGGTAGAATGTTCGACACCATTTCTAACTACCATCGTTTCCCGGACTACGCGTCTGCACAAGCCCTTCGGCGTAGTGCAGGTGCTTTAGCGAACGAAATTGAAATTTCTCAAAGCAAAATCTGTCAGCAAAATTGTAGTCTGCGACTTAACTAAAACGCATGATAGCTCGGACTGTAATTTGAATGCGCGACAAAACATAATTCCGTTACGAGGAGATTTCTTTTTGACAAGGCAAGGAAAGCTTTTATATTTGCATAAAAGAAATCAGATAGAGTAAACTGAACAGAAGTGCGATTTTCGCTCAATTGCGCTTGGAAATTGGTGTTCCAAATCGACTCAGAAAGAGGGAGAGAGAGTTTGTAGCCTTCGAGTGCACTAAAAAAAATGTACCAAGTAAAACTCGAAGACGCTTTTTTTTTTTTCATACCACTGTATAAACCTCAGCGCATACTCATTTTTCGCTCGCAAGCTCCGCAACACTGTTTCAACACGACCTACCGCTCCTCCCTCGCACCGCCCACGAAGCACCACACGCGGCTTACGGTCGTCCACGTGAAATTACACTGTCCGCGACAGCGCGCCGCTGAAACCGCAGAAACCATCGCTCTTCGCGGTTCCATTTGTCATCCGACTCTATCATAATCTCAATAGTGGAACGGATCGCCATCCGGATTGGGATACATCGAATAGAGGCACGCGCGAGGGGGTGCTTACGCGAATACGTCGGTACTCACCGCTACGCACGTAGCCTATGCCATAGTCGTTCTTTTCCCTTCTTTTTTTTTTTTTTTTCGTAGAGCAAAGGGCAAAAGCTCCCCAAAGCGACCTTCGCCCTTTCCTCTTTTCGATATACAAGCTCACAATTTTGGGGGGTCGGAGAAGGATAGCGCCGGTGCGGTAAAAAAAAATGGGATAAAAATAAAGAAAGGAAACAAAAAAAAGAAGGCGAAATAAACAAATGACGCTGACGTAGCGGGAAACTCGTCTCGACCGACAGACCCATCAAGAGTCTATCGCCGCTCTTTCCGTTATGCGCAAAGTTTCGTTATACAGCATTCCCATTAGTATTATTAATGGTCGCGGGTGCATGTGCACCCCCCCTCCCCCGCCCCCTACCTGGACGACGTTCTTCTCTCTCCCTCTCTTCCAAATACACTCGTTCCCCCCCCCCCCCCCCTCTTTTTCCGCAACAGTTTACTGAGAAGAAACATCGTGCCACGTGTCCGACTGTGTGTATAACCTTGCCCGCTGTGTGTTTGATGCTGTTGATGGTACCGCGACGTTCTGATTGCACCGCCTTCGGAATGAGCAATACCCAAAATCTCGAGCAGCAACAATCACGGCCTGCAAACGTACGTAAAGGGCGGCCGCAACGCGAGCGCATTCGCAATACCGCGCATGCGCGGATGACGACCAATTGTGGGGCAACTTGTATACGAAATGAAGGCGCATACCGTACTTCTGGCAGACGGAGCGCGCCCGAATAACACGATTTTAAATGTAATCTCTGCGTTTAAAACGAGACGCAGAAGAATGAGGGGGAAGTGGGGAGGAAGAAATAAAAATAAAGGATTTTTTTCAAAAAACTCCGGAGAAATGGATATGTGCACACGGGTATTTCAAAGCGCGTTTAGCTGTACGAGCTCCGTTTGAAGTACTAGCAGCAGCAGTCGATGCTGAAGCAACCCTCATGCACACGCGGTTTGGTTCTAAGCCTAATGAAGGGAACGCATGCGAGCGTCTCCTCCTTCCTCTTTTTTCTTTTACTCTACACTCCCTGCACTCTTCCCCCCCTACCGTCCTGTCTCCTTCGCTTTAGTGTTCCCCCCGCAACGCTGGTGCAAGTCAGAGAAGCCCGCTTTTCAGAAGCGGCGCTAAAACGTGCGTGTATCCATACGCGGGGCGATTTCAAATCAGAGGGCGCAGCCTGTTTTTGTCGACCGACGCACGCGCATCACTTAATGAGCGAAGCGTATATATTGCTATATGCCACAGGCAGCGGCGTGTCGTGACGATATCGCTGGCGTAAATAGTGCACCCGCATTTTTTTTTTTAAAGCCCCGATTGCAGCGAGCAGGGAAAAAGTTCGTGCGAATGTAGTACGTGGAGGGAATGGCGCGGAGGAGCGGGGGAGAGAAAATACGAGGTTTCGTTTCATGATTACACGACGACAGGCATTACAATGCTGCTTGAACTATGAAACAAGGTTATTCCATGGCGTGCGACGGAGGAAGGTTGCGATGCGTCTCTTGATTGCGGCCCGCTTTAGGTTATATGTACGGGTGGCACTGCCGTGAGTCAACGCATTCTTTTTTTGCCTCGTTGACATTAGTTACAAAGAAAGAAATGAGTATGTTTGCTACATACGAATCCTAGTTCGCGTCGCCGCTCGCTATGTTGCGAGGTGAAATTGGCGGAGCAAGAACTTCCTGTTCACTTGCAACACTTTGTTCAGTGCCTCGTATGGGCGGCGAGCGTTTGCATGGTACTTCTGCTGGTTTGTGCCTTGTAGTTATGCCGTGGTTTCGCCAGTGCGCACTTGGTGATGACACCACGTGAAGTATTTGCTCATGCAGTCACTATTAGCACGTTAAAAAACCGACTAGCAAACATTTACGCCAGTTTTGATTTCTCGGACGAGTATATCTTGTCTGTAGGGCTGATTAAGTAGGCAAGAAGAACAGTTCTCTCAGGATGGGTAATTTAGAAAGGTAAGCAAATCCAAGCAGTAAAACAAGGAATCAAACGTTACCAAACGTTGCCAGACTTAGCAAACTTCAAGAAAACGAATTTTACAAACAATGACGTGTGTGTGTGTGTGTGTGTGTGTGTGTGTGTGTGTGTGTGTGTGTGTGTGTGTGTGTGTGTGTGTGTGTGTGTGTGTGTGTGTGTGTGTGTGTGTGTGTGTGTGTGTGTGTGTGTGGAGAGAGAGAGAGAGAACGTTATAGCCAGTGGATTATGGATCCCCGCACGACCCCGAAGTGCTACATGTTCATGAGCTCTTGGAGGTCCATGACGTGGATTGCCCGTTCAGTGGCTCTCGTGAGAGATTTCGGTTCTTCGTACGAACAAAGTGTTTGGCTGATATTGCAGTATAACCACATTGTTATTGTCACTACTATGCCACGCGCGAAATACGCTCACTTACTTAAAAAATTTAGTATTTTCCTGGTTTTCTGTCATTTTTGTAAGTTTACTTCTTTTTCGCGTGTACAGGAGCGCTGGTAAGTACGGAACCGTATCCGTAAAAGCTAGCCATGAAGGGCAACTGCCATATCTGTCTACACTCATTAAGTTGTTTCTAATAAATAAAGAACGAGCCCTTGACCCCTTCCCTTTCGTTATTACATATTACCCCAGAAAGTCGATGCACTTGCCACATTGTTGTATTACGGCGTTAGTCGCGTCCCGTACACTACCTATATTCAATCCCACATAATAATAAAGACGCTTCGTTGAAATCAGAACAAACAGAAATAATAATCCAGTCCTGCACGGAAGGTGTAGCACGGCCACGGTGTATGTTTTAGGGGCACCCTTCTAAGAGCCCGTCGTACACTATGTGAGAACGCTTACTGGAAATGCTCGGCTAGTCATCGTTTGTAATAAACGCCAATTTAGATCTGCTATGCGTTACCCGCACCATGGAGAAACCTTGGGTCGAGCCAGTGATGGAGAGTTGTAACATAACCTATTGTATATGTTCATGCAGCGTAAAGCTCCTGCCCCACAACGCAATTCACATAGCATGGCACATTGAGTTATATAAGGCTAACAAGGTAAAGTCATTGATGCTGCCACTGATGACGATTATGTCGAATAACTAACGATTCGCAACGCAATAAACAGGGGCACAAAGAAACACAAGAGACGACATACGAGCGCGTGTTTCTGCGTTTCTTTGTGTTCGTGTTTAATGCGCCACAAACCGTTCGTGATGTGTAAACAAGCCCGAGTCGCCGCGACGACGAATCACAGCTTAGCCTCTCATAATGGACGAGCAACCACTCGTTAGGCAATTCCCATAGCTACCTGGTACTTGATGCAATATGTTATGCATCTGTCCAGCAAAGTCCTCAGCTATTGCAGATCAACCTTGGGCTGTTCAGCTGGCTCAGGAACCGCTGGCCGCTATTTAGGCGGGACTTTTTGCCCGTCCCACCAATCGCAATGCATTTTAATAAAGTTCTTTTACTGACTGGTGTAGCTGCACATGTGACTCTACGGACAAACGAAGGCCGCTATTGGTGCTGCTGTTGATTATTACAAGAAATTGTGGCATATATAGCTGTTGGTAATAATTGGGAACCTTTAATGAGCGCTCACAGTGGGATTGAGGGGAGGCGAAGGGGGAATCACCTTGAGGCCCCTGCATAGTTTTTTTTTTCAATAAATTTGTCGCTACCTCTACAGTGATGACCTGGTGTGTACCTTGGTGCAAACGTACATAACGCCAATGGGCCCGCATAAGCAGTTGCATCCTCGCAAGATAGCAGGTCATTGTTGATGGTGGTTGTGAATTTTGCCATTTCACTAGAATGTGCCGCTACGTTCCCTTTTCCTTACTTATCTTGTGTCCCTTACCCTTCTGGACTTGCAGATCGCCGTAATATGCTCGCGAACTTAGATTTAACTGCATCGCAAAGAGCTCTGAGAAGTCAAGGCTGGTTGGGAACCATCCGCTACGGCGTCTCTCATAACCCAATTATTGCTTTCTGTCGGTTGTTCAATCAATCAATACGGAGGACAATCATTTGACGCGTTCTCTGTCCTGCTGGTGCAGTCCAGCGGCGGCGGCGCAAGGACGGACGCCAGCGCCGCCAGCGCACCACGTTCACAAGCGAGCAGACGCTGCGGCTGGAGCTGGAGTACCAGCGCAGCGAATACATCAGCCGGCCGAGGCGGTTCGAACTGGCCGAGGGACTCGAGCTGACCGAGACGCAGATCAAGATTTGGTTTCAGAACCGACGTGCCAAGGACAAGCGCATCGAGAAGGCACAGCTGGACCAGCAGTACAGGTGAGACCCGCCACTGTACATACGCCGTGCAACATGGTCCAATCTAAATTAGCATTTCACGAATTACTTTATGTATGTATGTATGTATGTATGTATGTATGTATGTATGTATGTATGTATGTATGTATGTATGTATGTATGTATGTATGTATGTATGTATGGAAATGGCACCATTGAAAAGTGCGCATATGTCGAGCTCGCAGCCTCTGAAAACTCTCGTTGTTAATGTCCTTGATTTAAGCCTAGGTTTGGGTACACCATGTTGGTCCGAATATTTCACCTTCCTTGCCTTTCGCTCATACACACACACAATATAATATATACACACTATTAACAACACAATATAACTTTACTGACGTTGCGGCCGGTGGACCGGCCTTCATCAGAGTAAAATGGTGTTGCAGAGCACCTTCCTTTTAAGGGTACAGGAAGGAGAGAGAGTGCGGCTGCGAAGGCGTATGTCTTCACAGGGAATGGCTATGAAGTCTGCCTGGACAGAGCACGTGATCGGCTGCGGCGAGTCACGATGGGACACTGTAGCCTCTCAATTAACACAAAGGCGGCACACTTACAACCCCGAGGGATTCTCATACCCGTATTTAACGCAACTATAAAGCCACTCCACATTGTAAGAACGGTAATCACCACAACAGAAAGAGGGGAAAAAAGAAAAGAAAAAAATCTGATTTATTGACAAACTGACGGCTAGAATCGAATGCAATAGTTTAAATGATAAAAAATATAAAAAGCAAAGAAGAAAGAAATGAAAGAGAAGTTGAAATAGAATGTAGTCAAGAGTTCGACGGAATACCGTCTGGTCAGGTAAAGGCATTGTTAGAGGTAAAGGTCACTGACCAGTGTCAAAAAATACAAAATGACGTTTCGGGGTCCGTACGGATCCCTTGTTCACAAATCTAGAATAGAATGAGGGCGATAACAATGAAAAAATAAAAATAACTTCTTATTTTTATTTTCCAAATGCGAAATTACTACAGTAAGGAAAGACGCGCTTGAAGGGATGTGGCGTTATGTACCATTCTTTCAGCACATCCTAGTTTCATCTCGGCTTGCAGTGTGACCCACTAATGCCGAACTAACGGATCGCATCATTTAAGGATTTGGTTAATCCAGGATTTCAGTATCAAAATACCAGAGCGATGGCAGAGACCACATCTCTTTGGTCCGGCACAGTAGTGCTTAGTATATAGTAGCAGTTTCCTCCGTTGTGGCTTCTCTCAAAACCGATTTTTTTATCTCTTCTTTTTCTTCCACCTATTTCAGTCGGGCCTAGGCAGACGTGCAAAAAGCGAACTTGTCAGATTGAGTGTGGCTGACAAACATTTAATACCTGAGCCGAAGGCTAATACATCAATTTAGACGATTCTGACTTCGAGAGGAAAACACGGCGTCGTACACTATTGAAAACAACCTTTGATCGTTCAGCAGTCAAATTAACTGCGTCGGTTCACCATTATCAACGGGACCATGACTCATTCGTTCATTTTCTCCTGACTTGTTCCTTTTCTGATGAATCTGGTTCATCGAGGGGTGGGTTTCCTCGATGAACCAGATTCATCAAGGGAACCCACGCACCGCCTACCCGCCCCCTCCACTTTTTTTCATGCCAATTAATCTCGAAACATCCACTACAATGACCTATAGCTGCATGGGAAGCTGCAGCAACACGGTGGACACCGCCAACCATTTGAGCATATAAGTGCTCCCTGCAGCCACCTCTTTATTCCCCCCCCCCCCCCTCCTTCAGACAAACAGAACAACATTATGAAGTCATGCTGCATGTATTTCTTTTCCTCTCGGCGTACTCTCAGCGTGAGTTTCTGTAACATGTAAGTGCATCTATATACGTTCAACGTAGGTGACCCGAGAATTCGTCGTGAGCAGAATGCCCGTCATCACGCTCGTTCCGACAGCGTTATCTCGTGTTCGCGATGCCAAGCATAGCTGTGACCGACTCGGCCAAGCCGCACGTCGTCTTCTCACAGATCCTCGAACCAAATCCGCGATCGTCTCGGACCTCATCCGATGTCTGTACACCGCACATCGAAAGCGTTCGCAGCCGCGCCCACAGTAGTAAAAGGGGACAGGCGAAACCCCTTGCAGCGTCTTCGACCAGGGGCGCAGCGGGGCAACGCGGCTGCCGATCGGACGAACGATGACCACCAAGCGGCGCGGCCAGACTCGCCGTTGTCCCCGCAACAAGGGGAGAAAGGTGGATGATTCGCGAAACGAGGCGGATTTCGTCGCTGCCCGGGAGCGGGGCCGTGTTTGAACTGGGACCGCTCAATAATGCAGCGCCGGCGCAGCCCCCTTCTTACCTTTTTTTTCCTTTCCCTAGCCGCGAGCAGCACCTGCCCGCGAACAGCTTGTAATGGTTATGGCCATGAATATTTAGCGAGCTCGCCCTGCCCAATTTCCCCTCGTCGGAAGTCAGGCGACGAAACGACCGCGCGGAGCGACGAGGACGGATTGCATGCCTCGTGTTCTCCCTCCTCGCACCGCTCTTTCCACATCCCTATGTACCCTATATTCCCACCTTCGTGCACTCGCGAGCGCCCGAGTGGTTCGCCCGATGCACGCTCGCGCCCAGCTGTGTACGCATGCATCGAAGAACAGTGCTTACGTGCTCTGCTGGAGGACAGACGCGCACGCACACACGCGCGGCGGCCGCGCCGTTTGGAGACCTTGTGCCGACGTGGTTGGTGTCGTTCGCAAGCCGAAGGCGCCGTTTCCTTTCGGAGAAACAGCTGCGACTGTGGGGCAGGGCGAGAGTCTTGGCTGTATTTTTTGAGTGGATGGTTCGGGGAATGATGTCGTGGGGACAGCAACGAGCTTTCGAACCACCATGGTAGATTAGAGGCTAAAGCGTTACGCTGCTGAGCGCTGAGGGGCCGTAGTTCGATCAGCTGCTACGTCGGCCGCGTTTCGGTGGCGGAGAAAGGCAAACACCTATATAGTTAGACTTTGTGCACGTTGAAGAGTCCAGACCGTCATAATTAATTGGGGTTCTATACAGTGCACTACACTTGCCTCATCATCATGCTTCGGCTTTGGGGCGTGAAACATCAAAATTTAGTTTGGACATTTATTCCGCTATGTGATCGTGCTTGCACATTCTCGATTGTTGCAAGAGATTGATTGATTAATTTCTGGCGTTTAACGTTCCAAAACCACGTCACGATTATGAGAGACGCCGTAGTAGAGAGCGCCGGAAATTTCGACCACCTGGGGTTCTTTAACGTGCAGTGACAGCGCACAGTACACGGGACTCAACATTTCGCTTCCATCGAAATGCAGTCGCCGCGGCCGGGATTCGATCCTGTGACCTTCGGGTCAGCAGCCGAGTTCCATAACCACTAGACCACCGAGACAGGGCTGTCGCATGGTGGACACCTCTTTGGTTGAGTGCATGAGACAACAATCATGCGCAGCTTGTTCTGTGGTAAGACACGGCACGATTTCGTGTAAATGTTTGCCTGAAGGCCTTGTCGGTGTGTTGGCGACATGGGCGTGTTCGACTAAGATGGGTGTTTTTCATTTTGTCCTTTGAGAGTAAATTCTCGGTGGATGAAAAATAAAAAAAAAAACATGAAGAGTTTGGTGCATCAAAGCAAAATGTACTCGTGCAGTTAACGTATCTCGGACCAGAAGCAGCACGAACACCGCACATGGGCTTTCCGATTAGAAGCGAGGCTCACCTAACAGCTCCCCTGCCGCTCATTACTAAATGTTTGAGCGAACGTCATATTGTACAAGATGAAGCAGTTAAACTGCGATGCTGCGTGAAACTCACAATATCATGTGAGTTTCACGCAGCAATATCACAATAAAGACAGCGTCTCGACAAAGGAATTTGCCCCAGTGTCCTTGTGCCAAAACCTTAATTCCAGTCAGTTATCAAGAATAAAGCTTTTCTTCTGTGTCTGTTCACTCTACAACACTTTCTCACGATAAGCAAGTTGTTATCTACCATACAACTAATACCTCCTTAAATGTCTATCGAGCGGCGACAGCAAGCCTCGTTATATGGCACGACGCGAACGATGAAAATTTGGTATTGTGGACGGGACGTCTCAGAGAAAGCAAGTAATAAGTAAGTACATGAGTAAGTACAGCAAGTAAGCGCGCTCAGGAACATCGACATCTGATCGTACGTTCCATAACCGAGCGTATATCTTAAATAACTTCGCAGGTCTCTTATTACTTTCTAGGACTGATTTAAAACACGCATAGCAGCGGGAAAATGTAATATTATACGAATGTGTTTAACAAGCACCGTGCCAGGAGCTTCAATGGGGCGTTGAAGATGCCCACTTAGACACATCAGTTGAACACAGGACGTCATTCATACCAACAACAGACGTTACGAAGTATATGTAAGCAGAAAGTGGCTGCGTGTAGATTCAGAGCGTGCATCTGAAAGAAGTCTTCGTCTTGAGCTTGCGATGTTAACTTGTCTTTCAGTTAACGCCAGTACTTCCTGTGTAATTCCTAAATTTACAGAAGCTTAGTTTCCTTTCGTGTATAATGTGCCGTTCAGCTTTTTTTTTTTTTTTTGCTTTTTGCATTCTTCCGTTTCCTTTTACGTATTGTATAACGTTTTCTTTTATTTTGTTTTGGTTTGGTATACGCATATGTATAAGGTCTTTTCACACGGATATAAATAGCATCATCTGTCAAAGGGACCCCTTCCACAACTCATGTCGGGTTCTGGGGTCCCAGATGTATAAATGTTATGAACTGTACTCAATTTTGTTATGAATAAAATTGATTGATTGATTGATTGATTGATTGATTGATTGATTGATTGATTGATTGATTGATTGATTGATTGATTGATTGATTGATTGATTTCCGCAGGTGCCTGGCCCTGGCCAGCGGCTTGGGCTCGTTGTGCGCAGCGCCCTCTAGTGTGGCCGGGCCACATGCGGCAACCAATGGTGGTAACCCAGCCGGTGCACAGTCCGGCTCGGCCACCGCTGCGGTGCAGCCATTCTGCGGAGCGTGCTACTTCAAGCCGCCATCAGTGCTACCATCTCCTTCAACGGCCGCTGCTGCGGCTGCCGCAGCAGCTGCAGCCGCTGTGGATTCCGCCGCTGCCAGATTCGGCCTCTGAGAGGTCGTTCGTAGTCAAACTCTTCCACGTGTTCCTCATGCGCTGCGCAGCTGACATCCTCTCGAGCCAATCCACTTTAGCGAGAAATGCCGCGCAAGAACTTGCAGTTGTGGAGACAGTCGGGCAACGTCGCAACGATTGGTGTCACTTAATCGAGGCACACCACGTGTTGCGGTTGATGTCGCTTCGTGCGGTTGAAGTAGAATGTTGTGACTGAAAAAAACGACAATCAACCCGTTACTAAGAGCCTGATGCTTCTGTGAGAAAACTGCGAGAAATGCTTGCAGCTTCCAAATGCGTTCATTCACTCGCTTCTATCAGTCGAAAGACGCAGTCACACGCCCAATCGGAACGCCGTTCACGATCAAGTTAGCATGTCTACATTCACATTTTAAGTTTCCAAACTGCTCTGCTTTTTTGTTGTTTTCTGATTCATGTCTGTATTATGTGGAACAAGTTCGACGCAGTTATTATCACAAATGTCTATCTTCTTATCGTGCAGATTGCTTCACCCAAAATACAGCGCCCAATTCATAACACCATACACAAAGCCTTGCTCAATTCTTACGCTCCTCCTCGGCAGATCCCCTCCCCCTTTCATCCCAGCCTCTAGGCAGACCATGATCGACAAGCTGCACCAATCAAGCTTCCTTCGACTTCTCATATTGATCGAATCAACGTCGCAACATATGTGCGCCGAAGCCTTTCTTGTGTGCCGGTGCTTATCGGCCGGAAATTGCGCCATCGGAAGCGACACCACCATTCGCGTCAAGGTTTGAAGGAACGTTTGCCGATGCGTAATGCATGCATACACAAAACTCAAGCAAGCCGCTCGCTCATCGACTTGCCTTCGCTAAGCGAACGAGGCGCAAAACTTCGCGGGTATGATATACCTTTACGTTGTAGCGCGTACTGATGCCTGACAGGACACCTGCCGACATTGCAGCGTGGTTATCCGTTGGCTTGTTTCAATATGCATATCTCGCGCGCTCTTTCGAAAGGGCAATGTGACGAGGGGTCAAATAGGCTGACGAATGATTAAGCTTCGCTCTATGGTAGTTAAGGAGGACACTTGTAAGAAAGGAGGCATTTATTGCGAGGCATATGACAGCTGTTAAATTGCGTTGAAGGGCAAAGAGTCACCATGTCAAAATTACGAAAGCAATACGAAGTGAGCAGTCACCCTGTCAACAAACATTTCCTCATTTCCTTTTCTGTCACGTCATCTGGTACGTGTTGCGAAACCATTAGACGGCCGAGGTCTTTCGGCTTATTTCACCCTCCGCGCTAGGAGTGAATACGATAAGGAGCCTACCGCAAACTATTGGGCTAACAATGGGATACTAATGTTGCTTATTTGGTAGTAACGCTTGATTAGTTAAGGAGATAATATCGCTAAAGATTCCGTGTCCTCAGTCGGTCAATTACGGGGATACCTGAGCTTTTGGCATAGCTGAAAGTATACGGCATAAGGCCACACCGGGGCTACACGGTTACTGCAGTAGAAAGCCACGTCGCGCACATAGATGCAAGGCTGTCAATCGAGAATGTGGTCTTCGGTGCTTTTCATGGGGTACCCGTAACAAGCCCGTGACAACGCATGCTGCACTGACACAAAGGGACGAAAATGTGGGAATTAAGGAGTCTCACAGAAATGCAGGCGGAATCACCCGGGGTCTTGGTGTCGCCTTGGTCCATTGTGCCCTTCAAGCAATCAAACAATCAAGCACTATATCCGCTCATGTGACCATAGGCATGCGCACAGAGGGAGGGGGGATAGGGGTCCCTTTTAATCACTTGAAGTGGGGGCGCCAAACCTGCCCCGTACCTTTACATTGCACCCCGTTTTGACCAAAATGGCCTCATTGGGAGAGCGGGGGCGCGGAGTTGAGAAGAGGAGGGAGGCGCTGTTGTGAACCTCCCCTTCCCCCCCCCTCCCCCCCCTTCTTAATGGAAAACCCTGCACACGCCTATGCATGCGACGCATCCTGCAATGCCCCATTCGTTCATCCTTTGTCCAAGAGATGGACGCCTCATGAAGCGCCTACTCGCGGTGTACATATTGTGTAAAAAACAGTATTGTTTTGTATCATAGGTGTTCACCCTCACGGATATGTTTAAAAATACGAACCCGTGTGACTTTTGGTCTTGTCATTCTGTACTGTGTGGCTACGCCGGCTGTACCAAGGTCAGCGTGTGAGGCCTGTACATGTGTGTTCCTAAACGCGATACTTCTCGAGACGTGCGTAGCTGGAACGTGTTGAAATAAAGATGTTCTCCTCTAAACATATCTTTGTGGTTGCAGTTTCTTACCGCTTAATGTTTTTAATTTCCTTTTTGCTTAGTTTGAAGCATTCGAATTGCAGTTAGAAACGTCTGTATGCGACCTGTGATAAGAATATCCAAAATTACGCTTACACCATATCCCAACCCCTGGTGAGGTGTGTAGACTTTTTTTTTTTTTAAACATTGAAGCGGCAAAAAAGTCGGTATGTTTGTGTTCGCATATTTTAGCACCAACCGTGCTCAAAAGACGCTGCCTCTATGCCGACCGTGGCGGTCGCATTCAGATGGAGGTGATGTGCCAGTATATAGGCCCGTGTACTGAGCGGTGTCAGTGCACGTTGAAGAATCCCAGGTGTTCGAAATTTCCGAAACCCTCAACTATTGCGTTCCTCAGTATCATGCAATTACCTTCGCACGTAAAACCCCAGCAAAAGTTACTTTTACACCAAACCAACTCCCGCTTACTTGATGTGAACCGACCTCTCATTCTGCGGCAGTTTGCGAAACATTTCAGTGTTGCAGTGATGGCGATTTCAGTTTATGCACCTGAAGGAATACAAGCGCTCAAGTTTTTTTCGTGTTTTTCTTTAAGTGTGCACCCCGTTTGATGTGCCACGTGTTGCGGTTTACTTTTTCTTAAGCCCGAAATTGGCACAAGCTTAAAAATTATTTGGCAATGTGTCACACATGCATGACTTCAGAATTATTGTGTTTCCTGAGCACCTCCTTTGGATTCATGTGTTCTGATTCAATGTGTCACGTAAACGCGAAAACAGGCTAGAAGCGGTTAACACGAGCTGCTTTACCTTTCTTGAGACGAGGATACTGCGATCCCAAACAGGCTTCTCCCAAAGAACGAGTCGCAAGGTCCCAGCACTCATCAGGAACGAGCAGGGTACACGTGCCATAGTGGAGGCGAACATACCATCACTATTTACAGCGTTAGTAGTGAAGTGTGATGTGGGGGTGGGATAACTAGGCGCGAAGCAGCGGCCGTTGTGACAGCGTAGCTTATCGCCTTCAGTTCACGCTGCGACCTCGCAAACAGTGATCGCCAGCGATAAATTCTTGCGCATGCGTAGATGAAGAGCGGGATCGACGGTTTCGTCGTTTCGCAGTTCTCCTCTGTGGGCAACTTGCCCGTTTTACACCAGGCTTACGCACACCCTTTTGCCCCGCCACGGTTGTCTAGTGGCTATGGTACTCGACTGCTGAACCGAGGGTCGTGGGATCGAATCCCGGCTGCGGCAGCTGCATTTCGATAGAGGCGAAATGTTGAGGCCCGTGTGCTGTGCGATGTCAGTGCACGTTAAAGAACCCCAGGTGGTCGAAATTTCCGGAGCCCTCCACTACGGCGACTCTCTCATAATCAGAGCTGGTTTTGGGACGTTAAACCCCACAAAACAACAGTAACGCATCACCCTTTTCTTTATAACGGCAGTGTCAGTGCACACATCCTATTCAGCGCTGCACGATACTTTCGCGATGGCAGCGTCACAAAGGAGCTTTGCTTTTCGTATTCGCCTTCGGCAATGTCATGCTCCTGATTGCCCTGATTATTTAGTTGGCCTCGGTGGGTGCTATGGGCCAGACCATAAGCATTTATGGCAAGCGTAGTACCCAAATTTAACTCCCCTTATCGCCTTCCGGCGCTGTCAGCACAGGGGCCGCGGATTTCACGACCTAACTTCTTATTCCGAGCGGCCGGTGACAAGCATGCGATATAGACGCAGGCAGGAAGCCATCATGGTCAAGCCCTCTGGTGGCCTATATCATAAAAATTTCTTTCTAACGTTCGAAAACCCCTGTATGATTATGAGAGACGCAGGGCTCTGGAAATTTCGCTGTACTCCAGAGACGCAGGGCTCTGGAGTACAGCATCACTGGAGATTTGACACACTTGATTTGGCACTTGAATTAGCACACTTGATTCGTCTTTACTTTTTGGCATCGTTCTTGGCGTCCACTGCAGCGCTTACAAGCAGCGTATACTACAGCGCACTGTTTTAAAAAAATCTGTGAATAAACAAAGAGAGCATCCGAACATCGCTCACTGAAATCTGTGAGTGGTTCATAACTCGCCATTTTAAACTGTCGATTATAAAACGTCGGATAAGCATAAACTCGTGTCATCTTGTTTTCATTGACGATCCTTATGAAAAAGATCATGCCGGGATGATGCCGAACCACCCTTTTCGTTCTGGGAAACGAACCGCTACAGCGGCTCGGCCCTCAAATAATTAACGGGTGAAGAGGGGGCTCATTCAGAACTTTGGGATCATCAGCGGCGGGGAGTGATTAATTACTGGCGTGATCCCCGCCGCGGCACGCTCAACCACCAATATATGGGATCACGCCCGGCGATGAAAATGAACTGCTCTTCATCAAGCTCGTTCGAGGGGATGGGAAGCATTTAAAAATGTTGCTGAATTTACGATGGCTGAAGCCCAGCTAAATATATTAGCTGTATATGTGGTATAACCACATCGAGTGCTCGATGCAAACACGTTTTTTAAGGCTATGAAAGGCTTTATTGAGCGCAACAGTGAGCTTTCACTATTTAGCTCATCGCACGCGTACGACGATGAGATAAAAGTCTTCATAACAGTTCTGATCTCGTGTCGTACACAGGTGGCCAGATGCTAGGTGGAACATCTGCAAGGTGGCCTCTATCGCCACAACGTTACGAGCTTGGTGTCAATAAATATCATCATCCTTGTCGGCGTCATCATTACAGCTCAAGGACTACACGCAGCAACTAAAGCCAAAGCTTTCGCCGTGTTCCAAGAAGGCTCGATCATATCTTTACGACAGTGTTCCCTCGTATGAAATGAACCCTCTCCGGTCAGAACGTCGTAAGGAATCAACTAAACGTAATTTCGTAATCATTTAATGGGTGTGTTTTTTTAATGGTATAGCTGTATAGTGACCGGCATCCGCGATGCTGGGGGCCTTGATCGAGCACGTTTCGATGCACGTCTGCCTCGTGGACGGATGAGGTGTGCGGAGTTGACATCTAGGAAGTGGTGGAGGGCGGCTGGACATCCTCGTTACGCAGAGGCTTGAACAGCTGCTGGGTGAACTGGAAGGCGTCGCCGGCCGACTTGCCCACGCTGTCACCGGAACCTTCGGCCCAGGACTGCAAGCGGGAGGCCGCGTTGTTGAAGCTCAGCGGGAAACCGTCAGCCACGCGCTGAAACTGGCTACCTGCAATAGACATCGTCTCCTTGAATAAAAGCGCTCAGACTGCTTACTGTTCCTCTACAAAGCCCTTGCAAAGTCATTTTGTCTTTCATCGACGTACGCAAAGTGCGCAAAGCGTGTGCGCAAAGTGTGTACGGCGCTTACGTGTAGTTCGGAAGGTTTGTACAATGTATCTCCGAGCCCGACTACGGTAAATCGCCTTGACAAAGTGTTGGTTCCCTTATCACTCTTTTGTTCATCGACTTCACATCGCAGAAAGAATATTTAGTCATTGGTGTCCCATAAACCCCTGGCGTCGATGAGCATCGGTTGACAAAAAGTCTTGAGCCGAAAACTAGCTTGTTCATAGGTTGTTAGCAGTTTTCGTTAGTGATGCGTAAGTTTCCTATGTGCAGTGAGCATCTCCTGGCTCCCTTTAGCGGCTTTAGCATTATCTGTCTATCTATGCAAATATGGCCGCCTACGCTTCGGTGCTCTCCTGGTCATCTCGTTCACTCGATACACAGAAACAGAGGCATGGTAGGGTATGAATGTGTAACAAGCATGAAAGATTAACCTTGGCATCACTGATATGACATACTTGTCACACACGTCACGATTGACGCTAACACGATCAGATATGTGGCCCATAACCGTCCGGGGAATGCAGGTACGTGCCACAGTGATTGAACGTTAATATTACAGCGTGTGATTGTCGTGTTGCACACATGTGTTGCACCTCAACAATCAATGTTTGCGCTACCGTGGGATTAGTTGAGCCAGGTTCAGTTGTAATCGTCTCGGCCTATGCACTCTTTTCACGGCGATATAGTTCTAGCGTACTGAGACGTTGACTTTATTTAGACACTTCGGTCTCGGCCATGCATTCTCGGCCAAATGCTGTTTTATGGGGGAAGGAGAGCGTTTTCTTTACAAGACGGATCAGTTAGTCGTTACACAGCGTCTTTATTATTGCTATTTAGACAGCAAGACATGAAAATGTGAACAGGTAAAAAGTTTATCAATCGACTTGTCTTGGTCAGAACTGCTCACGGGACTTCGTGTCTAGGTAGTCCTCAAAACCGCCATCACGTGTACTTGGGTTCAACGATATGAAGAATAACGTGTGATAAGCTAAAATTCTACATGTTTAGCGGATGCCCATCATCCAACTTCGTATTAAATGCTTACAGTCCTCGAAAGTGTTTTTGCGAGTATCAACGTCTATCAGTGGTCAACCTATGAATTATGAAAGTTGTTCAACGGACAACTGTGACATGTCACGGGTCTCTTATTTTGCACTACCTACGCGGAACGAAAGCTCCCGCGTATACTTAGTCTCATTTGCATATCAGGCTCCGTAGCAATACAATATAGGAAAGAAAAATAGAATCGTTTTCGCATCCTAAGTCACACAGTATATAGTGAGTTTTCGGGTTATTTTGTTTGAGCAACTGCTGAAGCCACAGCGCTGCAGTGGTATGGACAGGATACATGACAAAGGCGGACGCTAGTCGTCGCTCCTGTCCATGTTACTACAGCCAGGGTCCCTCAATACTCTGCTACAGCGCTGTAAGGCCGATATAACTGGCGTACATGCCAGTGTATATGAAAGTTCGCTGTACTCTTCTGCGTTGAGATCCATGTGTATACTCCAAAAGCCACCGGCTTACCGACTGATCTGAAGGCATCCAGGAGTCCGCCAGCGGGAATCGGAGACTGGTCTTGCTCTGGTGCCGCTTCCTTGGCAGGAGCCGCCGAGGTCGCTGCTATCAGCAGAGTCATGCCAAGCAGAGCGAAGACGTAGCGATTCATCGTAGGCACTTGATGAAGATATTCACGGAAACTGAAGAAGATTCTGCGAATCGCGCAAGAAGAGCCATTTCTTAGTGAGGAGAGCCATATCTTTATCTTTTCTTCTTTTTCTGGTTCTGCGATACATTTGTTATGTGCACCTTTGCAATTGTTATAACAATATCGAGCCCGCGCTGAGCGCAGAACGTGGTAACGTCTAATGTTCTCGGAATGCAACGACACTTGCTGTACGATGCGCAAGCGCACACGGCATACTGAAGCTGCGAATGCCGTTTGCTACGCTGCTTACTTCAAGAAAGTGAAACCGCCTAGCACAGCCGAGGTAACTTGCACCGGGCTACGCATATATCGCAAATGCGCACATCGTGACCGTTTCGTCGATGCGCTCCGTTGCGTATGTTAAAGTGAGCAACGTGAACAACATAGGACAAGGCGCTCGCATGCATTTGATTGTGCTTTGTGCGCTTTCGTATGGCACAGCAAATCGCGTTGCTTTTCGAGAACTCGCTATCGTGTCCTGCTTCAGCCATCGCGCGATATTGTAAAAGAAAATTGCGGCGTTGTACCTATTTAATAAATCATGCGTTTCCTTAATAAGTGTACGCGCATTTAATACCAGGTCCATTTGTTCTTACGTCCTTCTTTTTTTTTTAAGCTAACCCATTCGTGTTGTTATACACAGGCTGTTATCTAATGCTTTCGCAACTGGTGCTCATTTCCTACATGAAAGGTCAACTTTCCCATTTATTTGCTTTTCACTAAAACCAATCTTGTAGCGCCGTAGCAACACGATCCGGAGCACGGGACGCCCTGCAGCTTGTCTGATGCCACCTAAGCCCTGTTTATGCAACATTTATCGCACAACGCGTTTCCGTTTGACGGTTCAAATCTTTATATGAGCCGAAGTTGGATCGATGAGTTACGGATGCCCTGAATTTCTGAACTATGCCTTATACCTGCGTGCAAGTACTGCATTTACCGACAAATAATTTCTAGGCAGCACGAATGATTAGTAAAGGATCCTGCGCCACTGTGAACGTGAGACTACCTTCAAGACAATTCGCGCACTAACACGTTCCTGGGGGAATGGCATCGCCTTAAAAGTCGCAGAAACGTGGAATACAGTTTAACCGCCCTACTCAGCGTACTGAACAATAAATTAAGGAACGTGGAATAGCGTTAACATGCAAAATTAACTTCGACAGACAAAATCTGAGTGTTGTTTGCCGCCTTAAAATGATATCTAGGCAAAAACACAGATTTGTTGCAAGGCACATTACGAATGATTTTAAGGACAGCGTGGCCCGAACGGCTTCTTGTCGAGTCGCTTGGAAAAAGGTGTGCTAAGTATTTAATGTGTGACTAAGAAAGCGTCATAACTTAGACAAGAATCTAACAGATGTCCGGGAATCCTCCGGTCACCGTGATAGTTCGCCTAAACGACGCCATATTATACGAATTTACGAAACGTGACCTGTTATATGAAGGCCTAGTGGGTGTTTCAGACTTAACATACTGTATGTATGTATGTATGTATGTATGTATGTATGTATGTATGTATGTATGTATGTATGTATGTATGTATGTATGTATGTATCGCAGAGCTGTTTAGGGGCTTTAGCGGAGTCTGTTGTGTATGTCCGTCACGCAAGAAAGAAAAGCCGACCCACTTTTTCCCCGGACCCACTACCAGCACTCTCGTCCCCAGCACACTGCTACATCGTAGTGATAGTGATTGCGCGAAGGGAAAGAAAGAAAGAAAGAAAGAAAGAAAGAAAGAAAGAAAGAAAGAAAGAAAGAAAGAAAGAAAGAAAGAAAGAAAGAAAGAAAGAAAGAAAGAAAGAAAGAAAGAAAGAAAGAAAGAAAGAAAGAAAGAAAGACTCGGATTACGCGGAATGGAAAAGCTCTTGCCCTCGACACCCTACACCCTTGCCATCAAATAAAGCCATATCCGAGCCATATCCATATCCAAGCCGTAACCTGAGCCCACTACTACACGATAGCTATAGTGAACTTGATACCTTTACCAGCTACGTCACGATTAGCAATAAAAGCACGGCTGCGCTGTTCCCCCAGTTTTCATACTCTGGAACCGCCTCTTTTTTTTTTTCGAATACTTCACACCTTTCAAGCGCCGTGGTTGTTCCATGATATTGAGGAAAAAGCTTCGAAATGTGAGACGATGAGAATGCAAAAGCATTCAGTTGGCGTGTACTCCGGAATATTGTTTACGCCTGATCTGCGATGGAACTCTCATATTGACTATCTTCAAAGGTTAATAAAACACTGTACAGTCTCAGGCGTGACCTTTACCACGCAGCTCCCTGATTTTAAAGTGCCTAGCTTCCAAGACCTTATTCAGGCCAATTGTTGAATATTCAAAAATTGTGTGGGACTCTTATACACAGTCGAACGGCAATAAAACAGCAAGGGTACAACGACTTGGTGCTATGTTCATTTATTACAAATATCGTCGGCAATGTTCCCCTACTGAGCTTTGTAAGACAGCTGACCTGAAAATTTGGCACTTAGAACAAAGACTGGTAGACTTAAATTCATTTTTCAGTTAAACCACAATCAGGTCAGGCTCACCCATACGGCCCTCACCCATCAGCACACCCATCAGCACACAAGAGCATGCACTTCAGACCACGCCGTAGCATGTAGTACATAGCGCCCCTTGCCTCTCGTAGTGACTGCTTTGGCTTCAGTTATTTCTCACGTGTTGGAATGGAATATGCTACCGGACTCCGCGATCAGATGTTCTTCGCTAACGTCACTTGAAGGAAATGTAAGACTCCTTTTCTGTGCATAACATGTGGCTGCATACATCTTTTACTCTGAATCTATATGCCTATACGTTCAGTAGTCTTGCGATGTTACTTATGCTTATCCTTAACTTTTGCTCACTATGTATTTTTCAATGCTCTTTAACTTTTTAGTATCTGTTTGTCATTTCTTTTTGTATATTTCCGCTGTTTTTCGTAACAGTCTTGTGAAGTATCACCTACATTTTGGGACACGTTTTGCCTTATAAGTATTTGTACCTACCACCCTGTAACGACAAATTTTCGGGATTAATTAATTATTAATTCGGCATAATTAATTAATTAGAGTCGTGATGGAGAGAGAGCTAAAGAAATAGGGGAAATGCAGGAATGAAAGCTCTGCATACCGCGAACCCACCATTATCACTTCCGATAACATGGTTTGCAAGTGGAATAATGTGACCTAACTAAACGAAAGGCACGGCAGGAACGAGAAATGTTATATACCAATAGTCCAGCATGCATGACTCCGGACGGCGTACGTTCGCGACATAGTTCCTTGTTGTCTTGCATTTGTATTTTATTCGTTCTAAGAAAGCGCTGACTTAAAGTCACAAATGAGAGAAAGGAGATGAATAGGCTCTTTTACAGGCCGAAGCACTTCGTCTTGTGAACCCGTTTTCTCGTGTTGCTTCTCTCGTTCGTAATTAAAGAAAAAAAAAAACTTAAACTAAACGAACTAGCCGCATCCACTTCTGTGTTGGCAGTGTATATTTCGATGCTTCGCATATATTATGCTCGTTCCTTTATTTGTGCCTTTCCGCAAGCTTTAATGCTAGGCATCATCAATCTTGGAAATGTATTTCACACACCTACGGTGTGATATTGTCGTGCCATATGTATACCAAGGAATATCGAAATTTAGGAATACTTCTTCCTTCTACACATCTGCCCCGACCCCCCTTTACTTTTTCCAGTGAAGTGCAGAAAACAGGATTATAAGTTCTGGTTACCCCTTTGAGAAGTTCTTTCTTTCTCATATCTTTCCCCTCTGGGAAAGGAACGTTCGTGCAGTTTGTTTAGATCCGAGGCGGCGCGTGCGGTTAGGTTGCACAAAAACTTGTGATCGTTAACCTTAATTGCCTCTTTGAGCAACCGTTCAGAATGTGAAGATAAGCAACGATATGTAGGTCCCTGTGACAGGGCTAGCGCCGCTGCAACCTTGGCCCTAATTGTCGCGAGTTTGCCATATCTTACTTTGATCTCGTGTGCGCGCAAATATTAGATAGGCCTACGTATGAACAATCTTGCATATCAGAGCCAATGTTAATGAACTTCGAGTTGCTATCTACGTCAGCAAGACAGATGTTCGTGTCATCAATACCCATATGGCGAAGTATTTCTAGTGTTGCTTATCTAAACAAATTTCAGGTCTCAGGGTCTGTGTTTACACAGCTTGTTGTTTTGTGGGGCTTAACGTCCCAAAACCAGCTCTGATTATGAGAGACGCCGTAGTGGAGGGCTCCGGAAATTTCGACCACCTGGGGTTCTTTAACGTGCACTGACATCGCACAGCACACGGGCCTCAACATTTCGCCTCCATCGAAATGCAGCCGCCGCAGCCGGGATTCGATCCCGCGACCCTCGGATCAGCAGCCGAGTACCATAGCCACTAGACCACCGTGGCGGGGCACAGCAGCGTCGTGAAGTGAGCATGAAGCCGCGTTCATGGCGAAGTATTTCTAGTGTTGCTTATCTAAACAAATTTCAGGGCTCGGGGTCTGTGTTTCCACAACGACACACCAAAATCGTTACAGTGGCAGGGTCGTATAACACTGATACATATCAAGTTTAGACAAATTTAGACACATCGCTCATTCACCTTGACACGCCTTAAGGGCCAACTGAGAAAACAACCGACTGGTTAAAATGAAGGGACTACGTGATCTAATAAGACTTGCGGGAATAATTGTGACAGAAAACAAACGACTGGTTAAAAAGAAGGGATCACGTGATCTAATAATACTTGCGGGAATAATTGCGACTGTTTCTGAAACCAACTGTCGCACCTCCCCCCCCCCCCCCCCCCAAAAAAAAAAAAGAAAGAAAATCTCACTCAGATTGGCGAAATGCGATAAGCACGTCTATGATTCTATTACATTCGCGTACCTGTTGCTTAACTTACTACCCGTTAAGTACTGCATTGATTACCACGTTGCCATTTTGCGATACAAAATCATGCACAAAATTATACGGCGTCCTTCAGTTAAAATTAATTATCAAAATACCCGTACCCATTACGGTCGGTCACATCAAAAAACACTAACTGTCCCGAAATACCGCACTAATTATGGATGGTTTACATTCACACCACACACCGCATTATAGCTCTGGAATAAGACTACCTGCGCATCTAACAACACCGCAATCATTTATCAATTACAAAGCTAACATACTCGTTCTTTTATGCTCCGTTCACTTGGTTAATTGGAACGTTTTCTATTCCTACTGTTACCACGCATTGTTCCTTTTCTTTTTCTTTATTTCTTCGCGCGCTCTAGTACTTGTATAACGGTGTTTACCATTAAGTGCTCCCTTCACAATTCTTACGAGAGCTATATGGACTTTTATATTATAACCAATGTATGCATCGTGAAGTGAATAATAAGGAATTTAATTGAATTTAAATACAATGTATTACAAGGCATCGTGCCGCTTCGTCACAACCACGTAGGACTGCCAAGAACTGGAAGAAAAACAAAGTCTCTCATTATTACCCTCTACGAGACGCCTTACGTCTTACTACTGTCTGGCCTTGGACCGTCCAAGCACGGCTCCTTCCAGCACGTGTGTCTCATCAAGTTTTCTGAGTGGTCGGCGAACGTACGCGCATGTATGTGTCTAAGCAATAAAGTGTGCTTCGCGAAGGTGCGAGCATAGCAAGCCATTTCTTATTGTGTTTTTTTTTCTGGCACTCTAGCACAAAAAAGAAAGAACCAGATGGATGGCTACAGCGACAGACGGTGATTTCTGTTTCCTCCTGATCGCGGGTGCTCTCGCAGTCACATAACCATCTCTCACGTTGTTGCATTTGAGGAAGTTGTACGCGATGCACCACCGATAAGCCTCAGGAAACATGGCTCACCACATCCGGCAACGCTAATGTTTTCTTGCATACGCGGTGGCGTCGTTGATTTCATTACACGGACTTTCAAAACCCCCTTCGATTTTTTACAAGGCTTCTAAAATAACCATCGTTTCTTGTTTTGTTCTCGTACCATGCTTATATGGACATCATCACCTCAGCCGAATTTGCTATTGCAGGACTTTGGACATAACCTGTTACTGTTGTCAAGTATCTACAGGTTTCGCTTACGTAAAGTTAGCGTAATATACGTCCGCTTTGGTTTCATATCTTTAACCGATGAAAACGTACCAAACATGACAGGTGCTGGTCGTTCCTCAAACTATAGTATACAGTTAGCGAGAAAACCGGCCACCTTTTGATGTTTTCACTATCGATTATGTTTAGCTTATAACAGAATGACAACGAGATGTCTGAAATTTTGTCGATTTTTTTTTTTCAAGTCCCTTGCTGTATCTAATGATCTCGGAAAGTTTCTCTTTGGATCGCGCATAAGTGCATGGCGCAGTGTAGCCTTTCAAGGCTGCAATGTCACTATAATTTATCGGCAATAAACAATAAGCAAACTTTCACCTGTGACGCTCGTGGCGCAAATTTTGCCAAGAGATAATTTTAAATCTCTAGAGTGCAAACTTTTAGCGAGCGATCGGTTCGTTATCAACAAAAGGACGGAACACACGAACGAAATTAAGCAGTGATGTGATATCTGGTGATTTGTTTTGATGTTGTGCCTTCGCGTAAGTTGTTCTTTGTGCGATCATAAACAAACAGACCACAACCTTAATTCTCGATAGACTCCTGGAACTCCGCTCTTGCGCTACATCAGGCCGACTCCTACGTATGTCAATGCAACATTTGTCATCAGCTAGATGCTACCTTATCAACAACAACAAAAAAAATGCAACACTCCCCTTATTGTTCAAAACATTGTCAGCCCCACTATCCATCAGTCAGAACATTTACTACTACATTCACACGTTACTGGTGGAAGAAATGTTGAAATCCTATCGACGCAGAAACCAAGAAGGACTCACTCGGAGCGTGAAGGAGCGTTGTCACCGGTGCCTGTCTGCCGCGAAATGCGCGTCTTGTCCTCACGCGCGGTGCTGCCCTCTCGGCTCTTTCGCACTTATTTTATGATTTAGAGTTCATTCTTTCTTTCAAGGTTTCTCGAGAGGGAAGCAGTCGAACGGCTTGCCTGCTCCGTACAGCTCCCCCTCCCCCTTTCCCTCCAGCTTCTCTCTTTCAATCTGTGACGTAAGCAGGGCCACCGGAGAAGCCGTGTACAGCCGACGTGACGCATTACACCACACACCTATATTCCCGGAAAGGTGTCCGCGCGTTCGGCTCGTCTATCAGCGCCTCGCGTATCCAGTTTCGATGGGTGACACAACGCGCCCGTTCCGTTTGTTTTCGTACTTCTAATATCGGAAGCCAAGAAATAGAAAGTCTCAAGGACAAATTACGTAAGCGCACACTCCGATGACAACTACTTGGAGGAAAATCGCGCTAAATGAGTCTTATGCATAGCGCAGCCGGCCTGTGTGACTGCGCTAAGATTAGTCGAGTGGCCCACGAGGCTTCGCGCGAAATTCATGTGAAAAGCTATTTTCAGGCCCTCAAGCATACTCACGGGTGCTACACGTATTTTTCTCGATCGACTGGCGAGTCGGTCAGAAAGCGCAAAATTTGTTTGAGCCGAAGAACTTTTGCGAGTATAGTTGTTTGTTTGCTGTCGCCACCTGTGCGCAGACTTTGTTGCCCCTGTGCCTCAGTGTCCGTCTGCGTGGGCGTCGGTATTACGCCGTGTGCGACAGCCTTTAACAGCCTGGTTTTCGATATACTTTCTGATCCTCTTAGTGCACAAACATATTCGCATTGTTTCAGTCAGCGACACATTTCTCTCTTTGACATCGTTAAATGTGCGCCAACAACTCAGGGCGGGTTTATTCGTTGCCTAACATAACGGTCGTATCGATGCATTTCTGTAATCTCTCCACTGACTGTTAAAGGGGTCGTGAAAAGAATATGGAGCTGTCCGGTTATAATTTTTATTGCTTCAATACGCACTCGACATGTCGATTCCGAAATATTCCGGTTAGATATTTAGTGTGCATTTAGTAACGCCCGTTTGAAATCCTAGCATTCCTGCGCTTTCGAAACGACTATGCGACGCTACAGGCCGGCATATGTACTATTTGGTGACGTTCCGGTGACGTCAACTTAAGACATTTTGAAGTGTAAAGATGTAGTGAACTCGCGTTGGCTCTAAAATAAAGCATTTACTTAAAGGCTAGAAAGTAAGAAAATGCTTGGAAATCGTTTGATGCCTCTGTTGGAAAGCAAGGCTGGAGAACGGTTTGTTTTCGTGCGGCCTCCGAGGGCGTGCGAATCTCGAAGGCCTGGGGGCGACTAACATGACGTCAACTGCAGAATTGAGGGGAACGCGCGAAGGTGAAATCGAAACCGCGATCTTATCACTCTAAATCAATTCGGACGATGCAACCAAATAATGCATATTATTGATTGAAGCGTCAGGATTCCGGAAACACACTTCGTACAAAATCTTCAGGAAACGTTTCACGACCCCTTTAAGCACGATGGTCTTAGCGGAAATCACGCTGTAGATATACTGAGGGCACACAGAAGCAGACCTGTAGCCATGTGGGGAAGAAAAGGGGGGAGGGGTGGCTAGGCGCCCGCCGGGGCCCTCCCGAAATTTTGGTTGGGGGTAGTGGCGTTAATAAAAAAGCGTAGTGCTAATTACATAAAATTTAAGCCCGTTAATAACGTTGCAGTAAAGAAGTCCCTTAATGTACATGTCGCGATTTTAATCGAACATGAATAATGAAAATAATGAAATTTCGCAATAATGTAAAAATCGTCAGAAAAGTAAAAGTTCGAAGTAAAATTCGTCAGAATAGTTGTAAGCTGCGAACTAACTAAAACACACACATGATAGCTCAGAAAGTGGTTTTAATGCACGGTAAAATACAACTCCCTCAAAAGTAAAACTCATATTTAGCATTTTATAGAGAAGGCGCTAATTTTAATCGGAATGTTCTATGAGAAGGGGATGCGAACGGAGCGTAGTGGCGTCATCGCGTTCCACTCTCAAAGGCGAAGCTTGAGCGTTCCCCAACATTTTGTGTCCCTCACCAACTTCGACCCAGCTTTCCCATTTATCGGTTGAGGGAGGTAATATAATGGTGACGACTGCAATAGGGGATAGGTCAACCAGGCCTTGGAAAGCACCTGATGGGTGACCTTTCCCAATGACATGATAAGACACGGCTCCTATAGAGACATCCTCACCATCTGTCTTGCTACACGTGTAGACAGCACAGATTCAACCTGTCCGCACCCAAGATAACTATCGTTTTTGAGTCTTTCTGAGCTATTTTAGTCGCTCTAGAAAAAAAGGGAAGCGAAAAAAGTGCTGTTAATCTCGGAAGCGACGAGCAGCCCTGAAAGCAAAGCAACTCGTTGCCTCGCTTCCGTGTCGCGAAGCAGATTTTTATATTCAAACACTGTCGCGTACTCAACCAAGGCCGGGTGCTCTGCAGCCTTCGGGTCAAAGCGTGCCTCACGGCTGCCTCAAGTGAAGCGTCCTGTTTCAAGCGTTGTGTGAAGGAGACATACTGAGCGCTCCGAGTGTTTCCTTGTGATCTCATACTGACCTTCTTCTACTGAGACCATTTTTTTTAGCTGTTCTACCATAATAAGTACGTTGTACCAACTTCCCCAGGCCGCGTTTCTTTTCTTTATTTTCATGGGGAAGGAAGTTGGAGGTGGGGGGAGGATGAATCTGATTGTCTAGACACAAAAGTTAACGAGTGTGGTTTGGAACAGGTCTCACGCGAGAAATATTTGTGAAAGAACGCATATTTTTAAAGAAGCCCACTCAATCCAAAATTTAGACTTCGGTTCTCCCGTGCTTACATCAATGACATTTCACTTTTGTAACTTTTGTCACATTTGCCACAACATTCCTGTTGTAAATTTGACGGATGAAGTCGGATATACTTGCAGCATTTGCACGCCAGGCGAGTTGACGCTGCTAAGTATACATTGTTGTTTGTTTTGCTTGCTTTTATTCTGAATCCAGAAACTCATTTTCATTTCTATGAAGAACTATAACTGTTAGATAGTCATTGCGACAAGGCTACTGACATCTACAGAACATACGCAGCGCTACAGTGAAGTTTGCGGGGATGTTCAGCGTGCGACATATATCCGTCATTTTCTTCAAAACGTCACCTCTCAGTGCACGCATGCACATTTTACATATATGCAAATATATTTCCAACGAAACACATATATTTTACATATATGTTTTAATATCGTAACCTTTGTGGAAGAGTTGTGGTCATTAACGTCATTTTATTTCTTTCGAAGAAATAGGCAACCTATAGGGACCATAAGCCCACAAGAGAAAGGGTGTGGATGTCAACTAAAATAATTCAGAAGCCGTCTTACGTAACCTTTCAAGCAGCCTTACGTAACTCGGAAGGTCGCAGCACTCAAACCGCTTGCTCAATCTTGCATACAAACGCAACATCGCAATGCCTTCTCGTTGCGTAGATGTGTATCACTCACGCAGCCGCATAAATAAGGGCGCAATCGCGACCCTCTTATCCTTCGTTCGGCTTGAGCAGCTTCGGGGAGTAGCCTCGAAGGCAGCTATATATTGCGACAGCCGATAAAGCAGATCCGTCGCAAAGACAAGAAAGTTAACCACAAAGATGGCCGAGAGATCCAAATTTCGCACTGTTGGCTACATGCCTGCCTGTTGCAGTTTGGTGTCACATGACCGTTTCCTCTCCGCCTTTGCAGCTGTCTGAAGGTCAAAATAAGAGAAAAAAAATGGAGGGGGAGGGGGGGGGGGGGGACATACTTATCTGGCCTCGAGATCCTTATGTGGCTGGTTCTTGATTTAATCCTTGTGTCCTTACAAAACTAACGCATAGTGGTACACGCTATCTCGCATCTGATATTAGGCTGACTGACTGACTGGGCAAGTTGGCACATACAGAATTTACATGAAATGGCGCGAGTTAGCGCTTTTTTAGCACACCTCTTTTCACCACCATCCCATGACATTCCCTCACACAGCGAAGGATTGGAATTACCCTCCCGCAGAAGTCATGCGCCGCTTCAGACGCAAATCTTTCAAGGCAGTCATCGACAGTGTTGCCCACTAGATAAGTTTTTTGTTTTTTTTTTTTGTGTGTAAAACCCCAAACAGAGCGTTTGAGCAATCAGTGAATAATAACACGACCATTCTTCGCTGGGGTGCACTTAGCTCTTCGTTTTAGTCTGTTGATATATAAAGGTTACCATGCAGGTAGTCAGTCAGTGACCTTCCTGTAATAAGCATTATCGCAATAAGCTTATCGAATAATTCCTTATTCATTATGTTAGAGGATCAAAGAGAGATAATGAATGTTAAGGTTAAGACACCATTATCGTTTCAAGAAGCCGTTGGCAGAGACGGCGAAGAGAAAGAGGGTTGTCAGACTGCAGAGTTGTCAGAGCTATAGTGTGCAGCTAGAGAAAACGGTAATCCAAGAAAAAGAGCAACCTGAAAATATTACATAGCAAAAGCCAAGGTCACCGTCACAGATTGGTTTAGCGTTCGGTACCTTGCAGGAAATGGTCTAATTGCCATCCGGGCATGGTTGTTCAGTGGCTCCCAAAGCTGTTCTTAAGCATGTCTAATGGCGGCATAATGTGTGAATGAAATTTACGGTTAAGCTGACTGTTCAGGTTTGCATAGCTTATATTAACTTGGGCCAGCTAACTTCCTTTTGCCTTCCTATACTGTACACCGGTGCAATAGACCTCATAGTACGTCTGTCTTGTGCTTCAATTTAATTCAATTCAGTTTGTTTCATTTTCTTGCAATACACACAAAAAACTGGAAGTGGGTCGGGTCATTCTGACCTTAAACAATCGTATTCCAAGAACAAGTTCTTCTGTGATTTCTATAGTGACGTATACATGAAAAACATGAAGGCATCCCGACTTGACGTTTTGAGCTTATTGATTCTTACTGGTTCCTGAACATAAAGGGGGATTCACACCAGCGTACAGAGCAGACCTGCACAGCAATTTGGAGATTTCTCCAACTCCACTAAGGAAAGGGCTCGTGTACTATCTCACACTACAAAGAAGAGGATTCTGCTGCATATGTCTGTTGCCTTTCTCTCTCCGTCATTTCTATATTAACATGTATATAGTCACCTCAATATTCGTCACAACAGCCTGTGAGCTGACCGAGAGACGATGAGAGTTGCTATGCTACCAGCATAATTAGTCTGGTGAACATGGGACAGCCTGACGCATTTTTACCTCGACAAATGAATGACTCGCCAAGTTTTCAACAAATTCAGAGTAAGTACAAGCCAGCATGTATACGGTTCGTCATTCCGAGAAACTCAGAAAACGCTCTATGCCACTTTGATGGGAAGATGAGGACGACCGCTCTTCAGATAGTAATCAGATGTGGAGTACTGAGCTTTTTGCTGCTTCTGCCCGGTTAATTGTACCGGCAAATTTGTAACAACAGTGAAAACAAATTCATATGGCAATGCATTGTGTTCTCCGTACTGTAACACAGTCTTCATAAGCAGTACTTCCCACTATGGACCTCATCACATGGATCGCAAAGTATATGAGCAGAGCGTGCACTTTTATATAAACACGCTAGCGTATGGCCCTCGTTGGCCACACATGGCTTACGGGGACGCCTGTAGGATGGTGAAAACATAGTATTATCGTGAGCCATGCGATTGTGGTAAACGGGATATGTCATTAAATAAACATACGCTTCACACGGGTGTTTGCCATATAAGTCGAACCATTTGGTGTGCAGTGTGGTGCGTGTATTGACATATCCGTATACTATGTCGTCTTCATACTTACGTGTACTTATTTGAAGATAGGCGTAGGGTTTGCCCGATAACCCGCCTCCTTCCATTTTTACGCTGAAACGCACAATGATCAAACGAGACTGTTTTCCAGTGTGATTGCTCATCGTCAAAAGTGATGCGTCTGTTTATGCTTAGCTTCAAAACGCACTGTAGGGCATATCAAGGGAATAACACCTGTCTGCGTTGCTATGCCATGGATGTACCTGTAACTGAAGACAGGCTTGCGATGGTAGCGTCCAATGAGTAGAAAACGAGGACATCTCAGATCGAAAACAATTCTTTATTATTTTCGAACATATATCCTATAAATACCGAAGGAATGGTGCATTTGGCCACACAAGTAAAACATTAAAGAACCTCTGGTCGTGTGGCAAAAATATCGACATCCTTTAAATCATACTACATTGCATAAAATGCCCTGACAGAAACTCGTACGGTGCCTCGATCGTATCCCTATGGAAACAGGGTTGACATATTTATATATATATTTACCAAAATTACGAGTTTTCTTTTCTCCGTCTGTGCGTGCGTCTGAACTTTACAGACTTCCTTGAGAAACAAAAGCCAATTTTGTGACCATTAAAGTTCGAACGAGTGGTTTTGCGCCTAACCGTGGCCTTTGCGTATACCGAGCTTTACACGAAGTACTAGCGACAGTGGTAATCTGCAGCGTTAAGTATTTCAACTATAACCCACGATCTAGCACGCATGTCACACGTCTCCGCGATCTCGTTTCAGCCAGAGGAAGCACACCGCAAGTTGATGCTCGTACACACATACGCAATAACCCTTCGGCACCGTATACCGTTGTCAATTTATTGCAGCGCGCACGATACACTATGCGAGTACGGCCTGAACTCCCGCTGATCTTGAAAGAAATTTGCATGAAGTCTGAGAAGCCCGATTTGGTTACCCTGCCTCCTTTTCGTCTGAAAGGCGAGCGACGGCGACTGGGGAGGCATCGGCGGGCCCTCAGGCCTTGGGAGAACCACCCTTGGAACCAGAAGGCTTGGGAGTATTAACTTTGGGTGCGTTCTTTGCTATCTCTGCCTCGAGGGGCTTGAAGATGGTGCGCGCAAAGTTGAAGGCGTCGACGGCGGACTTGGCGATGCTGTCCTTGTTCTCCTGGGCCCAGCTCTGGAACCGGGTCGCCGCCATGTTGTAGCTCACGGGAAACTTGTCCGACGCGTGCTGAACCTGCCCGCCTGAGGATCGAAGAGAGCCAGGAAGCGTCTTTAGCACACATGGTTTAACGAGAGGTGAAACAGTCGTTGTGGAGATAGCACACATCACCTACTCAACTGGACAAGTTAGCTAGCTTCCAACATGGGTGGAACATGTGCACGTAACGCCATCTTTCTTTTGCACGCAGCGCTATTATTTTTTATCTAGGAAGACAGTCATCATTAGTTTGATAGAGGAAAGCAGGGTTTCGGCAGAACGTTGCAAATCAACGGGATATGTCTAGTCAGCATAAAATAATAGTACTCCGAAGCTATCATGCATTTCCGGAACAGCGACACAGGAAGAAAGCAAAGCCTCGTAATCCTAACACGTATATTTTTGCATGAATGTGTATGACCTTACTGATGTATGTATGTATGTATGTATGTATGTATGTATGTATGTATGTATGTATGTATGTATGTATGTATGTATGTATGTATGTATGTATGTATGTATGTATGTATGTGTTGTGTGTGTGTGTGCACCTTTCTTAAACCCTCCTTCCTCTCTCACACCAATTCCCTAACTCAACGCTCATTACCAGGTCAGAACGTTTATTCGGGCCGTCCTCTCAGCTTTTCTACCAGAAGAAATATTTCTATCTTAACCTGTAGGTTATCGCCTGTAGGTTCTCTTTCTAATGCTAGGCAGTGCGGTTATCAACTTGACTTTTTGAGAGCCTATCGACAAAGGCACTCGAAAATGCCTTGTCTGCGCAGCCGTCAGTTGCACTTTCACTCACTGGCGCTTTTGAGGGCGTCGAAAAAGCCGGTAGACTCCTGCACTGGCGCCGCCGGCTTGGATCCCGAAGATCTGGACGAGCCCCCCTTAGGCGGTGGCGCCCTCACGACCGAGCACACAACCAACAGCACCAACAGCAGAGTAGCCAGGCTCCACGAACGAACCATCGCTTCCGCACTGCAACGAGTTGTACATACCGGTAGAATAAGATGCGCTGTTGAACTTCGAGAACACGTAAGTGTTTTGTTCAACAATGTTACGCTACGTACCATGACCTCAGACACGCACGCATGTCACGCCCATCAGCTCGAGTAGCAAGCCTTGAACATGTACCAATAACGAATTAACTAATTGAGAGAATACGTCGTCATTTTCTATAGCATCGCAGCAAGCTTGTGCCGGAACATCAAGGCGGTGTTGCTGCTCATCTTTGGTCACTGCATGTATTTTCTGGGCATGCCAAACATTTTTTTTTTTTCGCGATGATAGTGGTTCTTTATATATTGAGAGTGGGGGGGCATGCTATTGTAGTGGTTCATTTACCAACGTTGCTTTCTTTCTTTCCCCCTCCCCCCCCCCCCTCTCAGCATCAATTTAAGAGCCGGCTTTTCCGAAACCATGACGCCTGAAGAAACAAAGTTGTAATAGAGGAAAAGGGACATAGAGGTAGAGGGAGCACTTTGTACAGGCTGCCGGAATACGACATTTTATAAAGCAAGCAGATGGAAGTGATCAGAAAAGAGAAATTATTTTAGAGCGTCGGGGGACCAAAAGGACACTTCACACAAACGTTCGGTCGGACGGCACACTTTTCGTGCATGGCAAGCCAACGAAAGTGTACTCTTCACTGATGCACGTAACGCGAACTTCGCACGTCAAATCTCAAAACACAAGTCAACGGGAACAAGAAAAAGCGGTTTTGTAAATAGCCGAGTGGGTGGTTACAAAAAGGTGTCATCTATATCGAGAGTTGCCGCAATGCCCTTGATCCAAATACAGCGGTGCTGCTTGTGGTGATGCCATTGAAGACGTCGGGTGACGGTCGCTTCATTGATCGGCAACGTTTGCTGTAGAAGGCATACGCGTTTTACTAATAAAAACCTCCTTTCATACTGACTCGTTTCACGTGGCGAGTTATCTATTTGATGCCTTTTTCGTGTGCCAGAACCCAAACGATGCATCTGAAGTACTTTAAGCAACCTAAACATAACTAAGCTCAGCCTTTCAGCCAACTGCGACTTGGCACAAAACGCTTTGCCAGGTGCATACTGCGAGTACAGATCTAACAGCGCTCACAGACACTCTTAACAAATGGGGCATCTCTCTATACTACGTAGAACGTAAGCCAAATGACAGTTGCCAACTTTCATGGCGAATGAGCGAAATTGAGGCAAGACTAAAAAAAAAAAATGCTAGCGGATAACCTGACCAAGCTTCAGTTTGTTTTTGTCAGCTGGCAAGAATGGTAGATTCGAGTGGAGAAAAAAAAAATGCAGAGGTGAAATAAGAGGTCCGTTGGGAGTGCGAAAAGCTCAAAGCTTGGCCGTAGGAGTTCCAGTATGAAACTGGGACACGCAAGAGTACGTACCTTCTAGGCGCAAGTGTCCCAAACGAAACGCGCTTCGTTCAGCGCTGAATGTGCGAGGCAGTGCAACAGTCTGCCGCCTAGGTGCCTCCTCGGTTACATACTGCGAGGCGTCGGTTTTGTGGCGTCACTCCACTCTCCGACGTCCCTGTGACGTAACAGGTGCAAGAAGGCTGCGTACCCTCTCCAGACACTTAAATGTGCGGGACCCAGTAACCTGTGAATCGCTCTTGTGTCTTCGGAAGTACCGCATGGTCTGGCTAGGACAAAGAAAAGAAAAATACTGTAGCGAAACATTCGATAAGTTCCGAGAACTTTCACGCGTTCCTCAGCTTTAACAATGAGACCACAGGTTGATAGAGGAGGCGTGCGAAGGGTGTAGAAAGAACGTGGAAAGGATGCTTTACCTTGTATCAGAAGGTTGCTGTTTACCGTTGGCAGATCGAAGCAAATTTGATCGCCACTTTACATTTATTTCCTCTTCCTTTAGTTGTTTCTTCCTAACCGACATGATTGCACGCAAAGGGTAGTTAAAGAATGGAGAGGGTGTCTCGAACTGTATTGGCAAGATATATTCGTTTACTATGGAGGTAGATTGAACAAAATTTGTTCTCAATTTCATATATTCGCTTCTTTCTCTCTTCGCCACATAGCACAAGCCTGCAAACTCAATGAAGCGGCAACCAAAATCACGTGACGGTACTCAGTTTTCGTGTAATCTCTACAAAGCACTAAAGCAAAGGGAGGAGCCTATTAGAGTGGTAGTGTGTGATGTCATTTCTCAAGGGAGTTGGTAGAGTTAACAGTCTGGTTTTCTTCTTCTTTTTCTTCTTCTTTTGGTATTATCACCCTATTCTTCTGTTATATTAGCTGCCTACGTCCTTCTTCCATCTCTCTCTCTCTCTCTTTAGAGAAGTGATTAACGAGAGATAGCAGCTTTATAACGCATGAAAAAGAAAAGTGCTTACTGTGCAGCTATTGGAACGAAGTGCTTAATTTAAGGTTATGGGCTTTTACGGGAGCTTTTTTATTAATTTGTTTTTGTTATGCCAGGTGACAATCTCTGCCCATATATGTTAACACCACGCAACGTGACGTATACATGTTGTCCTTGCCAGGCTTGGCTCTGCGATTAAATCGGGAAGCCAAGCATTTGCATTCGTTTGAGAGTAGAAACAAGGTGACACATGCTGTTCCCAACATCAGCGTTACCTTCTGCATTGCAATCTGCATTGATCACGTGACTCGGTATCTTCGTACGCCGGTGGCAGCATTCTTGCACATGAGGAAATTGACGATGTGATGGGCCCCCATTTCTAACAGTGCAGCTAAAGCCAATCCGCATACTGTAAATCGATCATCTAAAGGAACAGCTCTCGACTATACAAGCTGGCAGGGGCACTCAATCATGGTGCACGGAAATACGCTAAGAATAAACAGCGCGACAAAAAACTTCGACAAGGAAGAAGATACACAGATACAGCGCTGAACTTACAACTGGTTTTATTCCCCAATTACAGCATGAAAGGGACAGAGAGGAAAATGATTGAATGAAAGGCACGTGACAAAGAAATCGCCGTTACAGTGCTGTTTCTTGAAGTGAGGTCGGAACAAGTTGACTCCTTCCTTGTCGTTGTTTTTTGTCGCGCTGTTTATTCTTAGGTTATGAACCAACTCACCCAAGATCCCGCTTTAGGAAATACGCTACTTTTGGCACAGCAAGAAGCAAGCTTAACTGAATCTCCTCGAACTTCTAAACCCTGTTAGGTCGTGACGGGATCAGTGTGGTCAGGGGTGCGCTCGAATGAGCACTGCGTAGTTAATCAAACCATTATCTCAGTTACGTGGAGTCGCGCAGCATACATCGCCACAGATATTTATCGCTTCCTTCTGTTGCCTGCCGATCACTTGCGATATGTCATGCGGGCGCAGCATTCTCTTTTCCGTTTCTTAATTATCACTAGGCTAACGTAATATAATGGCAATCGGTACTGCGATCAACATAGCCACGTCGCGAGACGCTTTTCTATCAGTAAGCGCTGAAACTTCATAAGCGTCATTCTCGTTAGATCACTGTGAGAACAAGGTGTAAGCTACACATCTGTTTTAACCACCTAGGATGAATAATCAAAAATGTTATTAACGAAACCTCGGTGATTACGCTCTAAATTGTGCGAATTACTCTTTCTCGAAAGATAATCATACTGGATACACTGAACCAACAACACTTTTTTACGGTGATTGATGTATCCCCCGCTTCATAAATCCGGCGCAGCTTTAAAATAAGGAGTTCCTCAACGTCCCGCGGAACCGCGAGGAAACGTTGAGATTAACGATTCGGCGATTTGGAGATAGTTCACATCGCTCGTCAGGCAAAACCAAAACGGCCCAATATGTCCGCTGTAGCGGCACTTCGCTAATCCCAGCGTTGTATGACACGGAGACAGCAACGGGGACCTTCTCCTTGGCCCGCAAGGCAAACTCCTTCGGTCTCATCGAGCCGAGGTCGTTCACGGGGAAGGACGCAGATAGCGCATCAGCGTTAAGCGCAGGAGAGGTTCTATATAGAGATCGAAATCTGATCTGGCCAAGTACGTTGCTGCGAGCTGCTTTAGAGACAACGCGGAGCTTGTTTATCCCACGATGAGTTTGCTGCACGTAGTTCAATTACTACCTTGCTTTTTCTTCGTGCCTACTCACTAACGTGACTGCCATTAACGTGGCAGAGTATACCTCTTTCCGGGTTTTCCTTCAATTTCTTTTTTTATCTTCCTTTAATATAAGGTTAAAAAAAACTTGGCAGACTTGCATGGTCTATGACGGTCGGCCCGCATACTCGATATGGTATGGTCTGTGGGCGACCATCAGTTGCTGCGTTGCTTAAGGTCAAATGAGCAGCCCTGAAATCAAGCTTGAAATGTTTTACTTGGTAAGTTAAGGAGCATACATATCTGAAGAACATCTACGAAGTGTTCATCGCTCTATCCATCTAGCACGTGAGTTTCTCCACCTCTTCACCACCCCCTGCTCTCTCTCACACCTGCGGTGGTAGCTTAGTGGCTAGTTGTCGGCTTGCGAAGCTCGAAGTCGAGGGATCGAATCCCAGCCACGGCGACCGTATATTACGAGAGAAATGCAAAAAAAAAAAAAATACAATCGTCTACCTAGGTTTAGGTGAATGTTGAAAGACTTCAGGTGGTCAAAATTACTCCGGAGACCTCCACTACGGAGTGTGCCTCGTGGTCTTTGCTGGTTTTGACACCTAAAACACCGTCAATTATTCTTACGTTTTCTACCGCCTCTTGTTCCTGGACTCAGAAAAGCCCTCCAGAAGTTTCAACCCTCTACAGTGTGCACGAAATCTCTAATCGTGACTGTCTTGTGTGTCACTGGTGTATTGACGTGCGTTTTAGAACGATAAAGATGTGTTTTCTTTTGGGAAAGGCGCTGGAGGACCACATGCCCAAAGCCTTGATGTTCGGACAAATTTTTCCGTTGCCCCGGCGAACACCCTGGTGACAGCTTTGATTTGCCAGTTTTGGGTCTGCGAATACATGTTATATATATATATATATATATATATATATATATATATATATATATATATATATATATATATATATATATATATATATATATATATATATATATATATATATATATATATATATATAACTCTCTCTCTCTCTCTCTCTCTCTATATATATATATATATATATATATATATATATATATAGAGAGAGAGAGAGAGAGAGAGAGATGAGTAGTAGACCCTCGGAAGTGGCAACAAAAATGCGGAAAGCGTTTGTTCAACGTTTCAGCCTGCAGAAGGAATTGTGTACCTCTAGTACCTCTCTCTCTCTCTCTCTCTCTATATATATATATATATATATATATATATATATATATGAGGGCAGCTTGCACTAGTGGAGCAGGTGGAACTAACATCGGAGCTGGTGGCAGCGTCCTACCCTCTTCCGGCTCCTACGAGCTCGGCGAAGTCACGTGATTTGTCCCGTGGCTAGCTGTCACATAGTTCTTGCGAGAATATGTCTCGTGATTAGCTGTGACTTCATCTTACGTAATGTAGGTCATGTGTCCAGGTTCAAATTGGCTTGGCGGAAAACGTCCGATTGTGACGTCGTCTTACGCGATTTTTGGCGGGACAGTGTGTCCAAAACAGGGGAGATGTTTGCTCAGCCTTCGCACCACTAGTGCGTAGCTGCCCGATTACGTAACATGCCGTCACAGATAGTCACGTGACATGGTCTCGCCAAACAACGTAAGAAAACCACGGCGGAGCTGGTTGCGTTCCCCCCTCCTTTCCTTCTTCCTCACCCTCATTTCCCTTCATCACCCTTTACTTTACTGTACTTTACAGTACTGCACTGTACTGCACTCTACTGCACTGTATGGTACTGTACTGTACAAGACTATGCTATTTTATCCTCTCCCTATCCTCATTTTCCCCTCCTCAGCCTCACTTCCCTTTCCTACCCCCATGTTATACTATACTCGTCGATATGTAGTAGTGGGATGAGAACATTAGCACAAGCACAGTTCGTCAATAAGGACTTCGGCACAAGTGAACGCGTGCGCGCGCAGTGCCTAGGACTGCACGCGCACTGATTTCATGATGATGATAACTTCATGTGGTCGAGGAACGGACTTCTGCCGACGCTGTTAAAAAGCAGCCAATAGGTTCTGTCGTCCGGATGTCAACGCGGCGTGTCCCATCGATGCGCTATGTCGAAGTCGCTGCGCGCTCGAAACTTTGAGGCGGCCTCTCTGCGGATGCCCAGTCACCGGAGAAGTACCGTGAGCGGCAAGCGCTGGTAGCGACACCCAGGGATCTATGCCTCCCTCCCCCCAAACCCTCGTCAAAAAATTTTTGCAGCCAGACTACTAACTTAGTATCCACGCCTCCCCCCCCCCCGCCCCCCACACACCCAATTTCACCCTCACCCTGCATTCTGGTATGTAGCACCGCGGGTAACCTCAACGCCCCCACCCTACCCTAAATCGAAATTCTAGGCAGACCCTTGCCGTGCCCTTGCCGACACCTAATGACGTGGAGGCTAATCAGAGACGTGCTAAGCCGATGTTCCAGTGATTTACAAGTTTTACCTAACTGCTGGTGTCTAGCATTGGCAATGAGACAGTCATTCGCTCTCTAGTACTTTCATTTTATCTTTCCACGAGAATGCTGACGCTACTGAAAAAAAAAAACAAAATCCAAATGCCTTGTAGTTAAGCAAACCGGAGTGAGATGTCGCTACCAGTTGTGCTACTTCTGTAAACTGCTCCGGTGTCCGTAAGTGTAAAGAAGTCTGGCTTAGCAAAACGTTTTCTTGGGCTAGTTGGTTCATGACTGTAAGGGTCGTCGGAATGCGAAGGAAAATATGGTATGCAGAGGAAGCACCGGGCAAGACCCACAGCTAAGTAGTGAACGTGTGGGGGAGGAGGCGACCATTGTTGTGATGCATTGTGCAGCTGATGACTGGAAACTGGCGTGACAAGTGTTTGGCGGCCAGAGGGAAAGGAGTAATTCCGACAGCGTGTCCAGGAATGTCTATAGTCACCAGCTGGTTTGGTGCCCTCACCCCTCCCCCGCAGCGTGGTGGGCAGCAAGCGTACCCACTGTATTGTTGTCATTGGTTAGAGTGGCGTCGGGGTGTAAATCGCCGTGTGTGATTGGATGTGAGATGTTGAAGGGTGGAGCAACCGGTGTATATAAGGTTGCCCCTTTTGCCTGGCGAGAGATCGGAAGCCAGAGACTGGAAGCAGGACTGGAAGCGGAGGTTGGAAAGGCTGAAGGTAAGCAGTAGGTTGGAGGGTAGCCCGAAGGTTGGCGAGGACGGAGTGGATAGCGCTAGAGAGTACATCTAGCACCACTCCGGGTGGTGGTTACGGTCGCAGGAGCAGTGCGATGCACTGGGGTCGGCTCTGTCGAATGGAAGCGATCGTTCCACCAAGGTCCTCCCAACCGGGGCCCGGGCGCGGATAGTGCTAGAGGGGATATCTAGCACGAGTCCGGGTGGTGGTTACAGTCGCAGGAGCAGTGCGATGCACTGGGGTCGGCTCTGCCGAATTGGAGCGACGGTCCCACCGCTAGGCCCTACCAACCGATGGCTTCACCTAGGTTCTACCAACCGAAGCTAAGTCACCTTACTGTCTGTCAATGTGTTATGTACTATCTGTCTCGCATATAAAGTCTCGTGTTGTTTGTGTGAAAGGTCGGTCTCTTTCAAGTCGACAACGCGACGGCGGGCAGATAGAAGGAAGGCTTCCGTCCATCCTTCTTCGCAGCAGCAACGCTAGCTGGAGGAGCTCGGCTCCAAAAGGAACGAAGAAGAGAAGCAGGAAGGAGGAGAAGGTGGGAAGAGAGGACAAGTTCCTCACCTCACTGTAACAAGGCCACCACGACTAGAGGTCCCCTTCTCTATGTACAAATGTACAATTACCCTTCCTTCCTGAAATTTACTGGCGCAGTCGACAGGATGGCAACAACGACGGCAGCGAGTGCTCTGCATTCGCAGAAGAACGTCGTGCTGCGGGTGGTAGTCCCCTCCGTGGACGGTCATGACAACGAGCTCCCACCGGGAAGAAGCCAAGGGCCAAGAACAACCACACCATCGGCCCAGGAGAGGCGATCGCAACAACGACGGCAGCGAGTGCTCTGCATTCGCAGAAGAACGTCGTGCTGCGGGTGGTAATCCCCTCCGGGGACGGTGATGACAACGAGCTCCCGCCGGGAAGAAGCCAAGGGCCAAGAACAACCACGTCATCGGCCCAGGAAAGGCGACGAGGACACTACACCAACAGCGCAGGCAAGGCTTGACGACGAGGGCGGGCCGGCACCTCGGAAGGCGTCGTGGAAGCAAGCGGCGTCGTCTCAAGCGGTGAGTCCTCTGGGGTTCGTGCATCTCAACAGTAACACTGCCTGGTAGTGGCATGGTGCCTAACCAGTGCAAGGAAGTCTGCAGTGGTTCTTCGGGGCTGGTTTGGTGCACGCGAGGACTGGACGCGCAGTGGACACTCATGGCATGTGGACATTGAGACTGCTCAACGGATCCATGCACGGCCGAGTGTGCGCGTCAGCGCAGTGTTGTGTGTCAGGGACGGCAGGAACTCGGAGTGTCATTGTTTTTTTTTTTTTTTTTTTGTGCCATTGCTAAGTGATTGCAGTGTGCATTATATCAACGCGGCGGTTCGTTTGGTAACGGCTATGCCATTAATGTTTGTCAATCAATGTGTTGTCAAGTTCGTGTGCCGCGTGGGTTTTTTTCGTTCTGTTAGTTTCGCATTCCGTCCTGTGCATGTCAGGGACGGCAAGAACACGGAGTGTCATTGTTATTTGTTTGTTTGTGCCATTGCTGAGTGATTGCAGTGTGCAGTGTAACAACGCGGCGGCTCGTTTGGTAATGGCGATGCCATTAATGTGTGTCAATTGGTATGTTGTTAAGTTTATGTGCCGCGGGGTTTTTGTTCTGTCAGTTTTTTTTTTGTTTCTTCGTTTTTGTGAACGGCGGTTTATGTCCATTCCGACGCACCTTTGTTGGATGTAATTAGCGCAGCTGCATCAGAGCGCTACCCTAATCTTAGGAAGGGCGTGTAAGGGTCGTCGGAATGCGAAGGAAAATATGGTATGCAGAGGAAGCACCGGGCAAGACCCACAGCTAAGTAGTGAACGTGTGGGGGAGGAGGCGACCATTGTTGTGATGCATTGTGCAGCTGATGACTGGAAACTGGCGTGACAAGTGTTTGGCGGCCAGAGGGAAAGGAGTAATTCCGACAGCGTGTCCAGGAATGTCTATAGTCACCAGCTGGTTTGGTGCCCTCACCCCTCCCCCGCAGCGTGGTGGGCAGCAAGCGTACCCACTGTATTGTTGTCATTGGTTAGAGTGGCGTCGGGGTGTAAATCGCCGTGTGTGATTGGATGTGAGATGTTGAAGGGTGGAGCAACCGGTGTATATAAGGTTGCCCCTTTTGCCTGGCGAGAGATCGGAAGCCAGAGACTGGAAGCAGGACTGGAAGCGGAGGTTGGAAAGGCTGAAGGTAAGCAGTAGGTTGGAGGGTAGCCCGAAGGTTGGCGAGGACGGAGTGGATAGCGCTAGAGAGTACATCTAGCACCACTCCGGGTGGTGGTTACGGTCGCAGGAGCAGTGCGATGCACTGGGGTCGGCTCTGTCGAATGGAAGCGATCGTTCCACCAAGGTCCTCCCAACCGGGGCCCGGGCGCGGATAGTGCTAGAGGGGATATCTAGCACGAGTCCGGGTGGTGGTTACAGTCGCAGGAGCAGTGCGATGCACTGGGGTCGGCTCTGCCGAATTGGAGCGACGGTCCCACCGCTAGGCCCTACCAACCGATGGCTTCACCTAGGTTCTACCAACCGAAGCTAAGTCACCTTACTGTCTGTCAATGTGTTATGTACTATCTGTCTCGTATATAAAGTCTCGTGTTGTTTGTGTGAAAGGTCGGTCTCTTTCAAGTCGACAACGCGACGGCGGGCAGATAGAAGGAAGGCTTCCGTCCATCCTTCTTCGCAGCAGCAATGCTAGCTGGAGGAGCTCGGCTCCAAAAGGAACGAAGAAGAGAAGCAGGAAGGAGGAGAAGGTGAGAAGAGAGGACAAGTTCCTCACCATGACGACAAGGGCACCTTACCTTCTCTATCTACCACCATTGTCCCTACCTGCATGAAAATTTACTATGACTTCTATAAAAATGTAGCGCAAAGGAACACACGGACAGACAAAGAGCGCCCGTCCTGTGCTCTTTGTCTGTCCGTGTGTTCCTTTGCGCTACATTTTTTTCCTTCAAGGGGTCATGAACCAACTAGCCCAAGAAAACGTTTTGCTAATCGCATACGCTGTACGAAGCGTCTATCCGTCTCCGCTTCGGTTTGAGCCCATCGTTCATTCGGTTATTTAAAATTATCGGCGAGTTTCTGGGCAAGCTGAACCATTACGCCTGGCACGGGAGTATCAGTGCCGTTGGACAAAGGCGATACCAGAATATGGTGAAAAAACCGCCGCAGTACCCTTTTAACAAGCGGCCTCTCCTCACAAAAGCTTGGTGATGTAGAGATAACTTGCTAACACGAGAAAATTCGCTTTTCGGTTTATTGTCCCTTTTGAAGGGCGACTAGTTGGTTTAACTCGGGGCAATCGTTGCAATAATAATAATAATAATAATAATAATAATAATAATAATAATAATAATAATAGAAAAGGAAAAACAAGAGAAAGGAAAGAAACATTCAGTCATGCACTTTACACCCATGGAGTTGTAGCAGCCTTGAAAGTTCTTTAGCTGCATTGAACATTGAATGCAAAAACGGGGAGGGGGGGGGGGGGCGCTGTCTCAGCTTTATCGGCATTAACGTCACGTCACGTTGTCAAACAGCGTCACCACACCATTTTGTGAGCTATAAAGGTTCTTGTGCGTTCACGTAACTTAATCGGCTGGTCATGTGCGGTCATGTGCAAGGTAAATTTTTGGGAGAATGACATCGGTATCCAACGTGGGTCAACTAAGCTTTTGAACTGAGCGCCAAAACCTCGTGACGTCATAGTTTGGTCACGTGAATTTTCTTGCGATCCGCAGGTAACGCCGACTGGCGCCAGATGTTTCACTTCAAGGGTCATAAAATGATTTCACATTAAAAAGTTAACCTTCGTAGGTTTAGGGGCAATATGGCAATTAGGCAAAAAAAAAAAAAACAGAAGACGCCGAGGTGTCATGGTGGCATCGTGTCATATTTGAATGTTCTACGAAACCCAAGGACCGGTACAACAGAGTGATGTGCATTTAATTCAGTCGTGGCGGTTCCGTAAGTGTTCTTGAAACTTTTTTTACGGTATAGGATGTGGCTCGTTGACAGTACAAAGCAGTACATTTATGCCGACGAAGGTTTAACCACGCCGGAGCAGAGCTAGGTATCAGTGTTCTGTGACGTCACAGCACAGAACTCTTGTCGCAGTAACCACGTGGGGTAACTTCCAAACGGCATCGCCACCCGTATTTCACTCATGCCGCTCATGCTTTGATCTTTTCTGGCTTACCTAGCCTCTTCTCACGGTAAGTGTAGTTTGCTTTCTGTATCGTGAAAGGAAATGTACCACTACAGCTCAAATCGTTCTGCCGTTTAGTGCCTGCTTAATTTGAAGGCACCTCAAATTCGGAATGTCACTGCGCGAAACACGCTGCAAAAATCGCACAAATCTGGTGTTTTACCCCCCCCCCGCTTTCTTGTTTTCCTCGGTTTTTCTTTTATTTAATCTTGCTATTTAATTCGCTGCTGCTTCCAGGACCACCTCGACCACCTTACACTGCGCCTTACACAGTTTACAAGCGCATTGCCTGTTGTCTCGGCGATATTGAACTGCCGGTGTCAGAGGTAGGGATAGAAAGCGTGGACTATATGTATGTATCCTAATTTCGAGGCCGGCAATACGCGGGATAAGGGAACTCTGAAGGGCGCGTCGCCATGGGTAGATCAGGAGAGTAAGGCACGCGTCATGGAGTGCGAGGCAGATAAAGCGTGCATAGGAAGGATATGATAAAACCTCTCCGTCGCCGTTCAGTGGCGTTATCGCATTATCACAACATGATCTCTTGTCGTGACTAGTTTCCACCAGCTGCGGCAGAACCGGTGTCCATTGTCCGCATCCCCGCTGTCAGCACGTTCGACGCGTCCTCGCGCTCGCGCCTCCCAGCGGCCGCCGGCCTCCCCTCTACGCGGCCTCCTCGCAAGCGTCGACTGGTTTCGGAGGCCATGCTCTCGCGCCTACGGTCGGGCGTGCCAGTTCCCAGCAAAGCTTCTATGCACCACAAATTAATTGCGGCTGTCGTAAGAAAAGAATGAGGTGTGCACGACTGCATTGCGGACGTAGTTCTCAGGAATCAGAAGTGGGGCTAATGTTATGCTGGCTTCTGGTGCAGTTTCCGGGGAAAAAACTTTGTTTTGTCAAGTTTCGTTCTCCTCAATGGGAATCGCGAACTATGCGCAGGAGCCGTGCTACACCGATTTTAGTGTAAAACATCGATAGCATCAGCCAAATTAGGTTGACGCTGGGTGATCGGAGAACTTTGATCTGTCGCAGTGATGCTTTGACCGGAAAACTGCTCCCACAATCCCCATTACGGAGCTGTGCAATTATACTGCGCTTTTCGGTACGCTTACGGCGAATCAATATTCGCTACATCTTCTCATCACAGTGGTGGTCGCCCGTGAACACCGCTTCCTTGCGGGAAAACGTCGCTGAATATTGACAACGTGGTGTCCGTAAGTGGGCCAACGCAGCTTCCAAATAATGTTTTGCACTTGTGATCTCGTACGTGTTTACATCCTTTCCTTCTCAGCGTCGATCGTTTGCGATGTCTCTAGACCGCCATAATAGAAATAATAATGGGCTGAAAGGTATCGCTCACATAAAGAAGTTAACGATAAAACAAAAAAAAAAAAAAACGAGTCGAAGGAGTATGAAAGCCCGCACGGAGTAACAAAAGCGACGAGACGGGCTAACAGCATGTATGAGAGAGCTGCAAATACAGTCGGTTAAGGTTACGCAGAAAACAACGGAGGAAACACCTACAATCGCAGTATGTTGATGTCTGATAAGCGATTATCGCATCATAAGAATAGCGAAGCAGAATGCCTTTTGGGCACTGTGGTACTATGGCAGCTATGGCAACCCGAAAGGACCACGGTTGGCAACCATGTGATCGCGAGTGGACGCTTTCCGTGGTACCCGTGACTGATGGCTACGTTAAACGTATTTGCCCTGTCCAGTGGTCGAGTGTAATTCCCTTAATCCACCTGTCTTGACCGAAGCTAGCGTTGCGATATTTGGCGAGGTATGGCACGCCTCTGACCGTTTTTAGATTCCCTTTCCCTTTTTCAGCGTTTGCGGAAACGTAGAGATGTAGAGACGCCATATTTTTTTGTTGTGCGGAGGTGCTTCCATGCTTTGAGCTACTGTACACCCCGTGACCGACCCTCGTGACTGACGTGCCGACTGAAATCAAGAAAGCAAGCCAAGCTTTAATTGAGGTTACTGGCTTGTGTAACTACACCGCAGTCACTCTGCCGCAGCGGAGCGTCAGGCTGGGATATCCTCGAACATGTGTTGCAACACGGGAAAGTGATTGCCCCCACGTTGTACTACGTGACGAATGCGAGGAAACCTAGGAGCGCTTTGTTGTTTGAAGGCATGCGTAGTAGCATCCTCCGGTGACAAATGGGGTGGCGCTGGGCAAACAATCTGCCGTACACTCGTCTAAAATGTGATGGGCGCCCACTTGTAGCGCCCTTTTATTATAGTTGTTTATTTTACGGGAGAGCGAGATGGCACATCGTATGTGGAACGTCCGTGGTTGTTTTTTTTTTTTTTTTCCCTCCTCTGTTGCACTGTGTGCTATGAGTTGGGGCTATCCAACGCGACTTGTTATGCTTGTTAAACGGTTCGTGAGGTTAAGCTTATTTTATTTTTTCCGCCTGGCTTGCCCTCGGCAAAAACAAGCCAGCGCCGCGATCTCGCCTTCATTCCGTGATCTTTCTCCCAGGTATAAACGCAGCCCTCGTAAAATAATGACTGGTGTTCAGCTATTGTTTGAGCATGCTAAGCTTGTCGCTTTCACCTCACGACATTGGGCTCTTGCACGTTCCTTTCTGTTTATCATATCGCCTTAGCTGCTGATGGAATAAACAGAATTAATAATAAAGAAAAACACGTGCATACCTTCGTTGACAATATATGACACTTTACTTTTTTCTCGGAAAGAGCGTGCACCTTCAAAATGAGCTGTTGAAAAAAGTGTGAACAACACCTTTCATTGCCTGCATCAGTGTTGCCATAGGTGGTGTTCCACTGCTCACATGCTGCTGTGCTTTGCCCCCGTTGCAGGAATGGCAGACGTTTGAGATATGGAGCTACTTAGTGCCACAGTGAAGTGTTACTCCTGATAATGCCGTCCTGCTGCGTGCCGGGATGCGATGGCAGCACTGCCAATTCGTACCATCCATTTCCCGAAAAAGGGGAGGACGACCTGCGTGCCAAGTGGTTCACGGCCATTGGTCTAGCCGAAGATGATGTTGGTGATGAGGACAAATTGCACATCTGTGCTCGCCACTTCAGGCCATATGACTTCATTGAGAGGGGCGTGGTGCGCAAGGGTGCAGTGCCTTCAGCGCGCCTCACACCAGCCTCAAATCCTGGCCACACAAGCCCAGCCAAACGGAGGAGGAAAAGTGCTAATAGAGAGTTGGAACACTTGGAGGCATCCAACGTCATCCTTGATGAGGTAGGCTGCAGCACCAAGCGTCATGGCTTTTCTCACCAAGCTGCAGTGTCCAGCACAGTATGCACGCTTGTCCTTTTTTTACAGCTGTAGTGAGGGGTTACTGCGGTACATTGCCTCTCTTCTAGGTTACTCTGTTGCCCTATTGCTGCGCTGACATGGGTTGCTTAGTATGAGCTGTATCCTGCTCAAAGTTGGTGTGCATAACTGCTAGCCAATGTTTTTCAGAGTCCATACATAAATCTTTTCATTTGTACGGCAAAGGTCCCTTGCATAGACCATGTAATTAGCAGCTCAGTTATAGTTGCAGCTTACATAGTTGGCCACATCTCACAAAAGTGGCAATTAGTGCTAGTAGTGTGTAGGCCAACACTGGCGTTGAAGTTATGGAGTTGCCTAGCCCTAAAACTTTTTTGCTTTTTCTCTCTGGTATATGTTGTGTGTTTGTGTGTGGCATTGGGCACAACAGTGCCGTCTAGTTTCACAGTGTTGCTCTGGGAAGACTGCATTATTTTGCAACATGTATCCTTGCATAAAAATTCTTAGGCGGGGGTGAAACTGATTACGTGTTTTGTTATTTGCAGCACAACCTCTTGTACATTCCCTGTGCAAGAGGTGAAGGTTCTTTTGTCTAATACTTTTTGTTGTTGAACTTACTTGTTTTAGTGTGCTCCAGCGATCCTGTGTGTCCATATTGTTAAAGACAACTTTCAGCTTGTTTACTCTGGGATTCCATGTTGTATTTCAAAGCTTTTGATAATAGCTGACAGAGAGGCTTTGGTTTCATTGTAATAATAATAATAATAATAAGGGTGTCGTACACTGGAGGTGTGTTTGTTCTTGTTCAGTTCAGTTCAGTTTATTATTCCTTGAAGGTTCAGTTTATTATTCCTTTATTGATGTGCATCCATTGATGTGCAGTCACTAACATTAGCTATATAGGAAGTCACTTCCTTCTCCATCCTCTTCAGTCTAGCAAGAAAATAATGGGACTACCCATATGTGACACTGAAGATTTGCTGTAATGAGCAACAATGGAACATTTGGCCAACATAGCACTTGCTCTCTTAATTGCCCCACTTTAACAATATAGATTATAATTGAAACATATATGCATACAGAGTGATCGCAGTTTTGTAGGCAATGGTGCAATCCGTTTTCTAAACAAGTAGGTGCATTTCAGAGGTGTAAGGCTAAATTTATTTATTTTTATTTATTTTTTTATTATTTATTTAGACTGCAATCACCATTCGGTGATTTTAGCAGGGTGGTACATAAAATTGGTGTTCAAACAAATGACAATACATGTGGTATACAAACAGAATGAAATACAATACAATACAATAGCATACAAACAAAATGCAATGCAATGCAATACAAAGCAATGTCATATAAACAAGATGCGATACAATTCAACTGCTAAGTGTAGCTTCTAATTCTGATGAAAACAATACCAATGATGGTGCTGAAACAGTTGCATTAGTTAGTTTATTCCACTCAACTATGGTGCCAGGAAAAAATGAATATTTGAAGCAATTGTTGCGTGTGGAAAATGGCAAATGTTGCGCATGGAAAAATGTATGGCTTATAATGGTTACATTGCTATACTTCTTTCTCAACCGGTAGCTTCGCGGTTTTCCTTTCATGCTTCATGAATCTTCGTGCACAAACCTGTGTGGGAACGTCCCTTTAGTTAACCTAACGAATCTTGCAAGAAATGATGTAGGGCACTAAAATAGAAGTTGACATGGGTTGAGAGATGTTTTTTGTTTTGTGAACACACAACCCAGGATAGCCATATATAGTTTACCATACTTGCATGCCAAACTGATCAATATGCTGCCATTTACTCATTACTCGAGCATATTTTAGTGAAATTAATATGCTTACAGAAAAAATGTAGTGTGAGAGTTTTCAGACAAATAAAACTACTCTGAAACGATCAAGAATGCAAGCTCTACATTGATGTGCATCCGATAGATTTTTAATATCTCTGTGTAACCAAATCGAACAGTGTTCCTCAAACACAGTTCTCTACCTCTTACTGACTTGCACTGTGATCGACTTGTGATATATCACCATCTGTTGCAGTATGTCGTGTTTCGTATTTGAGCAAAAATACCATATCTGTTTACCATTTCAAGCGATATCATCATGCCGTAATAATTTTACATTATTTGATATATATTACGAACACGTTCGCTTTCTAACAGCGTTCTAAAGAATGTATAAGCTTGAAGATGACAAATACTGCCTGCACATGGAGAAACAGGTTTTGTGTCGCATATTTCTTCTATTTTGATGTGGCAAAAAAATGTGGAACATGTTCTTGCACTTGAGGTAGCCAGCATTAATGATTTCAACTTCACGTTTGCATCTGTGACTGCCATTGAAACATCTGTTTCTTCATGTTGCAGATTCATTAAAGAATTTTATGCAATTTTCAACACACTAAATTAGACCACCTCAGCTGTAAGCGAAAGACTGTTGATATTGAGAGTGTCTCTTATGAAAATTTTAAACAAAATATTGTTGCATTCAGCAGGGCACAGCAGGACAGAAGGAATGTGTGAAATATAATACATGACACTGTACTCCAGTGATTGTTACTGCACCTCTTTGCTGAGCAGCGTAATGGCAAACCAATGAATAGTAAAGCATTGACAATCTAGGCCTTGTTTTCCAATCGGAGGTGAAGTTTAGAGCTTTTACCAGTCTGATTCTGTGGGGAGCTGCTTGTGTGAGATGAGAGACATTAGTTTCAGATTTGTGCAGAAAGTTTACTTTACATGGCCACATGGGCATTGAGTAAGGGTTGTTATCTGTACAACTACCCCCCTTATGAAATCAAATAATTTCCTAAAAGCTCTTTCAAAGTTGGTGCAGTTCTCGAAGCTAAATATTGGCCATAGACGCAGTTGTGGCGTCTTATAAAGGTTTCTATAATTGACTCAATAGAACTGAGTGTAGCATGTTGTGGGATGCCAACAGCAGCAGGGACAGCTACAGAAAACACTTGCATAAGTGTCTGCATGCAAAGTCATGCTGCATGGTTTAGTGACTTAATTATGGTTCTAGTAGTAAGAGGTGACCAATTGAACTAGCTCACTAATGTTTTTCATATGTGAGGAAATGTTTCAGATGAGTTTCTGAGTGATAAAGAACCACAGTAACTCTTTCCCACTGCTTGACCAGAGGCAGCAATTGAAATCAGAGGCTGTTGAAAACAGTACTTGGGGATCAAAGCTTGATGTTCAGGTGCAACAGCTGTTGTATGAACAAGTGACTAAAGCCAGGCTACCTGGCACTTAGCAGTTTCCATGTGAGCACTGTTAATTTCTTAAGTTGTGTATTTGGTGTCTACATAACAATTTTATTTCTAATGCCAGGTATAAAATGATCTTGCATGTGTTTTATTTTTACTGTGCTGCCCCCCCCCCTATTTTCTGGATGTTTTTCACAGAGGGTTTGTCATGTTGTAAGGGTAAAAATGATAGTACAGAGGCCCTGCTCACCCAGAAATTACAGTAGCTGCTTAGCAGGCTTACTGTCCCTAAACTAGTTCTTGTCGTACGGCTGTGGTGTATACAGGATGCGTACAGGTGCTTGAAGCTCTTGAAAACTCTTGGAAGCTTGTGCTTTCAATGCCATGGAACTATCATTTCCCCCTGAAGGTCCTTGAGTTTCTTGAGTAGTTCCTTATGAAATGGGTTTCAAGACCATGTTATCAGCATGCTGCGCTTGATTAGTGTGACCCACCACAATCCTGATTTCGGAAGCAATGATACAGTCAAACTTGCGCATGCATAACATGTGGGGAGGATCACAAAATAGCTTGATATACTGGTGAAGCAGTATTCAAAATGTAAGACTCAGGTGATATGCCCTTTCATAAACGTTACTTCACCTTATGGGGTTTCTGCAGAGCTCATCTGCCATTCCTAAAGGGGTACCGAACAAAAATGTGGAAAAATAGCAGAAACGTAAAAATTCAGCTTGAAAGGTGCCACTGACGCAGCGTGCAGCATTCGTTTCACTTGTGTGGTTGCATGCCAAACGAGCGCTGATGGCCGTGATGTTATATGCACCCTAGCGGAAGCAGTAGCACATACAGAAAGCAGCCCCACTCTCCTCGCTTGGCGAGTTCTTCCTGCTCCCCAAGTAGCGCCGCTGCGCTGTCCTCTCTCTCTTGATGCATTACAGTGCTAGTGTACTATCATTCCTGATATGTAGGGAGGCTTTGTGGGTTTGCTTTTTCTGTGTGTGTGTGTGTGTGCGTGTGTGTGTGTGCGTGTGTGTGTGTGTGTGTGTGTGTGTGTGTGTGTGTGTGTGTGTGTGTGTGTGTGTGTGTGTGTGTGTGTGTACAAGCACACGCGGCACGTGAGTTGCCCTTCATTTCTCTGTTCCTTTTGTTCCCTCTTGTGTTGAGGTGGAGAGGTCCTCACTTGATAGTTACTGATTGCACCCTTTTATTATTTCTTTCTTTTTTTTTTTTTTTAATACAGAATCGGGCTGGCACTTTCTTGACATCCTTAATTTACTCTCGTGTTGTGAATATGCAAGCACTGTAGTGCAAGCATGGAAGGTGCGAGCAAAAGTGACTGCACGAGTTAAGGTACGGTGGGTGCCTTCCCTAGTGCGGTTGCGTGCCGGCATCCATTGAAGATAACGTCAGTTCCTGTCGTTCATGGATTCCTTGCTAGGCACAGCACTTTCCGAAAAACATATCAATTTCATTATTTTCCTGCAGTGTTTCTGTTTGAAAATGAGGTTGTGTCAACCTGTTTCAGCACCCGCTCTATCATTTGGGCAAAGAAACTCGGCAGCAAAATTTTTGTTCAGTATCCCTTTAAATTTTCCTCTGAAGGCTGTATTAACTCTATGTGTAATGTAAAAATAGTAAAAATAACCATGATCCTTGCATGATTTTTGTGAGAAGAGACCAAACTCATATTTGTAATTATTTTTGGAGGGTCACCGTAATAACATATTGCCATATGCTTCGTCTTTTCACTCTGTTTGGCATCATTATTCCATGGAAGTTGGGAGTGATGAGTTTCAGCCCTCCTTGTTTCATCTTGTACTCATGTTAGATATTTTTGCGAGGGAGCAAAAGTAAAGGAGGAAAGGGCTTGATATTGGACTGCTTCAACCTGTATCACATTCTGAGAACTTGTGCAGCCCAACAGTCGGCCCTCCCGAAGAGCTGCTCGCGTGGCTGCCTTGAAGATTTCGGACACAGTGCGAAAGTACAACCTGGCTGCAACCTCTGCTGCAGAAGGGGCCGACTCGGACGAGGACTTTGACCTCGCCGCTGAGGTCCGTGCCGAAGGAGGCTCTTTTGCAAAGCTGCCCGTGTCACCCACGAACATGGTGAGCTGTGCATGATGGCAGGAAAGGCCAGAGATTAATTTCCGTGGATTTTGAAAGCTGTGTCTTGCTACAGTCTTCATAGTTAAAACAAGCCTAAAGATTCAGGCAGGTTGAAAATTGACCTTCAGCAGTTCTTGTCAGTCTTACAGACATATACAGTAAACGTTTGTCAGTTTGAATTTCATGGGGATGTGTCGATTACAAAGTAAATGAAATTTTAACTAACAGAAGTTATGAAGGAAAGATGTGATGCAATAAGGTGTAGCGGCACATCTGGAACAAACAATTTAAAAAATGATAATAAACTCATGCTTGTGTTTTCGCTTTTGTTTCCCAAAATGTTGTCACGGTCATGGCTTGAGCTGTATGGTAACGCACCTGTTGAGTAAATTTGTGACAGGAGTGCAGCTCGAAAGCACATCTGCCATCTTGCTCCGCATATGGAAAAAAGTAAGATTACGATGATAAAAGTTAGGCAATGTGGGAGTCACTGTTGCTTTTTCTTTTTATTTGTCGTGTGTTGTCTTTGAGATACTCGTCCCAGAAGGTGAATCACTAATATCTTGATTTAATGTGAGGTGGCCTGGGCCATTCACAAGTAAAATGAAACATGCTTGGATTTCGACCCATATGTTAGCGTTTAACTGACTCCACAGTCCGAGGCAGCACTTGAGAACATCACTGACAGCTTGAAAAGGCACACAGCTGCTGCCACTCGTAGTTGCCCGTTTCATCTGAGTTCATCGTCCAGCAGGCCTGCAATGAATAAAGCTGCAATTTTACTTACGCTGTAGACAGTGATTGTCACGGTTTGATGTTTATGTGTGCTCTAGAACATTGGGAAAAATATTTTATGCGTGCTCTTGCTTCACAAGGTGAACCGTGGCGCAACTTGGTGGAGAGCACAGGAAATCTTTACAGCAGAGCTTTCCATGCGATTGTAATGGGCAATGGCAATTAAACTTAAAACATCAAGCTGCACCCTCTCGTCTCCATCAACTTCAATTTCGCATTGTTGCGGCAAAATATCTCAAGCACTTACAATTTCTCAAAAACAAAAAGAAAAAAATAAAGAACAGAAAGGGAATTGGCCAATACAATGTTTTCATGCAGGCTTGGGGCAAATCATGTCACTTCATAGGTTTTAGCAATCGCGCCACTGTCCCATTTAACAATTCCATTGTGTCTTCAGACATGAGAGAAATGCTGAAGACTTCAGTTGGCAAACATTGTAGATAAATTCATTGACATGCGTGCACGTACGTCCGCGTGCTGCTGCGATGGACTATTGATTGTGATGTCGATGCACTCAACTAGTTTAGAAAATTTCCTTCGAGTGTTTAGCTATCTTGTTAAAAAAAATGTGGTAAGGAAGGGGCTGCAAATGATGTTGCCCGGATAACTTATTCTGCGCTCATGGGATAATTCTGACAAATAGCAAGCAATATGGGCACTTGTTTAAGTATACTAAACGATGGTGGCGAAAGTTATAGTCATGAGCATAGCTCAACCAGAATGATCATGACTTGGTGGAAAAAAATAAGCACTCAAAAACCATTCAAAATGGGTTTGTCGCCAACCAGTACCACGTGGACAATGTCGGTTCGCTCCCCTTGTGTTTTCCGCCATGTCATGGATCGCGTGCCACGACCCCTTCTTCGATCAATGATGTGTATGGACATGTCCATTGAGAACACCATCTAGTACTTTTCCACTTCCCCACACCATCATTCTTTTTGCCTTTTGACACGTGCCTCGTGCCCCTTAATCATGACATTGGGGTACCTACCAAAGCATTTGACGTTTGCTGCTTTACAAATTTTGCTTGCTATAGTCCAGATATATGAATATATAATTTTGAAAGCACATTTTAGCATAAGCAGCTTGTATGTTAGGCCAAGTTGACTGGACATATTTGAAAAAAACAGCATGACCATTAGATTTGAACAGCACATAAAAGAGCCTTGTTTGTCATTTCTCCTGTGTTAAAGTTTTCATTTCTGCAGCTGCTCTAAGTGCTGCAGTATAATAGCAGCAAGAGAAAACAGCATCCCTGGTTCCATTTCCTCCTGTGGAAGAAGTTGTCCTTTTCATGAACATGTATTTAGTCAGACAGCAGCCATGTTGAGGGCCCACATCCAGCGACAAAATATTGCAGAGATTGTCTTCTGGCCGATGCAAATTTTCACTTGTACTGGAATTTCATTACATAAATATTGCTGTACCTATGTTGTTAGTGCCCTATGCATGGGGCAAAGCTGCAGTTTTTGAATCCGTCTTGGTAAAATATGCAACTTCTTCAGCCGCAGGTACCTAAGCCAGCAGCAACAGCAGCTGCACCAGTCAGGCAGCCTGCGAAAACTGTGGTGCGCTGCATAGTGGACAACAGAATGAGTACGTTGCCTCTCGTACTGGAGTGCGAGGATGAACCTCTGACACAAGTTCAGCGTGATGCCCACATGCATGCCCAGAATGCCTACAACCGCAGCATGCGTCGCATCAATGATGCTCGGGTGAGCCTCACTTGCCCATTCTATCTAATCATCTCATCAATCTGTCTTAAGGGGGGACGTGGCAATGGGAATGCTCAATTTGGTCAAAATTTTCTATTTTCTGATTTATTTTTTTTTTTTCATGATCCACGGACCTGCTTTTACATTGGGGTAGAATATTATAATGAAATATGCAGTAGTAGTTGAGAAAATGTCACTTCATCTATGTGTTGTCATCCAAAACCACAAGGAAATCGGGCATCCAAAGGTGCCGCCATCTTGGCATCACCGTAAAAAGGAGAGATAGAACCTGAGAATAGCCACAGCGCAATGTTTCTCCAACAAAAAATAAAACAAGCAAGAGCGAGCAGAAGGTTAGCTGCTCAAAGTTAATATTTAACTGTTTTCATGACATAAAACTTTGATCTCCGTCTTCTCAGCTTCCATTTTTTGAGCAGTTGCTGTCAGTCGTCCCAGTGCCATTTCATAACTAATGAGGCTAAATTCATTCTGTTTTTTTTTTTTTTCACTTATATCTTGAAGTGTTGGTGAGTGCCCTAAAGCTATTATTTATACCTGAACCTCACACAAACTTTTATAATTGTATTTTTACAAAATTTATTAGCATGAAAATATGTAGAGGACATTTCAGAAATTTTTTCTGTACTTATTTGGACATAAAAAAAAAATCAACGAACAGCTTTACGGCACACAGTGGGCGTTAGTGTATATGCTTAAGTAAAAATGGTACTAAAATTTTGTCTAATTAACTGATTAATTAGGGGGTGACTGTAAGGGTTTATAAAGTGGTGTAACTCAAAAACTCTAATACGTAGCTTAAAACCAGTTTCATTTAAGATATCAGCATAACAAACTACATCACTGTGCCAAATTTTATCAGTTTATACCCATAAATAACAGAGATAGTTGCGGGTGCGCTGGCCGGGGTTAGGCTCTCTTTCCTTGCATGGTTGTTTTTGTGTGTTATTCTGTGTTCGCGTGTTCATTGTTAATGTCCTTCGTTTGTGTTCGTGTGTGTTCGCATGTTGTTTATCGTTATCCTTTATATGTAATTAGATCTTGATTCGGCCTTGTGTTATTTGTTCATTTAACGTGTTTTATTAAATCACCATGCACGGAGAGTTGCGCCTAATGTTCTCCTCCTTCGCCGCGTGCGACGGTTCGCGCTGCCCTGCCTCGAGTCGGGCCGCGGGTCGACGCGCACGGCAGCGCGGCGATGCATGGCTGAGATAGCGAGCGTGTGGCCGCGACGACCTCATTCTCTGCTCGTTGAGTGCTCGAACCCACTGCAGGGGGTTGCTAGCTGCGATGCCGCTGCTAGCAGTAGTTATTAGTAGAAGAACCCTTACATTTTGGCGCCCAACTGTGGGGCGCCAAATATAGGGGTCTTTCTGAACCTTTATACGGTTGCCATGGGTGCTAGCGGTGGCAGACACTCGCAAGCACAAACGCAGCAGCCCTAACAATTAGAGCTGTGGCCCCTATCCCGCGGTTCGCGTTAGATCGCAACCACGGCGGGTTCAGGCCAGGGGGACAGAGACAAGCCTTTGCAATGAAGGTGTTTATTCACCTTGTTCCAATGCCACCAACACAACAAGTATAAAATATGCAAGTGTCTCAGCGCGCAGGAGTAATATTCCTTACGGCTGGGGCAAAACAACAATACTAGAAAAGCGCACAACGAAAAGGGGCTGGTAGTGACTCGGCTCACTTCGTGTGGCTTTGCGCTCCGACCAAGAATGAAGATCACTCACGGAAGGAAGGGCAGGCGCTTGGTGACGGTGGCGGGCGGCGATCTCACGTACTCGGAGGGGATCCGGTCAATCCCGACGCCTCCAGACGAAAGACACCAGACCTTCGAGAAAGCGGCGCGCCTTCGCGAGGTTGAGAGAGGAGGCATCTCCCCGAATCCATAAATAACAGAGATAGTTTTCATTGCCACGACCCCCCTTTATTAGATTTTGTACATAATCACCAACTTTTTTGAACTGCAGTAAATTTTACTCAGTGAATCTGCCATTAGCCTTATTCGTGGCCTGTACACCTAATCCAGGTTAACCACAATTAAATACCTTGACGTTGTCATACTTGTCACCTCAACTGGAATGCACACACTCATTTTGTATGTCGAGAAGCATAAAACAAGAACTGTTTTTTTGGGGAGGAAGTTGAGACTTTTGCTTGAGAATAAACACGCAGAAGGAACACACACAGAAGCAAGTTGAGCAAAGATTACTGTGTATCTTTTCCCTGTGCATCCCTTGCTGGAATATGTAATCATTATATAGCACCTTTACCATAAGTTTCTGATCAACACAATATATAAAGCTCCATGAAAAGCTGCTCGTTTTATACTATCCTGGGGAACTGTGCGCAGGTTTGCTTGTAGTTTGCTATGTGACTTATATTGCTGCACTTTTGAGCGTAGGAGGGTTGCTATATACTAAAATCTCAGAATCATTTTTGAAGTGGTGCCTTGACATAAATGCTGAATTGTAATTAAAATGCTAAACATCTCACACCCAGAACAACGAAATTCTTGCAACAGTGAGACAATCCCTGGCGAAGGCCCGTAGGATTCAGTGCATTTTGTATCTCTCGGTAATGAAACATTGCTAAACAGTGATCCCGCAATAACGAAATTTGCTGGACCGTTAGATCCCAACATGGTTCAAGAGGTCTGCTCAAATGCAGCTTCTGCTCACTTAAAAATGGAAAAAGAAAAGGAAAGAAAGAAAGAAATCACCACAGAATACTTCCATGGGCACTGCCACATTGAAAACGTCAGAGCCACTGTCTTGCTCGTTGACTGCTCATGTTGCCTACGTTGTTGATCGCCACATCGCCATCATTAAATGCCAGTAACGGCGTGGTGAACGAAAATTATTTGCACAAAATTCAAACCACTGTGGTGTGCAGATTAGTAGCGTACACCTAGGCACGGCCTGGTGTGTCCTGCAACAGTGCGTCGTAAAATGCACGCTTTTACCACTTTTACGCCGGTCACGCCTCCTGCCACATTCTCTGCTCGTCGAGTGCTCAAACCCACGGCACGGGGTTGCTAACGGCGATTCTGCTGTTAGTTAGTAGCAGTAGTAGAACCACCCCCACAAAGTTGACATACGACATCGCTGTATTCTTGCTGAAGTGAGAAGCTTTGGTTGATTGGTCTCTCTCTGTTGCATTATACACATGGCGCCTGCCACATCGCAGTTTACAGAGCGTAGTTGGCGTAATTGCTCAATTTTACAGCCTTTATCTCTGTTCCAAATAAATGAGCTCGAAAGTTGCCTGCACATTAGAATAGAGTATGAATCCGAAACTGCGTTTGCGACTTTTCTAGCAACTTCTCGCCAGATCGGTTAGGTGCACTGCCATCGCCATTGCAAAATGAGGATGGAAAACATTTCTGGTGAGCTTGCAGTGGTTCGTATCGTATGCGACTGTGGCCTCTGTGCGTCATGTGGGCACATGCTGCTTTTAATAATTATCAAGTCCTTGTTAAAAGGTACTTATATTCCACCCATAGAATAGCTGTCTCGCATTTTTCTTGCTTGCCCATAACGCAGAGCGATTGGGAAAGCCTCTTCTTGTTCTCTCTTTTCGTGTGTGTGTGCATGCGCATGCAAACAGGAAAATAAAAGCCTGCATCCTCATAATAATGCATTAAGACACATTTTTGTTATGAAGTCTTGAAGGTCAGGTACGTTTTATATTCAGGGAAATACGATAACCTTCGCAGGATAAAAGCGATCGCCGCAACAAGCATACTATGTGGCAAGCATTACATGCTGCTCTATGTATGGCAGCTAAATCATGCAGTCAGTGACAAAGCTCTGAACAGTCAAGAACAAAACTCACCGAAACCGGCTAACAAAATATTTTCAGCAGTGCTTCACTTTTTAGTAATTTTCTTGTATTGTTTCACAACGAAATTCTTTTAAGAGCAAATTTTTTAGTGGCGAAGCACCTTAGAGCCAAGCCTTGTCCGCCATCCCTTGTCGTCGCCGTGCTCTGGTTCGCATGGAGTCCGCTAGGGGTGCTGCAGTGCACAGATGCGAGCGTCTGCTTTGAGTGGAGACTGCTAGAGGTGCTACGGTGCACAGGCGCTATATAAGTCTTCGTTCGCACCGCATGCTCCCTTTCAGGGGCGAAGCACCTTAGGGCCAAGCCTTGTCCCTCCCTCCCTCGTCGTCGTAGCTCTGGTTTGCGTGGAGTCCGCTAGGGGTGCTGCAGTGCCCCTAGCATGTGGGTGTGGGCCTCTCCTGGAGGCAGTGCAGTCAGATGGTGGGTGTGCACGTTTGGGCCGGTCACGGGTGCAGCGCACCCAGACAGTGTCATCTGCTGTTGTGAGAGAGAGCGAACGGCGCATTGACTATGGAAACGCTCTTTCTGCTATGAACGCTTCACCAGCTTTCAAGGAACGAGAACGCACCGTCGCCCGCGAGAGACAACACTGCAGGCAGTGTCTGCTAGCGAGTTTTTTGATTGAAAAAACCGACTGCTCGCGCTGCACAACTGTTCACCGGCCACCCCATATATATAGGCACTGGATCTTGCCCTGCAATGTGGTTCCGGTGGGAGATTTCTCTTATGCGTAGTTGAACCATAAGGATTTGCTGCGTGAGCGTTAATTAAAGGTAATCCAGAACTCGGCACGATCTACGACGTGGGAACGCAGAAACCTCATAAAGACCAGGAGCGTAAATGACAACACGTGTGTGAATATACACATGCATTGTCACTCATTTACATGCTTGAGTGGGCAATGTCATGGGTGATTTACGGTAACACCGAATGATCCCCATTGCTCACTCGTCATGGTTCACTTCGTGGAGATGCGTGTTTTTTTTTTTTTTTCTTGCCATTGTATAGTGACTGCAATAAAAGATAAACCTGTTAAATTTTCACATTCCTTAGCACAGCTGCTGAAACTGTCGTATTTGTCGTACTCTATGTGCATAGGCAAGAGGAGCCAAGCTCATTTATTGCTGCCCAAAGGATGCCTACAGTACAAGCAACATGCCACCACCAGTAAAGGTAGGTAACTAATCAGGCGATTTTCTGTCCTCCCTTGTTTCAGCTTTTGCTTTCTTGAGATACTAGAGTTGATTTGTCAGTTTTATATTCTATATAGTGTGCCAGGAGAAAGTGCTAGTGGCGAGAATGATTCAACTTACCAAGTCTACATGGCGGTCGTCATCATGAGCATGGCTAAAATTGTGGCTCCACCATTTTTCTTATCTAATATAGTAAAAGCTTGTAATTTGGCTTGTTAATTCGGCAAGTATAGTTCGGACTTTTTCTCCTGACAAGCATATGCATTATTCAGCGGCACAAAACTCTCAGTTATTCGACTATTTGGCCACCGCCGGTTAATTAGGGCAATCACTGCGCACCAAGTGACAATTGCCACAAATGTTCGACACAGAAGAGTGAAAACTGCATGAGTGTCCAACCGAAATGAATGAATAAATGAATGAATGTACTTTATTGCACACATCTTGTACAAAGTACGTACAAACTGAATGGTGCAGACCAATAGCCATCATCATCAGCGTGAACCATGTGGGAATGACGGAAAAGATGGTACACCTCATGAAGTTTGTACCGTGTGTGACACAGTTGATCGTATGTGTTTTTGATTTCCAAAAAAGAAGCATGGTCTCCATTCTTAGCAATGAGGGGTTCACTCATGGTCGCTACAGCAAACTAATTTTGTTTTCACTCGGTGTGCGTAAACTGCACGGACGCTATCTGTGATCGCGTCGATAGCAGCTGCAGCAAAGAGCAATTCATTTATTTTCCTTGGTGCCTTCAGAACTACATCTAACTACGCCATCCACAATTGTGAAACAGCACAGCTACATTGCTTCCCTAGCAGCTGCGCCAAGCATTAGTTCTGACTCTGTGCCTTCAGAGCTAGCTGCATGTAAACTGTCTGTAATCGTGGCATTCTGCAGTTTTGTTTTGACTGCGCGCTTAGGTAGTGCACAGTACTGAGCCATGCAGTAGAGCAAGGATTTGCTACAGCAGTAGATATTCATGTAGCCTCTGTGCATTGTTAAAGAGCACAACACTGTAAAGTTTCATACAAGAGTCTTGTTCTGGCACTTATGTACATAAGAGGTACAAGCACAGTGGTTGGGCCGACATAGGAGTGACTCTTATTTGGAGTTTGCTCAACTTTGTTTTTATAGCTTTAAACAGCTACACGACATTGTGTTCTTTATTTTCTGTTGGGGTCTGTAAATATTCAAAAATTCCTAATAATGAATCGAATAGTGTTCTATTGGGCACTTGAATAGTACAAATTTGAAATACCAAATATTTTTTAATAGCTGGCAAATTGTCAGCACCGATAAAACTTCAAAGGAAGGAACCATATGGGAATTGCGAAGGGTTATTTCTTTTTTTCCATAATTGAACTACCGCAATGCATGTAGCCCAACCTTTTATGTGGCTATATAGGCTATTATTGATGCCCGGATCTAGACCTTTTTGCTTGAAATTGCAATGTTGCAGAAGCAGAAGTGTCATCAATCTGCTGTCATTATTATGATATCAGGAGTTTTGTTCACCAAGCTCTTGGCACAGAGGAAGGAATGAAGTTAAGAGAAGGCATCACTTGTCGACTTTTAAGCTTATTCACGAACATTTCAAAAGAAAGAGTCATGGCACATAGGCCATGGTCACATGATAGGCAAGTGATAGATTAATGCGCATTCAAGCGCCACCTACGGTCACTTAATATCTCAAAAGCTCTAGTCACTGTTGCATGCAAGCATCCCTAACTTTTCGCAGCTGTACTTTTTGTCAGTTAAATCTAATCATAACCTTCCTTTGTATGAATATTTTTTTTTAATAAAGTGTCATCGGAATTTTTGGGCTGTTTTAAAGGTTCTTACTTTACTGTCCGAAAATTTCAACGAATTGGATAGTGTTCTATTCAATTTGGTACTCAAATCGAGTAATGCATATCGATCCATATTTATATTTGATTTGGTTCTAACATTCACTATATTTTCACACTGATTTTCTGCAAAAGAGTGCATTGTACTGAATTCCGCATTTCACAGTGTTTACATATGTGCGCCAAGTCTTGCTGACTGCTTTGTTTAGAAGAGTAAAATTGCTTTGCAGTATTTTAGGATTGGCAGATGTGAATAAAGTATGGTAAACAAAGCTACCAAAATGTCCAAATCTGTGCACATAGAAGTCAGACATATCCATTTCCTAGCCATCAATTCCATGGTAGCTCAGCCCGCTATAACTTCTGTTCCCTGTAGTCTGCAGTGTGGGTATGTGGTCCACACTGAATATAGCAGTGGTCTTTAATGTCATTCTTGCATTATAGTCATAGTGACCAGAGCTTTAAGCCTCTTTGCACATACTAATCTTTCTTCTTTTTCCTCACTGCAGATAGCACCAAGCCCTACCTTAGTAAACCTCATGTTTGATCCTCGTACTGGCGTGCTCCTTGCACCTGGAAACACACAGGTCCTCATTAGTGCACCAGGTAAGAGGCATTGGCTACTTCTATGAAGATGGAAATGTAGAGGTGTATGAGAACCAAACGTTTTCTGGTCTCCACGTGGTATGTAGGAAAATGTTCAAAAAAGATGGTTTGAGAAACCATGGGGGTGATCGTATACGTGTATGCGAGGCTTGGCCTAATGCATAACTAGGACTGCACAAGTAAAACTTCCTTAAAACAAAACCTTAAGGGAGGACGTCTTGTGTTCAAAAACCTTTTTCTCTTCTTTTTTTTTAATTTTTGCATCAATTTGAACTAAACTGCACTGTCTTGGCTAGCCTTTCTTGCTGATTTCAAATCTAATAATGGTTTTTATTAGCTGCACTGGTTCAAAAGAGATAGAGGCTTGCAAAATAAATTTAAAAGCTACTTGTTACGAGTTATTTTAGTCATGTTAAACCAAAAAAGAAAGCACATGGCCCAAACGCCCAAGACTCAACAGCATCGCTATTTTTGTGGTTTCGTAGTATGGTTGGTAAACCACGCATTAAATGGAAACGAAAGGCCATTGCATGAGCCAGTGGTAACAAAACCACACTTATACAAAACAAAAAGAAAGGAAAAAAAAAAGGAGCAGCTGGCCACATCGCACATCGCGGAAAAGTAAGGAGGAAGTACAAAAAAACCTTTAGCCAATGCCAATGCTCTTTCTTAGCGGAACATGTGAACTTTCATCCGGCAAGCTCCCTCTACCACAACTGCGTGCTACAACGCAGCCGTTGTGTCCATCCTTTGATTCGTCTGTCACCTCGACAGCAATCGGTCGCATTCCATCCCTTGTTTGCACGTTTCTTTTGTTTCGCAGAAAGGGCTAGCATCTAGTCCAGCATGTATTCTAGGCAAAGTGTTCAACACAAGCCTGTCACGCTTGCGAAGAAAGGTGAGGTATTGTTGGAAGTAAAAGCTACAAGGCATCCAAGACATAAATTGCACGCAAGCACAGAATCAGAAAGAGTATGTTAGCAGGCATCATAAAGGACGAGGCTTGCGTAACTGTTGGTGTGAACGATGGTGACTTTGCACCAAAACGAAATAGGATGCAGATGACTGTGTGGATTCATGGAGCTAGGAGTCGTAATCTGCCTGTCAGAGGTGTTGTTTTGAAGGCAAAGGTGGGAGACGTTGCCCTTAAGATGGACCAGCAGTTTTCCTGCAGCAATGGATGGTTGGACCAGTTCCTTCAAGACGCACAGTCTGGTTTTTCGCTCGGTTGTTGGTGAGGCTGTTGCCATCGTTAAAGCAATGTGCAACGACTGGAGTCTAACGAAGCTCGAGGAGCTCCTGCATGAGAATAATCCCAGTGATGCCTACAATGTTGATGAGACCACCCTCTTTTATCAGCTGCTCCCCCACAAAATGCTCACTTTTGCTGGTGACAGCTGCGCAGGGGTTGAGAATGAGTCACTGCTGCAAACGTAAGTTGGACGGACAAACTCAAGCTTTTAGTTATAGGAAAATTTAGGTCTCCGTGTTGCTTCAAGAATGTCAAAAAGCTTCCTGTGACATACAAAGCAGACATCAAATCATTGTTGATGCAATCGATATTTGAGCAGTGGCTGCGGCATATGGACCACAGTTTCCAGAGAGAAGAAGCGAGCGCTGTTTCTTGTGGACAACTTCACTGGTCATGGGCAAGGTACTGGCCGTGAGGCCATTCGGCTGGAGTCCCTGCCTGCAAGGACTATGGCTCCAGCCGATGGACCAAGGAGTGATAAGCACCTTAAAGAGGCACTACTGCTGATCACTTCACAGAATCTTAGTCTGCTTGGAGAGCAGTACGCAGTAGACCTTTCATCTGCTGTGAACTTGCTCAGTAATGCATGTAGTGGTGTCCCTGAAGCGACAATCATCACTTTGTTCCATCATGTGAGATTTGTCGTTCTTGAGGATTGCTATGATGAGTTGTGGAGGAGCAACAACTAAGCTGTTTTCGCTCGAAATCAGAGTTGTTGTGTCGACAAGGACATGACGACATGCAGGGAGGACACAGTTGAAACTCTAATTGAGGAGGTGCTTGAGGAGCCTTCAGAAGGCAACTTGGAAGACAATGAGGGTGCTAGCGCAGGGCCACACCATGTCCTGTGAGGCAGACAGATACCTGTTTGAACTCGCTGGTGAGTTTCTTGTAGTGACATGAAAGCATGGAAAAATTTTTGAAGTCACTGGGTGAAATGTCATCGTTTATGGCTGCTCACCGACTTACATGGAAGCAGCAACCATGCATCACGGGCTGGCTTAAGCCAAGAATGCGTACCACTTGATTGTTTTCTATAAAGTGAGTTTAAATAAATGCCTTTTCTGTCATTTTCCTCCCTGTTGTTAGTCTACTTTATTTGCCATGCCAAAGTAGGATGTCCAGAAACATCTGATTAAGTTGTCGATTCTTTTGGGGAGGGGGCACTTATGTTGAGACGAACTTCTGATAAGGCTAACAGATTGGTCGTGGTCCCCTCAAGCTCGTACTGTATGTCTACTGTATGTCAAAAAGTAAAACGGGAAAACCCATGTGCATCACCCACTACATGAAAGGTTCCAGCGATGCCTGATGTTTCTAACACAGATTTTGTGTCTTTAGTCCAGTGAAGCTATTTTAGAAATGTAGCCATATAGGGAAGAAGTGCTACATTGGATGTTGCCCTGCGTCATTGTAAAAGCTTTGATGGGACCTTGAAAAAAAATGCTTGAATACCTTTGCGTGTTTCTCTCTGGAGCCTCTACAAATTGTGCTGGGCTAATAAGACTAATTCTTTAATCTTTTTTTGCAGCCAAGAATATTCCAGCCACTGTGGCAACGGTGACGAGTTCTCCTCCAGTGGTGGCCAACATTGCTCCTGTACCATTGCAGGTTGCTAAGCCAACTCAGCCTCCTCAGCCACCTCAGCCAAAACCAGTGAGCCTTCTTTTATTCCTCACCTTGTCCTCATGTAGTCCAGAGAATGTCATTAGTAAAATACAGTTAAACTTCGATAGAACAAGCTGTTTGATTTTTATAGTGTGATGTCCATAGAATGGCATGTTTTTTCAACGTCCATATCACAAACTATGTTTATATGCGATTTAACATAACCAAGTTTTTATTCTGCAGCAAGTGAAGGCTGATCTGAAATGTCAAACTTTTGTGTGTGCCAGTGAAAATAGAGAATGGCATGCGACTTTTTCGAATGTGTTTTTTATGGGTGTGTGAATATATGAATATTTTTCTGATAGTGCTTGCTATTCAGTTTGATTCGCGCCAAAATTTTACTATTATAACTCTCAAAGTTCTCAATTCAGGGGCCAAATATGCCATGTCTAGTTTTAGTTGGCCCATTCCCGCATGTATGCTTCGCCGCATAACACTCGTCTACTGCAGAGAAGCTAACAATTGTGTACTGTGGCAGAGCTAACGGTCGCGTGCTACGCTGAAGTGCATATATACACAGTTCTTCGCTGGGCTTTTATTTCTAGGGACAACGTTGTGAGAGTACACTCATAGCACAATACATTTTTTTTTTTTTGCTCCTATTTAGCAGTACATTTCTCTGTGACTAACATGGCATTATTTAAAAAATACTTGAACATTGTTCGGAAAATACTGTATTCGATTTACACTCAAATGATAACATTCAAATTTACTTTGCACTCAAAATCTTGCTATTTGCACAGCTCCAGTGTTCTTCAATTTACGCACCACGCCCGCCGTCACTGAGCGACAATGGGGAAGCATAATGCCTGCATTCTTGTCACCAGTACGGGGGGGAGACTGAGAGAACAAGCATGCACACGAGCAGCTGCGCTGGCCTCGCGCGTCATATTGCGCAGTCACAAGTGGCGTGGTTCCGTATTTCGCGTGATGCATCAGAGGACGGTCTGCTGTCTTCTTGTAGCCAAGTGTAAGCAACGAGCATGTGAAGTTGTAGAAGTGCTAGTAAAGGGGCAGTGAGCTCCTGCTTATCTTGCAAGATCGCATTCATACAGGTATCACGTACGGGGCTCGTAACTTGTAAGTGATTATGATTGATGAAAAAAAAAAAAAAAAAGGCGTCGCTGCTTATTTCAGGATATCAAACCGCTCATTTTTTATGGCCCATAACAGGAAAGAAGCCTGTTTCGAATTCCTGAAGAATAGGACGCATTCCCAGCAAAAGCAATTGGAACTAATAAGTGCTTTTACCTCAAATTGTTTTTCATAGCTGGTCGTGGTTACCCACTGCACAGCTACCAACTCTACGAAAGTATGCTGGTGTTCTGTGATAATGGCAACTTAAAATACCCGTTAAACAAATGCACAGTGGCGACTGAAATTTGTGGCGCCGTACCATATCTTGCTAACTTCATTGTGTACACGTATGAGATTTCGCAAGACAGCAAACGCATCCACCATTAATTAAATGATGTCGTGTGTTTGCTGTAGGGATGGTCAGTTAAACTTTTTAATTAATGAATAATTGTTCATCATGTTTGCCTTTAACCAGTTAAGTGCTTTTGATGCAAGGTTTTTGATTGAATAAGCAATATTTTGGTGGATGTTTCAGTAACGAGGATATCTTATTGTGGTAGCATTAGTAGGTTCTTTTTTGTTAGCGCCTTAGTTGCAACCACTGATCTAAAAGTGCATTCTTCATCCTTAAATATTTAGTGTAAGAAAGCCGAACTGCAATTGCTCAAAGGAAACACTGCGTATTGTTGTTGCGGTTCAGGAAAAGCTGCGCTGCAGTATTGAGTAGCGGTGCTTCCAGCCCACAAGCCACTGGGAATACATTACAAGGTCTGAAGGGAAGAGGAAAAGACAGATGCAGCAGCAAGAATAGCATCACTGGCTCTAGTGACGCAGACAAGCTAAGAAGCAGATGAAGCCCGCGCAGACAAGCGTCCTCCCAGCCTGTGTGTTTTGCTGGCAGCACTCTGTGGAAGCGAGGTTGCCACAACGATTGCGTGCGTGCCATTCGCGATGACATCGCTTCGCGCTCCCTCGTCAGTGGGGTAGCCACGGGAGTGGATCCGGCCGCCGCTCATGTGGAAATTCTATATTTGGGGCAAAATTACTAGGTTGTTGGTAAGGGGGAGCTCGTTATTTAGAGGTTTCAAGTACACGTTTTATGGAATTGGAAAACTTCATAATATTGAGGAATTCGTTATAATCGAGGTTCGTTATAGCCATCTGTAACTGTATTTGAAACAAGTAGGTATGTTTTTTCTTGTTTAATCTGCCTGGAAAGTTGGTTGTGCTGCATCTTGGGGCTGCGATGCGACAAAAGCACCTTTTCGGGGAAAATCCGCACTGCAATTAAAATCGTTCCAACAAGTAAGTCTTAGCGAGCTATCTGGACTACATACAGTAAAATTTAAAACTGTTTAACGAACACTTCTGCAGAAAGTGTGCACGCATGGTTCAGCAAACATCCCAGCTGTAATGAGGTGAGCAAGCGACGTGTGGCATGCAACTAAGTAGGGGCCGCTGGCTCCACACGGCAGCACATGCTACATTTCGGAAATGAAACTGTGCGAGTTTTCACTCATCAGCACGTCACTGTACAGATGTGTTTGATGCACACAGTGAGGAAAGCCAGACAGCTTGTCATAGTTCCTAAATGTTTGCCATTACTGCTGCATGCTATCCTAAAATCATGCAAGAAAGCTGGAATTTCTTCTGCACATTGGTGGAAAGACAATTTCTTGTGGTGGGTACGTTAGGCAACATATATTGTAGCACCACATTATTTCTTAGCTGGTAGCAGTAATTACTGCACACTACTATTCGCTGTTCAGTACATAGCTACGTTATGTTCCCATCAGGTATCTGTGAGTCACAATGTTTTGCAGTAGTCATTAAGAAACATGCACAATGTACACATTACCTTCTTTCTGCGTTTCAGCCTTTTGTCGTGTGTGACACTTTTTCGGGAAGCATTGTCCTGCAGCTCTTTGATACAGCATATGTTGTGTGCTGTACTATAAATGTAGTGAAATAACCATCAGGAATTTTACCTAAATTGTTCTTAATTATCTAGAAATGAGAATGAATTTGTTGCCACAGTTGTCTTCAACCTGCTGCAGCATAGTAGAGGGTGCTTACCTTCTACACACATCCAGTGGTTGCTTTTTCTGCGTGATGTGTAATGGATTTGTGTGCCTCAGTTGTCTTCAACTGATGCATCGTCACTGCCACATGTCATTGCCACTGTGCACGGTGTATGCACATACGCTTCAGAGGCTATAAAAAGCCTCCCTCCCAATAAACGCCGTTCACTGTTGTACGCCCGTGTCTGTACGCTTCAGTGGCGATGAGGATTTGAGGACGTCTATATTTTCACACCCCTAGTTTTTATCAAAAGCAAGTAATCAGCTAGCCACTTTGTGCTCTACAAACCATTCCAACCAGAAACCTTGGATCTGACGAGCTGGTTTTTTATTTGGGCTTCCCCCAGGCACAACAGCCTGCTGCTGCTCCTGTGGCGCGCCCAGTGCCGCTCATCACTGGTGGCAGCACTGCGGTTACGGCCAACTCCCTGCTCATGGTGAAGGTGATGCCCAGCAAGGTGCTGCCCTCCAAGGTGCTCCAGGAAGAGATCCAGCAGTTGGGTACGGCTAGCCCCTCCCCTGGCCCACCCGCCGGGGCGGGTGCTGGTGGTGGCGGCAGCATGCCGCCACAGGCCAGCTCAGATGGCTCGAATAACGTGTACCTCTGCTTTGTGTAGAGGCCCAGTATCGCAGGGTAGTGGACGGGCAGAACCCTGTGCCCTGGCTGGCGCAGCGCGGGGTGCTCCAGACAGATTTGCCGTGCAAGTTCTGTCGCGACGGCAGGGCCCTGCTTGAGCCTGACAGCACCGCGATCAACGGCTACAGCTTGCGCTGCCGCCAGGCCAGGTGGGTTCTTGCCCCGGAAGGTCAATTGGTCTTTCACCTTGTGCGTCCATCTGGTTGCAGCATATGCATTTTGTTTGTAACCCATTTGGGCAGCAGGAAAGTGTGTGCTTGGTTTTTTTTTTTCCGCTGGACCTCTGTCTACATTGTGTGAAACACATGTAGGTGCCTCATTGCACTGTGCAGGCAGTGAGATGTCACATGAAAGAGGGAAAAGCAGCACGAAAGAAAGTCAAGGTGGTTGGCATGAAACGCAGACATTGTTTTGCTTTGGCAGTGGGTAGGCAGTCAGTCTCTTCAGTCTTTTTTTTTTCTTTCTTTTTTCTTAGTCACTGTATGGCACACATTACGAAATGGTGCTTGGGCTGCAGTGCCCTTTGGTGTAATATAAAGGAAAAAAAAGCTGGCGCTTTAATAGGTATTTCGCTATTTACCATAATATGCTGTAATTGGATGCATGTAATTTGGCCCTCCTAGGCATTTGGGCTGTCCACTGTACCTTCATTGTCGTCAAAGCATTCAATCTGTGTGACACCGAGGTGCTACTGTCTGGGCCCTTGCGTGAACTTCCTTGACCATGCAGGGAACATTCAAGGAAAGGTCAAACGTGCACTTTATCTCATGTTCCTGGCTTTTTTTTTTTTTTTTCTCCTCAGCTGTATTGTTTATTGCCTTGGACTTCAAGGTAGAGCTGCTGTATCATGCAGATCAGTAGTCTGTGAAACCGGTGTCCTTTAATCCGCTTCACCCGAGTGGCATAGCTTGTTACAATGAGGGGTTGTACATCAGATCCTGGTGTCCTAAATGAAGCACCTTGCTTTTCAACAATTTGTTGTGCCGTTTAATATACACTTTCAATGAGTAGTTAATTACAAGGAGTTGATAGTGGATGATTGTTTGTTTGTGTAAGTCGTGTTGAAGAGAGGCATTGCCCTATTCACTTTTGGATAACCTATATACCAAAAGATTTCTGGTATCTTTTACATCTCCACTCACAGCACTGCAGTAAAATGTGAAACTGGCATGTACAAATGCTAATGCACCTTAGAGATCTTTAATCATTCTTGTGGTGTACCATGCCCCGAGCTACAACAGAACATGTGGAGCACTTCCCCTCAGTCCCTTTTGCACACAGTGTAATTTGTACATAGCACGATCATCTGCAATGCTATACATTGTGTGAAAGTTCTGTATATAGAGGTTGGCTGTTATTGTGAGCGTGTTTCAAAAAAAAAAAAAAAAGAAGTGAGAGTTGCTCTGGTGTGAAGTGAAAGCTACTAGGATGTGGCTGGCTTTTTCATTTGCCTTGATAAGAAATAGCTGGTGGCAGTCCACTGTGAAGTTTGCAAGTTATATCTGCTTGTCATGAGTAACGTCATACTCACATAGTTGGTAAGTGTGTGCAGGTACTGCTATTTAATTTTAATGTACATGAATTAGGGCGGGAGAGAGAAATGTTGTACTTGTTATAGTTTTGTATAGGTGAAGGTGTTAGATTGTTTATGGTATGGTTTCCCTTTCCTTTCTTTGTTTTAAAAGGTGTATTAGTCGCTTCTGTTGATATAAAGCTACCTCATCGCTCTACTGCCTTGAGGAAATCAGCCCTGACGAAGGCGAATGCTGTTGTCAAAGCATTGACTCCATCAGTGTTTCATGTTTAATTATTGCTCATCAGATTTGATGGAGCCACTTTCACCCAACTGTTAAAGATGTCACGCAAACTCTTCTTTGAAATTGCAGTGCTTGGTACCTCACAGAAATTGCGCTGTAACTTTAATGCAACGCGAAACGCCCTGTTTTGAAACTTTCATAAACCTATTAGTAGACAATCCTATTACCGTATTTACTCGCGTAATGAAGGCATTCACATAATAAACACACCCCCAACTTCAGTAGTCAAAATTCTGATGTTTTCTTATCCCCCGTAATAAATGCGCCTTCCAGCTTTGAACCCCTGCAGTCCTACAAACAGCTGCACAGTGGCTCTCCCACTTGACTCTGTCCACCGTGTTTGGGAGCCATTCGGCACAGCTATTCAAAACTCCTGCATACCGACAAAACTGCCGTAGTTTCCATGCATGGCTCCTTGCAAGCAACGGTAACATCATTTACTTGCACTGCTGCATTCCTGTGCGGAACATTTACTATGCGCACCACAAGTGCACAGCTCTTGTGGGAGCATAGATCATTGATAGAAGAGCCGTCATATGGGAGTGTTGGTAGCTGACGAAAAAGCTTCTCTTTGTGATACGACCCTTTAGGCGGTCGAGTCGCTGCGTGCTTCTGTCACTTCTGTTATGCTGAATCATCGCACCTGTCATGAGTGCCCTAGGCCAGAAGACCATGCAATCTCGTGGCATGGCCATTCACGAAGTGTGGGCTCACACTTGATGACGACGTGCTTTGAGACTGCAGCAGCTATGACAGCAGCAGCACCAGTGAGGATGACTCCAGCAACAAATGAGTAGTCTTCAGCAACCACGTGAATAAGTTTTTTAGTAGAACTTGTCTTTGGGCGAGTTGGTTCATGCTTCAAAAGAAAAAAACGGAGCGCTAAAAAAAAAACAACACACAAAGAGGGAGGCTACACACAGGACTAGCGCCAGTCCTGTGTGTAGCCTCCTTCTTTGTGTGTCGTTTTTTTAGCGCTCCGTTTTTTTCCTTTTGAAGGATGAATAAATTTCCCTTACGTTAAATCTTCTCACGCTTAAGATGTAATTTTAAAAGGGGGGAGAGGGGGGGGGGGGTCGACCTACATTCGAGTCAACTTACAATCTTGTAAATATGGTATCCAAAAGTTAGCCTTTTGGAGGATGGAATTTAAAAGAGCTTTAACATTATGCATCATTCAGGAACAGCCCCCTTGACAGGTATTGCACCTTGACTGCAGGGCAGGACACTGTTGTGGCGCTGCTATTGTACTTTACAGTGTTTGTACTTGGCTCTGACCTTCTGTGTATTTTTATAAAGTTTGATAGGAGCAGCTACGCGGAGTGTCCGTGTTTTGCGCGCCTGTTCTTTTCATTATGGACCCTTACCAACTAGCTCAAGTTATGTCCTTATATACCTCAAGGAGACCTACTGCTTGAATACTGCAGTGATGCCAATTCTGAACATGCTCATGGTTGCTTAGTGAAAAGGCCACAGTCCATTTGTGAATCATGATTCTGATGGAACCATTTTTGTTGTGCTAACGGTCTTTATTGGGTTCCTGTTAAAGTTGTAACGCTCATTGATATGGTTTTCACTGCAGTCACACCATGTGCAGATCTGAATCTGTTTGTATACAATCGGAAGTTGCTGTGCAGATTTGATGGTGCCTTTATTATCGCTCTTGTTATTTTTAACTTGCGCTGAGCTAGACCCTTTTTGTTCTGCAGTGGCTTTGAGTAGCTTCCAACACCTTTGTTTACTACTGCATTCTATCATCTTTCCATAGCTAAGCCATTTCAATGTGACAGCTGCATATGGCCACTTGTGGTCAAAGCACACATTTTAATGTATCATAGATAGCTGTGCTTTCTCAAGTGATTTGGTGCTTCCTTTTTGAAGATTTGTGTGTGCTTGATGAAGTTGTTAAAATTTTGTTGATTATGCCCTTTTTTTCTGGAAGGTGGTTAGCAACTGTGGTTCAATCATTACAGTTCCCAGAACACTTATCAGTATTTCTTTTTTTTTTTTTCCTTTTTTAATTGAAACCTTTTTCGTTTAAGTTGTCGGCCTTTGTATTCAGGCTCTCTCACTGTTTCTTGATAGTGTCTGATGTATGTTGGTTGATCTCCAGACTCTCACTGGCTTTACAAATGGGGGTGTGTGGCTTTTGACTGATAGCCAGAATTTATGGCTAAATTCTAATTGGCATGTTAAAATTGGATTTTTCTTTGTTACCGTCATTGCCCTAGTGAATATTTGTGCTAAGTGGCATATTGTGGCACCTCACCTGTATATCTCCCTCACTGCTATGCTTTTGCTCTTTCACTTCAGGATCCACAGAATGTCTGTGCTGCATGTTTTCCAGCTGTATGTTCTGTTCTATGAGCCCTGTGAAAGAAAGACTTAATAGGGGAATTCCACTGTATTAAAATTGCTTACAGTGATGAGTGTAAACGTGTATAACAGAAGTGGGGAATTTTCTTGATACAAACTGCATCAGCAGTGGGTGATCATACCAAAGCTTTACAAAGGCATGTTCACAAATACAAATCCTCAGGAAAGCTACAAGATATGTACCTCCAGTCTTCCAACACTGTTGGAAACCTAGGTAGCTCGACCTTCGATTGGCAAACTTGGATCACGCAGTTGCAGCTTTTGATTCTTGTATCACGTGACCGCATCTGCAACGACAATGGCCAACAAGGAGTGACATGCCAGGATCTATGCAGGCCATGTTGTAAACCATTTGCTGTTGGCAGTTAGCAGTTTGAAGCTTTCTCTTCATATTACACTGGCCTTTTTGTTTACTGCAGCACCAGAGAGAAATATGCGGCGAGCGAAAATAGTATCACATCTGAATGGCCTCAATAGCCTGCAGATGGCTGCACGGTAGCAGGCATGCATGGCTCATAGTTATTATTAGTGCAACAAGGTTGGTGCATTGTGTAGATGGCTAATTACCATGCTAACTGGCATTGTACAGTATTTCTCCTTAGCCATTGGTGGGCATATTGGTGTGCAAATTGTTGTAGCCTGTGAATGGGGCTGCCACCTGCCCAGCTTTTAAGTTGCCCTGGCAGTCCTTCCTTCTTTCGTCCTCCCAGACAGCAATTTCTTGTTGACGTGTTCAACAGACCAGCATTTGAATAAAATTATAGTGTAAGAAGTGTGAAATCTTCTAGGTGTATAAAATTGTGACGATGCAATTTTCCCATTTCAAATGTGTGTTTTTGTTCTACCATCTGTTCTTTTCCTTATTGTGGCTTAGACAGCCACATAAAAGAAGAGCGGCACCCTATCTTGTAGGTCCTCTCTTTTGTCCTCATTTATCTTTTCTTGTTACATTGCCATGTCATGCATACGGCGCACTTTAATGATGTGCACAAGTAATTGAAAATTGTAGCCATACCAGGCCTTGTCAACCATGTCATTATCACATTTCCATTGGAAGCCACTTCCTAACTGTACAGTTTGTTATAAACAATGAAGCACAGGGGCTGTATTCTGAGATGTGTCGCAAAAGGCAGTAGTATCGCTTTGGGGAAGTAAGTGTCGCATTTGGTGTCTCCTGCAGTGTGATTGGCTGGTTGAACAAACTGGAGACCTGCCATCTTGTTTTCGGTTTGTTCAACGAACCAGTCACCACAGCAGGAGGCACAAAAGGCAACAGGCCACCAAAGCGATACTATCGCCTTTTGCAACACATCTCAGAATATGGCTCCAGGCTTCCACTCTTCTTGCATCAATTTGTTGTACATAGTACATACTGTGTTTGTTTATTTGCCGGATTTTTAGAGAGCCACTTAATAATCTCAGTGGCCTTGTGTATTCCTTGGCATGTCAATGGTGGTGTTGCTGTGTAATGGATGGTTATAGCTCCCTATGTTACTGAGAATGGTGCACTTTAACTGCGCACCGGATGTTTTCATCACGTGAATCATCTCCAGTGGGTTGATTTCTTCATTGATGGTTGGAAGATGTTTTCTTGCATTTGTAAAAGGTTTCTAAATTGTCACATTGTCTGCCATCATTACCATGACAACAATATATTGCATAGCAATGTCTTCTTTTAGCCTGACTTGCTGAAGGAAGAAATGGTCTGTAAAAGTAATTCCTATTTCCATTGAACTGTCCAGGCCACAAACTGTTGTGTTAAGCTATGTTTGTTCATTCAACCTCGTTATTGTGACACGCTCTGAAATTTCACGACTGTAAGCTTCTGCGTAGGTGGCATATTCTAGAAAGTAAAATGGAAAACTACAAAAATAAATGCTGCTTCTGGCTTGTTCCTCTTGCTTTGGCTCTCCAATAAGGCACATACTGTAAGAAAACGCCTCACCACTATCTTTTGCTGACGGAATAAAAATCTGTCTTTTTTTCACTGGCATCGAGTTTTGTGTTCATTGTTCTCTTTAAAAGATGTTGCCAAGCCAAAGTTTATAGTGCTGGCTATGGAAAGCACAAACTATATATCCTCTCAATTGGCCACCAGCAGCAAATTGGTCTTAATATGCATTTGAATGCTGTCTTCCTCATCAGCATTGAGCACCACTTGCACAGCTTATAGTCGTGACATTGCAGCCGATGCTTTTAAAAGTGTGTCCTGTGAATCACGATCGTTAACGCATGTTGGTGAAATTTTGGAAGAATTGCCTTACCATTATCATCAGACTTTGTTTGGAAAGCAAACAGCATTGTCATTTGCATATTGGGAACAAGTGGCTGTTGTGGTTGTACTGGATACAAACGAAAGCGGTGCTGCATTCTAGTGGCAGATCAAGAGCAGTCTTTCTACTGAGAACACTCACTGCCCGTCTGCATTCAGAACATTTGTGCAGGAACAAGATCATGTAAGGAGTTCTCTCAGACATTTGAATAATGAAACTTTACTGCCCTTTTTGTGTGCTATGCTTGCAAATTGTCACATTTCTTGCTAAACAAGAAAGGCTTTGGTTACGCAGCAAGCTTAACTTTTAATTGACGTGCTTCTGCTGAACCTCCACTTGACATGGAAGGATGGGCAGTTGGGTTGGTAATCGTGCATGGTGGCAAGAAGTGCTGAAGTTAGAGCGAGGACATAAGAAAGAGGATACCTCGCAAGACAGGCACTGACTACTAGCTGAAGGCTTCACACCAACCGCGGCCCATTCAGCTTCTGTAATCTTGTTCAGAACGTCAGCTCTTTTCTGTAAACAAAGCCTTGGAAGTAGTTTTTGAGGAAGGACTGCTAATCATTGAGCAATGGCAAATAGCCTCCTCATTGAGGCCTATCATTTCAGCACATTTACTTGGCAAAAGGGAGCTGTCACCAATGGCATGTTTGCAAGCCTGATTAGTACAAGGAGCATGGTTATAGCACGCCGACAGAGGTCTCTGATGTGTCAAGCTACAGTAGAATTCAAAATTAGTGGAAATTTATACCTGTATCTTTATAGCGGTGATAGTTTTGCCTAATGGTGGCATGGTAACAAAAATTTTATTTTTTATGGCCTCATTTAAAACGAACTGAGATGCTTGTGATAAAACACTCCCTCAGTGGCACTCCACAACTTCCAGTGTATGAGTCTGCGGCTTCTTAAGAAGAGCAAGCGATGCAATGCGACTGCCATAAATAACCATCGATCACTGTGACATTTGTAACGAAGCATGCGCCTGCTTTGCAATGTTATCTGCCAATGACCCCGTGTTTTTGGGCTTTGAAAAATATCTTCACTCAAAGTTCCAGCTTTAAGCCACCAAATTTTCAAATTAGTCTTCGAGATTGAACTACTTCATAAGGCATCCTCGCGGACCTGAATCTTATGACATTGAACAAGATATTTTTTGACAATGTCACTGTTTTATTTGGGAATAGCCCTGAACATGCTAATGGAAGATTGCATGGATTTAAGAAGTCAAGACCTGGGCTTGTGTAAGAACCCAAACCGGTGAGAAGGGTCAGTTTGAGATCAGTTTCAGACCTTGACAGCAGTGGTTGCATTGACATTCACTGTACCAAATGTTGTTGGGGTCTGAATTTATGGTTTTGAAGGGAAGGAACTGAAGGGATAGGTATTTTCGGCATATCTATGATCATCCCTTCAAAAGCAGTAGTGGTCTAGCTGCTCCACTTGCACTGCTTTGCTGCAGTACTGCTCGTCCGCACTGTGCTGCATGTCCAAATGCAAGTGTGCCAAATTTCATCAATTTGTCATGCTTAGACGCACTGTCAGATCTAGCGGGATGGCCCTGAGGGCCAGGGCACCCCGGTACGACTGCCCTCCTCTTGACATGACCTTGGTATGTTCTTCACGAACACAGAGGGCATAGGAGCTAAAGGTAGTACAGGTAGCATAAGGTGAGAAAAAAAAATTCCGTTGTTAATTCTGCGTTCAACTCAACACCTCGCTGTCCGTCATCTTTTCATTATCTGGTGGTGTGCTGTCATAGTGATAGCCCCCCTCTTGAGGCTACCCTGGATTTGCCCCATGCTTAAATGGCATTGGAGCTGTTTTTCTCATGGTGTTCTGGGTCTGTCATTCCACTGAGAAGTAGACTGTTGGATGCACAAAAGTTAATTATATTTTTTGTTATCGGATGTCAGTTGTGCTGCAGGATGTTCAGCATATAAACCGTAACACTAAGCCAAAATGCCTTTACGGCCTGCAGCTGGCATGAAGCACTTATCAAGCGTTTATATTACGAAACCTATGTGGTGCTGTGGGAAACCAGCATGCATAGAAACTGAATTCTGCGGACACCAACACACCCTAGGCTAGGAATTATGCACGACTGCACTTGCGTGCCATTTATAAAATGCTGTTTTGCAAAGCCTTGGGCACCAGTGTCGTGCATGCTTCTCTCTGCTCACATAACAGAGCTCGAGTGCCACATTCAATGGCTTTGTGGGACCAACACCTCAGTTTGCCTCAAGTATGCTTTGCTGGATGGAGAATATGCATAGGAGTGAAGCTTCCTAATAATGTCTGTGCAAGTTGCGATTCACGGTCTAGTCAGCATTTATTATTTGAATGCTTGCTGTTGCTACCTTGTGAGACATGTACATTCTACTATTACTCGCACACCTAATGATGGGTAATAATAATTGAATGCAATGGGTCATGCTAAATTGGGCAGATGACAGCATTTACTGGGCACATTGGTAGTCTTAACTGGAAGATTTTCTCTCGCTTAGATGTGTTTGTATGTCGTTAGCTGTAGATTTTCTAATTAGGTTTGCTGTTCAGAATGGTGTTTCAATGTCCTTTGTGAGCAAAGGACATTAGTGTCATGTTAGCTGCTGTCACTTATACTTGACAGTAGTGGTGGAGCATTAGTGACGCTGTGTGTTTCACCATACATTGTGGTAAAGCCTTCATATGGCATTCCATGTGAACAAAAAGCCTCGTTGATGGGTGCTTTACGACTGTTGACCTTGCCTCTTTATTACATTAAAGTAGCGCTTCCTGTCCACACGGTACTAGGAATTCGTATCTAGTAGCCACACATTGTCATACTGCTCCGAGCAACCCCAAGGACCACTTTTTCTGTTCCATGCCTGCTCTGAAAATTGCTCTAAATCTTAAGCTGGCTGGACCACTGCTTTGTTCACTGCTGACTTCTTCATGCTGACATGGGTGCAAGTATAATTTCTTGCATTCTTACCTTTATAATGTGCACCAATAACTGCAAGGCCCATAAAGCAGAATTAAGAAAGATTATGGGAAGTGTTGTTTCTTTGAAAAATTTAAGCACAAAGAAGTGACTGGTGTGGGTACACACACACAAAAAAGAATTAAACTTTGAAAATTGTCATGTCGTAGTGTGTGCAGTTCACAATTTTTTGCGTTGTAATGGAGAAAACAGTCGGACTCAATGCAATCTAGGACATCGCACTTAAAATTAAAGAGTATGAGAACTGCAACCAAAAGTTATTTCAAAATTAAGACACGTTGGAGCCCTACTAGCTCCTCCTTCATGGGTGAGGTGTAACACTTATGTGTGTTTTCAGCGCTTTGACAGGCATCCAGGCAACTTCACTTTTAGTGGACCTCAGGTTAAACAACATGTATAAATAAGAATAATAGTCATAATAGTTTATGTGGTTTTATGTCCCAGAACCAAGATACACAACAAAAAATACAATTATAAGAGACACTGCATTGAAGAACTTTGAAAAATTTGGACCATCTAGGGTTCTTTAACATGCACTGACATCACACAATCTAGGGCCTCTAGCATTCTGCCTCCTTTGAAATTCAGCTGTTACAGCTGGAATTTGATCCCACGACCTCCGGGTTACCAGTCAAGTGCCATACCCCCTAGACCAACGTGGCTGGTATAAACAACGTGAAGTGTCCATGTTGTATTATTCAATGTCTTCTGGGTGTGCCAGGGTTCCAAAAGGAGCCACTGCTGGTGATCATTTCCTCCTTCCAAGACAGCAGATATTGCATGGAGTTTTCCTACTCTTCAATCCCCAACCAGGCATTTATGTGCCGAATGTTTTCATTTCATTTGTAATTATTACCCATATGTCCGGCTTGAGGAAGACTGCCCAAAAGGATATTAACTAACTTGAACACATCAATGTAGCGCTCTACTGCATGTTGCAAGGTTATGCAGTACGACGACAAGCAATATTAAGTTCTGCACCATATAAAGTTAGCTGATTGCGTTGGCTGCATAGAATATAGAGCATGTATTGGCCATGCATAACAGTGCAGCTTACAAACACTTGAATACATAAAAATCTTTTGTATATTTCAGGAATTGTTAAAGAGATTCCAGTTTGTCTTACAGAAACTGGAGAAGGGTGCCACATTTTACAATTTTTTAACAGTTGCCATTTATTAGGTAATGATGATAAAAGTGACCGCAGCTGTTTGTTAAAAACAGGCACGCAGAGGAGCCTGAAATGAAGGCTAATTGGGGTACAAAACTCAAAAATCCATCAGTCAGTACAGATTCCACCCAGAAGGAATTTGTTTTTATCTTGTATGCTGTTGCACTATGATGAGAGCGCTTTATTACCAGAAAGTAACTGCAGGTTCTTAATAATATGCATCTGAAGCTACAAATCCCACAATAAAGAAGTATCCATGTTAATTCTATGTTTATAAAGTGTAATGGATGGCTGTAATGCCTTGGGCTGCATGTGGCATTTTTGATTAGACATAGAGCATGAACCGTAAAAAAAACATAAATTCCTGACCAATATATTTAAACGTGTTAATGTGGGTCTACTGTCTTAGAATGGCATGTAAAATTGGTGCATATAGGTGTTTCCAAATTTATTTTTTGACTATCATGAGTGTGCTTCAACTGTTTGAACTTGGTCAAATTAAAAGCAGTGTCAACTTTACCGATTTTGTATTTAGAAGTACACCATATATAATGGGCTTCAAATTGCTTGAGTCGATTGTGTGCCCACAGCTCTGCACTTCACAAGTACTGAAGCAGCACACAGTGTCATGCTGCCATCACACTTGAACCATAAGTAAAGCACATCTATTGATTAGTTGTCGATATTGCAAAGTGGTCGCAGGCACTGCAGCACTTGTCAGTAGTAGCCTTAACTGCTTCCTTGTGTTGGGTGGTAGCTGGTGAAGGAACTGCGTATATGTCTCACTGTTCAAAGGGGCTGCACAGCAACCCGCTTTGCAAACTTGGATCCATCAATTTGACTACATGCACATAGCATTGATACAAACTCTCAAGGACAAATGTTTTGGTATTAGAACAGCAGGTTGTTACTAACACAGAAACACTAAATGTTGACGTGATCTTTGTCTTCACAAAAGTGCACACATCTGGCTCTTCCAAATGTTTCAGCCCACTGTTTAACAAAGACTGTCCCGCTAAAGCAGATGCTTCTAAGCAAGCATGCAACCACCATGGGGTACTGTGATCACTCCAGTGTGCATTGTACTTGGCTCACTTGCTTACAACACCCTGCACTGCTTGTACAGTTAAGCAGCATAATTCACTTAAACACTATGCCTATCCCTCGGTTGAAGGACAATGCGCTGTTGCCAAGTGTGTGTACAAATATTGAGAAAATGATACAGGACCTGAAGGATCTCTTAGAATGTTGTGTACAGCCCTTTGAAGGCAGTACCAACAATTCCTAGGGCAGGAATTATGCACACTGTTAGCCACATGCAAAATGCCTCACTCTGGACTTGTTTACTGCCTTTTTCATCATAGTCATTTCTATGACATGCCTTGTACTATTCACAGAGTCTATGCAAAAGCAATGAACAGTGTGTGAGTAATGGAAACATGGGGCTTCCTTCTCCGCTGTCAATTATTTTGAGTACCAGTTTTTTTGTTGAACTCCCAGTTCCCTTTGGAAATTAGCACACTGGTTGTTCAAGATCAAATTGACTGACTTCAGCAAGTAACATTATATATATGACAAATATCTCTTTTTGTGTCGCGGCTGTCTCTGCTACCCATACCTCCAAGATTTAGCTTGTCAGATTAGCATGCAGCGTCTCATGCATTTCATTGTTCTGTGCAAGTTTCCCTAAAGCTTCGATGAATTGTGGTCCTTGGGACGACAGGTACTGTCCATATATAAAGTTCCTAGCATCATCATTGATAAAAACGGCATTAAGGTTCACTCGCTTGAGACTGCTTGGCAAGTGAGGTCAGCAGTTTTTGAGGACATAAGTCATTGGAGATGATACATACAAAAATTTGAGGGATAGGGTAAAGGGGGTTCCTGTTTCCTTATCCTTCCCTGGTACCACCACCCTCAGTGGCTTAGTCTCTTGGAGCACATATTTAGTGATCATACCGAGTGCTATTTATTGCAGTATACTTAAGCTATCCAGGTGTGCCAACTGACCTAAAATGGCATGCAAAATCGGTGCATATAGTTCAGTTTTCAAATTCAGTTTTTTCTGGTGATCATGGTTAAATAAAAAGCTGAGTCGACTTGCCAGTCTCGTATAACAAGAATATAATTATCAAACATTGCACATTTAAATATATACTATCAACATGGATGCTTCTTTGTTGTAGAATTTATAGATTCAATTGCATATTTTTAAGAAGAGCTTTCAGTTGCTTTCTGGTAGTAATGCTCTCTCATCATGCCTGTCTGGCTAAGTACCCAGTTGACCAAATTGTATGGCAGCTCACTCAACTAGAGTGAAGTTACTATTCTAACTACAAAGTGCATTAATATCAGCACTCCTGTACGTCTGTCGAAAATTTCTCTCTTCGTTGCTACTAGGCAGCGATTTCGTTATACGAGCCCATTGGACGACCTGTCACCGAGTACTGCAGCCATGAATCATCTGTGCAAGACCTTCCGGGAGTTTTTTTCACTATGTGTCATCTGTGCTGTTTCAACAATAATTTAGTCGTTGTCATCACTGTGTTTATACAATTGTATGTTGTCTTTGGAAACATGCATGCAGTTGCATGAGTAGCAGTATCCTGTAAGAACGCATGTGTCCCTGCAGGAGGACATTCAGACGTCTGCTAGTCTGATAGTCTGACCCACATAACAAACTTGTCTGTGTCTGCTACTTTGGCCATCATTTTAGCTTAAAACAGTAGCTCACGCCTTTAGTCCTCTGCTTTAGAATGTTGTGTCTTCATTTCCGGCAGGTGCTATATGCATTTAAACATCTTGTTAACCTGCACAAATATTTGTTGTTTAAAGAGAATGTTTTACTGCATATTAAAACTGTCAAAAACTACCTTTTGGCCACCACAGGTTGAGACTAAAGTGTCTCAGAAGCAAAACTTCTTTTGAAACATTTTGTTTGTGTCTAGTTCTCACTCTGTGATTCTTGCTTGTGCAGGTGTCAACGCAAGAGCCTACTGCAGCAGCCCAGCTTCTTTGCACGCTTTGGGCTACCACTCTGGAAGCTCATTTGCCTTGTGTACCATTGGGCGCGCCAGTCTGAACTTACAACAGTGCTTGCGGAGGCTGCGGTGGATAGCTTTGTAGTGCGCAACGTGTGGCGCGGTCTGCAGGAGGTGTGTGCACGTGCTGTGGCGACACGGCGAGCCAAGCTCGGGGGACCAGGCATCCAAGTTGAGGTGGCGACTGCCCAGCTGGGCCGGTACCTCATCCTAGGCGCTCTTGATCGCTCCACTCTCGAGACAAGGCTCAAAGTGCGTTCAGATCTCCATGCATGTTGCTTTGGTGGTCTGTGCATTGAGACAGAAGGAGCTTGTGTTATAATTCCGATAGTCATGCAGTCTGTCCTTGATAAATGTAGTCTGGCCAACAGAACTGAAGAAGTAACAAGGCCGCTTCACACATGACAAAGTTCACTTGTTGATGAATTCATTCATTCGTCCATTTATTCACGTACTCGTTTCAGTTTTCTTAATGACTTCATAAGCTGTGGGTCACACAAATGAAAAATTTTCGCATACGGTTATCACGGCACATTTCTTTCAAAAGTCAAAGGGCAGGTAGTTAAAGAGATGTTGCAAGATGGGTCATTCAAGTTTCTGGCCACTCTAGAAACTTGCCGGGGGGTACCTGTTAATGTACGAGGCCAGTTTGACTCAGTTTTGCGGTCTGTGCTACTAAATCTGATGAGCCATAGTTGTCCTATGGGTTACTGACGCTTTCAATGTCCAAAAACTCACCCACAGGTGCATTGGAACCTAGACGTTCTCATATGCCATTTTCTTGAGGTTAATTAAGGCACGTGATGTTACCACTATTGTAGAAAGTATGTCACCTGACTTTGGCATTTCTAAATATCCCCATATGGTGGAAAACAAAACAATGGCAAGGATAGTATTTGTTTTGCCAGCCATGTGACACAAGCTGTCCAGGCACACTTGAAAAGTCGAAAATAGGAACTTTAAGCTTTTGGTAAGATGCTGGCAGTGGGGATAGGAACAACATATAACATCCCCTTTGCTTTCCATGGTTTCAGTATCTGTTGACCTCATAGGCATTTCGTTCTGTAAGAGAAACCTCACCATCAATTTTTGTCTCCTTCTCCGGCAGGCAGTGTCAGTGGCAGTTGGTTGGAACTCACCTGTATTCCTGAAGAGCATCGAACTGTGGCTACGGCCTGGCTCTGTCATCGTTACCGAGGATGCCAAGTTCAACAGCTTGGCTGAGCAAGGCATTCCTGTGCGCTGTGGTGCTCGCCCTGGGCCCGACTTGGTTCATGCATATTTAATGCGACGTTTAACGGATGTCTTTGGCCACTTTATGGTGAACCAGTTGAAGCTGGAGACCGTGCAGGGCTTTCTAGATGAGCTGCAGTGGCGGGAGCGCTTCGCCAGCCATGCACGTGAGGCTTTCTGGCGTGTCCTGGCTGATGTGCTTGACCACAGCGGGTGGAAAGGTACTTTTTCACGTTTCTTTTTTTCTTTTTGTTTTTAATTGGGGGAAGTGTACGTCATTATGTGCAAAACTGCACTGGTAGACAGGTGTTGAAGGATCTGATGAAGCCACATGTTTAAAAAAAAAAGAAAGGAAAGGAAATGAAAGAATTCCACAAAAGCATAAAGGGTACAAGAAATTTCCCAAAAGAGACACTGTTTTTGATCTGCAATAGAGACACTGTTTTTCTCTGTGTTACAGTGTCTCTTGTCTAATTGTAAACATGTTCACTAAGGTGAAATAAGAGATGTAAATAGAGGTGATGTGCCAACAGTACTTGCTAGGATATAGTGAATTTGCTAAAGTCGGCAATTTACTTCATTATATAGAAACTTCATTAAATTGAAATTCAGCCTTTTGTGTTATGTATTGTCACTCGAAGGGTTCCTATTTACGGAAAACTAATTTCTATGACATCTACAAAAATGAGAATGTTGTTGCACTGAGAATTCGGCAACCACAACTTGATAACACTCCATTGCAGTGCTCATCACACCGGCTGTAAATCATGAGTATGGCCTAAAGAAAGCCAGGTACAGTGCACTGTGGTGAGAAGTCATAAGCAAAGTTATCACATCCATTCTGTCACCGTGGCTTGTTATCAAAACCTCAGGTGTTTTACAAATCAGGAGTGTGACTCCAGTGTTATCATGTTCACCAGACTGCTAGGTATGAAGAGAAAAGTTGATACCAAGCGGCTCCAGAAAGAAGCAGTGGCACATTTTTTGTTGCTGATCAGGACTGCTAGCAATGCACAAGCCTTGTTGGTCGCACCCATTTCCTGAACAATCGTGATCTCTTGGCAAGATAAGCGAGAGCTCGCTGCATTTTTTACCACCATTTCTATGGTTACACATGCTTGTCACTTGACACTCAGCAGTAACAAAACAACCAGATTGGGTGCCAGACCACAACACTGGTGACGCAAAGTACGGACCTATGCGGTTGTGGAGTGTGTAAGGCACAAGGTGCGCAACACTGCTCGAGGCTGTTTGCATGCGTGCTCTCCGCTCCCCGTGCTCTGGTGGCGAGGAGGCAAACGTTCAGGTTTCCCCTTCCCCTCCCCACCGCAGGCGGAAGAGGCGCTGCTCCACATCGCCACCCACTTTGTCGCAAGGCGCACAATTTGAGATACGGGACCGGGATAAGTGGGATTTCAAAATAACCGAGTTCAGATTATTTTACTGTACAAATGTGGTTAATTTTCTGGTGTTGTTAGGTCAGCTGTGCAGTAAACATTTCAACTCTGAATATGACCTCGTTATTTCTAGAAACTTCTTTTGCAGGACCTGCACCACCTTGGGGATAGGTCGAAGTTCAATCTTTCATCCTCTGTTCCAGTGACCTTTGAGGACATGCTGGGAACTGCCTCGGATACATCTGGCCAAAAGGTCCCCAGAGCAGAACCTGAAATCATAATATGTGACAGCAGCTCAGAAGACGAAAAGGATGATGGGGAGGATAATGAAAGCTCATCTAGTACAAGCACAGACTCTGAAGCCATAGTTGAGCAGTCCAAGGGAGCATCTAAAACAGGTGACTGGGAGCTTTTTGGATTCTGCTGCCTGCACTTCTTTACTTGCTTGGTTTGTTGCTATATGCTCATGTCTCAAATTAGACCACCTTCAAAAAGCAGCAAACTGGACAGCTCTTGTGGCACTTTCTTGAATATTGAAATGCAGGCTTCGTTAAGACTTGCTGCAAGAACATACTGTGTTGCCCAACTTCAGTGCCTAATGTAACATATTCAGTAAAGTGCTAGAGGCCAAAGTACATTTGTTTTGGTATGAATACTCCACACTTTGTTTAGTGGGTTCTTTATCATAGCATGAGACAGCACACACACATATAAGTTTCATTGACTCCCTTTAAGAAAAATAAACGAAGGCAAAGCAGTTTGTTTGATCAAAACGTGACTTTTAAAAGCAAAGCTCTTTAAGCTGGCCATCGGTTGTAATCCGTGAACAAAAAGAAACAACTATCATCATCAAATGCTCAAGCACTACTTCTATGAAATGCATGACATTTGCGCAGGCACTTTTCTCTTGCGTTAGTGCTCTTAGCCCACTAGTACATAAAGATGGATGCGTGTCATAGCATAGCGTACATTGTTATGGTACAGTCGCCAATTGATAATTCGGACAGCTGCGCACTACTGCCAGTATCCTCATATACTTGACTTTATGCGTTAAGACGACTGATATTTTGGACAGTTTCTAGCTCTAAATTTGATAATTTGGACTCTGTTCACATCTGTCGAGCAAACTGAATGGGCCGCCATTATATCCTCTGGCGCCCTGACGAGATGAAGTATGGCCTCAGAGATTGCCTACAAAACTGTAATCTCTGAGGCCTAGTTTTGGTCACAACGCACCAATGTTGGAGGCAAGTCGCACCGTCATTGCGATCACTGCATTCTGTTCCAGCACCCTGCCAATGACCCGCGTGTGGTTCGCGATTGCGAGTATGGCTGGTCGTGTCAGGTCCGTGATCGCTAGATAGAGCTTTTACGTTCCACTTGAGTGCTTCTTTATTTATTTTGCGTTCCAAGACATCTTTCTCGTGACCTTAAGTGACAGGCATTTCTAGTGGTACAAACGATGCCGTCGCAGTCCATGCCAACGAGCATACCGACGAAAATGAGGCAAGTACACGGCGCTGACAATGGGGCATACCTGCCGACTCCTTGAAAACAGTGTGAGCAGACATAATCAGCAACTGCTTCCATCACACTGAATTTACTTTTGCTGATTGCTAATAAGCCCGAATTCGCAACATAAGAGCCTGAACTGCCGCCGACCACAAACTTAAATGCGGATGTCGTTGGCGACCTTGAGAATGCGATGTGGCGAGGTGTCGTCGCGTGCCGAACTGGATGATTATGAAATAATTGCACAAGTTCTTCTAAGAGTGACTTCAACTCCGAATATGTGCTGTGAGCTACTGAGCTCTGAAGTACAGATCTGACTCGAGCGTTTGCTGTCCTTGTGTCGTTGTAAACCACCACAAATACACACGGACTTGGTCCCACGTAAGTGGAAATGCGTGAACCAGCGTATCTACCACTTCTTCCTAGCCCAGGGTCCTTAAAATGCAAATAAAATGGTCTTTTCTTAATTAATTTGCTTTTTGGATGTTCGATAGTTCAGCCTTTTTTACTATCACCGTGGGTCCGAATTGTCAGTCATCGACTGTATATAAAAGGGGCGGGAAAATGAAGGGGTAAAGGGTGAAGCGTAGCGTAGGCATGTACAGTGTAGTATAGCAAGGGGTGGGAGAAGCGGTGAGGATGAGGAGGAATGACAAGATTGTGGGGAGCAAAAGGAGGAGGGCGTCAAAACTGGACATTGCCCGCCTAGCCAAATTGAACCTAGACACATGACATGACTGAATCATGTAACATGACGTCACAGCTAGTCACATGCCATCTTCCCACAAAGAGAAACACCAGGCCGCGTGGAATCGCAGGACAGTGACAGCGTAAGCTGGAGGAGCAACCTTCTTAGTGGCCTTTGGGATCGCTTCGGGATCTGGCCAAGTGATCAGGCCATCAGCTAAATCGAAGAGCCACATCAGGTTGCTGTTGGGGCTGTGCATTTCGCCTGTCACGTGATGCCTGGCACGATACGACAAAACTGCTTTACAAGGCAGCGCTTTGTAATAACGATGACAGAAAAGTTGAAGAAGATCTTTTCATAATGATGGTGTTGATGATGCCTCTGTAATGGGTGCAGAGCTACAAAGCATGCACGCCTGTGTTCTTTGCCATAATGCCATAATGTTTATGTTAGCTGAAGGCTGCTTTAATTGTGACTTCAAAAGTAATTCAAAACAGAGCTAAGTGGCTAAATTTTTCTGCATAAACAGAAATCGGCACCACCTTGACTTGTGCTTGTTTTAATGGTCTCACATTAGTCATAACTGCTGCTATGTTCCTTATGAGCATAAGATAATATAAGTTGACTACTCTATGTGGTATAATGAAGAAAAGAAATGTTTGCTGCACATGGCATATTGAAAATAAATGTTTGCTGCACATGGCATATTGAAAACAGCTCCTTGTTCTTAATATGACCTTTTAACATCTGGTGAGCTGAACTTCTGGTAAACCAAACAGAGTTCCAAATTTTTATCATGTTTGCTTTTAATGCTCATCTATTCAATGTCATGGCGCTATCTTAACACCATTATCAGTATATCGTGTAACCGTGTTAATGATGTCAAGTGTGCCCCTTGACATCACTCAATGAAAAAAAGAAAACTACCATATCACCGTAAAAATAAGCATGTACATTGCGTTTTTGAATATCTAGAAAAGATTTGCCCAAAGTGCACCCAAAGCCATGTGTAATCAACTTAGCAAAAGCAGCTGTCAGATTAGTGACATGCGCTTTCACTCTATGAGTGTCATAAAAGCAGGCAAGGCCATGCAGACACAGACACAAGAGAAGATAAGAGATAACACAAATGGTGTTTCTGTTGTCTGGTGCTCTCTTGTGTTTTTGTATAGTATGTCTTATCTTCTTTATGATTAATCCCTCCTAACCATCTACACTTCAGTCATTGTAAGCTTCAGATCTCTGACCTTCTTTGCCGTGATGCCTGCAACATAGGGTCAAAGCAGTAGCAGCAACTGAATTTGGCAAAGTTACCGTCTATGCTCATCATGCACAACTGTCACAGCTTACCTTTTAAGAAAGCATGATACAGTGCACCAAGCATTGTTATAAAGCCACATTGTTTTTTGTTGAAGAGCTTCACAGCAATTTGAAGCTTGTCACTGTGAAGCCTCACTGCAGGAAAAAACGCATCCATACTGCATTCAATGCATCACACCATCACAAAGATAGATGCTTATTGTTTCATACTGCTGCTAGTGTTTTTACCGGCTGCATGGTGCGGTGAGCATAGCTCCGGCTTTTTCTCATGAGCGTTTAAATGTTGCATTTTCCTTTCGCAACAGTGTGTTTGATGAGCTGTTCAAACTATGAAGTAGCGGCAAGATAGCACCATCTGCATATGAAGTACAGCGACAGCCTGCATTCCCATTTCGGTTCTTGTAATATCTTGAATGGCAAGCAAAAATGCTATGTGCTAAAGCATTAAGCTGAGATGACATGGTATGAAAACTGAAAAGCAGGCACAGTCGCCTTGAGCCCTAGCAAGACAGAAAAAGATGTGTGCTGAAATTATTGTGGTTTGTGTTCTGCAGAACGTGGGGAGGAGACTGTCAACAAGGGTGAGAAGACGGGTGCACAGAACTGTGTCATATTGGATGAGTACTATTATGCAAGAAAGAAGCCTTGCCCCACAGAGGACCATCTTGTAGAAACCAGAGGCGACTTTTGTTTCAAGGTTTGTAAAGCACATTGCAGTAAGCCAGATGACAGCGCTCTGCTAGGCATGAGTAGAGAACCTTATATGAGTGTCACGGTTCATGCATGTAGAAAGAAATCACGCTCTGAAAGAGACTGGTGTTGCAGAGGGGCACTCCAGGACTGTACAAGACTTTCTTTATTCAATATTTGATCTCAGTGATGACAATATTACAGTAGACTTCCTTTGAGATGAACATGAAATGGCCTTAAAAATTTGTTTGGTCAACCAGAAGTTCAGCTCAGCAGTGAAGTTGATCTCTGGGAAACTGTAAAAAGGCAACGGTGCTTGAACTATTCCTACCATATCAAACATTCGTTCAGAGGACATGTGCATCTTAAAGGCAGCCTACTGTAATATAACATCTGAAGCTTGGGGCCTTCATTCTGTGTAGTTTGCTATATTACGGGAACGCTTATCGTCAAAAGGTGGCCTTTAGATCAGCCCTTAAAACAAATGCTTGCAAAAAAGGATGTGCCTTAGTTTTTTGTTTTAACAGGCAGCTGGTGGCTCTGCCATAGGGTGTGAGGCTTTGGGCAAGAAATTATTGAACAGATTTGCAAGGAGAGGGTACTCACTTGGTCGTGAACCAAAATTCAAAATTGTGGCAGAACTGCCGAAGAGGAAAAGAAGTCGGACACACAAGTTGCAGGCCAGAGCAGCGCCGAACATAAAATTCATGCCAGCAAATAATGTGGGTCATGTCCATTTATCCGCTTAGTGCAACCTAGAACAATTCTAGCTCACTCCAGTCTTATAAAAATGGCAACTCACAATGCCTATCACCTCCCAGCCATAGTCACTGGCGGGCTATGCAAGATAAAAAGTATGGGCCATGGTGCAGCCATTGTCAAGCCTCACCAAGAGTGAAACTAAACAACAAATTATTTTGCCTTACTTAATTGCATTATTTCTTATGTTTTTATTGTTGAACTGCTTGAAAAGTTGAAAAATAATTTGCTATGCGACTTGGCGTTGATGAATCCTGCAGTAAACAAGGTTAAAAAAGGAAGAAGGGTGCTTGCTCACTCATTGGCAATTTCAAATCTCTCAGAAAAGAGAAAGGAGGGCCTGCTCAGGCATTTTACGGTAGCTCAAGATGCACAAAAAGTGTGACATGGCCTTGAGCTCCCAGTGGGCCTCTTTGCTACATCACAGAGATCAGAGGAGGTGGTTGCATTGTGCTTTTACAAACCACTGGCATGCGTGTTAGTCAGCCACATGCAATGGTGGTACAACACACAACCGCATAGCTAAGTGCACACACCAGCCATTGCTTCTTACTTCACTGCCAAAGGTCATCTCCCTCTTCGACATGACCAGAGACTTGACTAATGATTCCGACATTGGTCCTGTTTAAAGAACGCCTAAACAAATAAGCAGTAAGAAAAGAACAAAGGCAAGATGGTGGCCAATGGCAAACACGTCAGTACAATTTATCACCAACAGCTTCTCACGGTAAGCTTCTCCAGCTCTCTAATCAGCAGTGCTCTTGACATATAGTGGTGTGTGAGCTTACTGGATGTCTTTAATTCACTGCTTCCTTCCAAATGTGTGCCACTTTCTAAAGATTAAAGCAACCCACCATTGCCAGGTTTGCTTAGTAGGGCAATCGCTGTAATCATGTATGGCAGGAGCAGCATACTCACACTGCCAAGGTTAATGTATATTGCTAAAGCAGGTATCATAGCAAGCAAACCATAGCAAGTGAGTTTAGCTGTATTCATTAGAAAATGAGACTGTTTTATTTATTACACTTTGTGCTGCAGAATGAAGACATTTTAAATATATTCTCATTCGGCTACTGTTCAAATTTGCATAAACTCGTTTTGCATCATTTAATATTAAAATTCCTAGTTCTGCAAGCCTATATGGCTCATATTTCTCTTTTGGCCGAGCCTCTCTCATAATAGTTTTATTGGTGCAACAACAATATGTTTAATTGGTACGACCAGGTGTGCACCTTTGCAACCATACAGTGAGCTCATATGCGGTGTTCATAAATTGCATCTAACAAGTTAACTGAGTTGGGTGAAATAGAATGATCAGGAAACTAAAATGTGCGAATAACTTGCTGATAAATTTGTAGTTTTCACACAGTCAGACTAAAAATTTCAGGTTATGTAGTGCATCATGCTTGTCCAAATTAGGCATTGCAGTGAAGTTCCTTGTGTACACAAGTGTTGTGTGGTATACAAAATGTATTTGGCTGAAACTGCTGTAAGCAGTTTTTGTTGTTGTTGTTGTTGTTGTTGTTGTTGTTATGAGGCAGATCAATCATTACTGCTCAAGACATTGCGCCTACCTTGAGTGTACCAGCAGATGTCGTTTTGACATTCTATTGTGATAACTGTAACAAATGTATTCTGCTTTCTGCAGCATATTTTGCTTTCTGCTAGCTATAAACATGATGAAAATAGGCTGAAAACTTGTGTATATACTGTCAACCACAAGTGGTTCTTCATTCTCACAAAAAGAGAGAGAGAGAGGTGCAGGTGTACCAAAGCAAGTGTGACACTTGTTCTGCCCATGGTCTGTTTTGCACATGTTATTGTTCGTGGTATAAATGTTCATCAGAAATGATGAATAATGAGTACATTTTATTGTGTTAGCATCGTATTCGTAGGTGTCCTAAAATTCTCCTGAAGTGCTTCTTTCCTGGAAAGCTGCTACTGTAAGGTTAAATGTAAGCTGTTCAGGAGCTCTGTTTGTTATCTGTCATTGGTAGGAACATCTTTTTTGGTGTGCACTTACTGGCCCAGTGAGCTTAAGTTGACATGACATTTATTAAAGAATGGCTCACCTCCCATCACCATTGCTTTTATGTTGCACAGGCATTAAGTGGGTGACGCAATGATCATTGCTTTTCTGCAAGGGACCATGCTTGATGTATTGCATAGAAGTGAAAATGTCCCCAAATGTGAGAGCTCAAGCCTCGTGTTTTGTATAAATGCCATTTTGTTATCCCCAGCTTTGCTTCCGATGCCTGTTTTCCAGCCTTGCATATCGGAGCTCCAGCCTAACTTTTTGCTTCTAACCTCTTGGCAGTGCCCGATCTGCAAGAAGTTAATCACCAATAACATTAAGACTGTACAGCACATCACCAACCACATTGAAGGGAGCCGCCAGCGGAACCCTGACCTTACTGATCTCACCATTTGTAAATACTGCTTCAAAGAATTTGAAACCCCTTACAGTATGCAGTGCCATACAGAAGCGGTGAGTGTTTACAATGATACCTTTTGCTTGAACGGTCATCTGGCACATTGAAGTGAGTGGCATGCTTGTTTAGTATAGAAGGCTCATTTTAACATGAACACAAAGAGACCCTAGAAATATGTTTGTCTTATCAAAGTTTGTAATGCAAACATAAATGGATTATGAAAAACTGTTATCAGAAAATGAGCAAACTTGTTGGAGAATTCATGATAGCTGATGACAAGCATAAGCAGTTACATTGGTTTTGCTGTAGCTGGTTGCTTTATACAGTGGGGTACAACTCAACTATACCAGATTTGTTAAGATCAGGATTGTGGGGATAATGCACACCGTCAGGCATTAAGTGTTGCATGCAGAAGTCGCATCTTGCTGGAATGTACGGTCAACAGTGTACTAAGTGCACAAGCATTGCATTCATTCCCATTATTCAGTGAAGGCTGCATGAGACAATTTGCACAGAGGAGAAAATCCTAAAAGGAATGAATACAGACTGCTAACGTTGTGGTACAGTCTGTGCTAGGTGCACTCGAAAGAAACAGAAACAACTGGATTGGGGTCAGACTAACAGCAGTATATCTCGTGCTGCTTGAACCTGACAGAAAGTTGTTGACCTACTTGGCTATTATGCAGTCACTTTTTGAGCCCACCATGCTAAAGCACAGCTTCTCATGTTGCATTTCCATGGAAACAATGTTCGAAAATGCCTGCTCACTGTGCATGTAGATTTAGAATGCCATATGGCCGAAGTTATTCAAGAGAGCTCTAGTAAGCCATCTCTTATAGCCTCAGTGTTCCAATGTTGTCGTGATGAAGATGAGGTCGAGGTTTCTGTTTCATATCAGGGCAACCATGTTTCACTTCAGGCAGGATGCGAAGTCCTTGTGTGCTTACTAGGTGTAATTGTTGGGCTGACTGCTAATTAGCCCCATAAATTCATGTTTCATATGAAGCTGTCAAACATGGCAATTCTTGTTGCTTATTATGCAGTTTTAAAAAAGATTTTGGGACCCTTAAGCTTCACCTTTAAGAGTTGAACGCGACAGCAATGCTTGGTTCCATTCTCATCGCGTTTTCTTTCGCTTGCCATGCTCTTCAGTCGCCTAGCATGACACCACTTGGTAAAGTGTGAGTTACTTGCGTTACTACATGGCCTCTCTTGTCGTCTTGCACCATTTGACATAGATGCGCTATCAAAACTTGCCAACGAAGAAGGCACCATTAGTATTGAGACTTGAGCTAGTTGGTAATGGTTCATCTTGAGATGGGGTGCAGCACTGCACGAAACAGGGAAAAAGAAGAAGACGCACCTTTCCTGTGAATCTTCTTTATCTGTGTTTTGTATTGCGCTGCACCCACCTCAAGGTGAAGATGGCAGGAGGACATATGTGGTGTGGCCAAGCGCATAGTGCATCGCGCTCCGGAGCGAAGGGTCCCAGGCTCGATTCCCCAGTTGCTGAAGGTTTTTTTTTTTTTTTTTCTTATTTCTTCATTTGCATCTACCTCGAATTTTTGTACACGGACAACACTGATTTTTTGCTCACAACCAACGACACCTACGCCAGAATTTTTGTGAAGCGAGCTCCTTAATGCTATCGTGTTAAGATTGCATCCCATCAACTTCCTTGTTGACTGCCTAACAACCATATGATTGTTAGCGCCCTTGTCTGTCCTCTTCCTTCCTTCTGTTGTTCAGCGCTGTTTTTGTCTTCTCGTAATCGTGAACCAACTAGCCCAAATGCTTGAACCTGACAGAAACCCTTCTGCCTTTCTGGTCCAATGATTCGTAATGGAGTGCAGAAATTGAGAAGGACAGGTAACAAAACATTTTTCAGAAATGCAAACATCTTTCAGAAACATTGTGCCACAGATAAATATGACTTCCTCTGAAGTTTCACTAATTCCCTTGTGTTACATCACACCAAGTTTCTGCTGCCTTGTTCGTGCCAACCTACCTTAGGTGGCACAGAAATTCATTCAGTGGTATGTGGGCATGGTTTACATCATTACAATTATCAAGAGCCTGAAAAATGACATACTGTTTTGCAACATGTTCAGTTTGTGGGCAGTTCATGAGAAAGAGCTAAAACTCATTCCCATTAACTCAGCTGTAAACTCTCCTGCTCCATTTTTCTCTGATTTTTGTCATGAAGGTCCGCAAGTAAGGAATTTACATGCTTTTGGTTAGGACAGAAAATGTTGGCCATTCTTTCATACATGGTTATAAAACTGTGTTTTTTGTGCCTGGAACTAAGCATTGCCAGAACGTACCTAATTCATTATACTGTGCCCTGTCCTCTTCCTTTGCAGGCTCACTTAAAGCCGGATGGCATAGTGTGTAAAATTTGTAGCCAAGAGTTTGACTTGGTATCTAGTCTCATTGACCACATGAAACTCCATCACAACCCATCAGAAATGCCCTACTCATGTCAGCTGTGTGGCTTTCGTTCATCATTTCACAATGATGTTGTGAACCATTTTCACAAGGTCAGTATTACACAATTGCTTTATTGTGGTTTCAGTTGCCTCTGCATGTGTTTGCAGCAATTGTGAAAAGGCCTGCTCAGCTGTGCATTTGTTATGCAATATAAAAAAAGCAGTGGCTGCTATTTGTGTGCATCTTAATAGTCTTACCTTTAATCACTGTGAAGGTAAACTACTAACAGTACAGTGGAACCCCGGCTTTACGTCCCTCAGTTTTATAACGACCCGCACTTTATGACGGATTAGTGCCGTCCCAGCGAAAGCCCCATAGACACAATGCATTAAAAGCCTCAATTATATGATGCGATCTTACGCCGAACCCGCGTTACATGACGATCCTACGCAAAGCGGGGTGACGGCGAAGAAAAGGGAAGTGCCGCGGGTGTCTTTCTTGCACCGGCTCTTTCAGGAGCATCACACCACCTCATGCCGAGCATTTGGGAAACCGGTTCATTTTGGCTTTCCACTGCCGTTCGTTCGTCTTCCCTTGGCCCTTCCAGCGGCTGCTGGCGCCGTGAGTGGCATCATAGAGTGACGCAGTTGTGGTCTTCCCCAATTCTTTTCACCTTTTCCGACCAACCATCTCTCTCCTGCGATCTCTCTCCTGTGATAATGAAAAGCAAAGCGGCACATGAAGGCAGGCATTGTGGCAACAACCACGGAGCACCCGCTGGAGAAGGCCTCCGCGTTATCACATGTAGCAGCCAGTAGTGACCACACGTTCCCCCACTCTCTCGAGGAGCGCGCGCTTGGCCCAATCGCAGCTTCGCATCCTAGCGCGAGATACTCGAATGCCCCCGCGAGCCCCCCATTCATGCTTTTAGGACGAATTAGGCACTGAAATTTACAGGAGAGATAGTTTATGACAGATACAGTGCAGATACGCGGTTTTCCGAAAAGCGTGTTTTTCGCGATTTTTCGACTTTCAAGGGCCGCGTCCCCCCTTAAGTGTGTGCCATGTTTCGCTACAGCTGTTGGGAATCACACCAGCGGGATGAGGCATACTCAAAGGCATAAAATTTTCTGTTCGGATTTTACGACGCTCGCATTTTACGACACTTTTTCGCGGTCCCGAGAATGTCGTACAATCGGGGTTTCACTGTAAATATAACAGCTTGCTCTTCTGTCATTCCATACAAGTTACTTTCTAAATACAATTTGCAGATACTTTAGCCATTTATATTTGTTAACCAAGAACAGCACAAAAACATTATATCAGTGGCAACTGTCTTTGACATCTTACACTAGCCACCTGATTTTTTTTCTCGGTGTGTATTAAGGTTAGCGGATCGTTGAATGGAATGATGATGGCCTTATCATACCTTTAGTCTTTATTTGGCCCTCTAACTTTTGTGGTAATGTTTTGCCTAGACCGTGTATCAGGTTGCGTGTATTTTAACACACCACACTCATTCATACTTTCTAGCTTTGTGCCAGCATCAATGTCTGTGCTACACGATAACCCTTCCATTCTCCTTGCAGGATCACGTAGGAACCAATGCGCTTCTATGTCGTTTCTGCCTTCGCGTGTACATAGTGAAGTTCTCGAACAACTGTGCCAGCATAGGTGTGCAGAACTTTTACTGCCACCTGTTCAAGCATCTGGCACGGACGTCTGCACGCCGCTGTCCCATCTGCTGTCTGGTCTTTCTCAGCCACCTGGACATGAAGGCCCACCGCGAGAAGGAGCACGTCTCTATGCTTAACGAACCAGGTGAGCACACCCACTTGGAAAGGTGCTTTTGCTGCTCATCTACCCTCAGTGGAGGCCCATTAGGCATACAGCTCCATAATTAAAAATGTCAGCACCAGGCTTGTACATGTCAAAGTAACTGATTTCAGGTACAATTTTTTCTAGAGCTGTGCGAAGCGAATTTGCATATTTATGCTCAAGTGTGAATCGAATAATTTTTGAATATTTGTGAATAATACCGTATCTTATTATGGGGAAATGTACTGTTAAGCATGGGCACAAAATTTATTGTGTTGCTAGTGTATTCCCACAGTGTCATTCCCGGGTCCTGAATAACAGCCCAACAATGAACTGTGCAACGGAAAGCTGAGGTAACTGTGCCGCTGTACGGCACAGTTGATTTTCATGTAGGCTTTTATGTTCGTAAATGTCTTTCTGCTGCTGCTGCTGTATGGGTGGCACGGCCCAGTCAGGCAGTGTTTGCCTTTAGCCGTGTCTCCTTGGACAATTTCAGTGATTGTTCTTAATAAACTAATAAAGCAAGAAGGAAAGCACTATTAGGGCATGAGTTTAAATATCGCTGATATTAATGTCCAAAAAAGGTAAGTTTTCATTTTATTGGTAGGGGAAGCTAAGGATTAGAAATAAGCCTGGTGGTGTTTATTTGATGATGGCAGTGATTGGGCTGACCTAATTGAAAGGTGTCGTGGATCTTCTTGAAAGTTCATTGTGAGAATATAGCACACCCGGGCACGATTTCTCCTTATCATTCCAGTCACCACTGTCATTGGAAATATTCATGTCAATAAATATGTGTGCAGTTTCAGCCAGTGCTGTCAGCCAAGGCGTTGAATGAAAGGAATTTCACGCCTTCAGCAAAGTGCACATAACAAATATAGGTGGTTTGTGCATCAAAAGTCTTATTTGTGAGCTGTAATAACTTTTTTTTTTTTGCATCACAGCAACACAATTATGTGCTTATTGCATTGGTGCATACCAAGGCTTGCATCTATTATACTGAAAGCCAGTGTATCGAGCTATGCTGAGATCCTTTCCGGGCTTAATATATATGGTTTTCTAACAATAACAAGAAATTTTGATTTTACAGTAGAACCTCATTATAATGAACCTGCATATAACGAACTATCGGATATAACGAACTAATCGCAATTCCCCTTGAAATTCCTATAGATGAAATTGACATTGGTTATAATGAACTAATGGTTCTAACAAAGTAATTACTGCTCCCCCTCCAACTTCGTTATAACGAGGTTTTACTGTAAAAGGACAGTGCAGTAATTATTGCCTTGCTTCATGCATGATCATGGCGATGAAAATGAAGCTGTGATGCATACACATTGCTCTTGTTTGGAGGACATACAGGCATGCCACATTGCGTCGATTCTTGTACACTTTTTCTTAGTCGCTCTGTTATCTTCCTCCGCAGGAGTTGAGGCAGTGAAGACTACAGACGCTAGTCCTATACTTGTACCTGAGCCCCATATGAAGCCCCGCAGGACTGCAGCAAACAGTACCGTCTCCCCACCCAACCACTTGAGTTCCTCTTGCCGGCCTCGCTTCTCGATGCCCGCTGTTCATTTGGAGCCACAGACTTTGCACTGCACCTGCCTCGAGTGCCGCAAGCCTATAGATGAGGACCATTTCAAGTGGGTGCCATTCTTTCTTTCACTAATGCATAATGCATTCGGATCTCCTTATAATGATAACTGCTTTAAATGCACATCACATATAACAATTGAATCTGGCTCTTGGTCGTCTTCATGGAAGAGTGAAGGAACACCTCAGATGTCGGGGAAGAATGAATGGTGCTATGTCATTCAAATCTAGGGTTGCCACCTGCCCGGTTTTGGACCAGCCGGGCCGGTTTTCTAGACAACGGGCCTGGCCGGTCCGTTGAATGAAGAAATTGAAGAAATGAAGAAATTTTAAGTTTCAGTTTCAGCCGCGACCGATACTGCTGAACTAGAAAAGGCTTCCTCATGCATGCCTACTAATCAAGCGTTGACATCCACTTTCTTGCATACAGTCGTTCTGTGAGCTGTGGGGAGTGCAAGTACACGACCAACTGCACCAAGGCCTTTGCTGACCACATGATCTGCCGACATTCATCTGCAGTCAAGAGCAGAGTGCCGCTCTTCCGTCTGACACCTCCCGCCCTCAGGAGGCCTGGCACCTGTCCATGTGGATTCCAGTCTAGCAATGGCAACACCCTCAGTAAGCTGGAAATGTTTCTGTATTGCACGTCACACGTTACCTCTTTCCCTACCATGGGGAAAACTGGTGTTTCGGCGAGGTATCTTTTCTTTTAAGGGAACTATTGTACTAGACATTTTATCGAATGCATAGAAATATGGCACAATGAATACTGTTTTGATGCATGAAAGCTTTAGTAATGAGTTCTTTGTCATAAAAAGGACATAAATTGTCAGAATCAAGATTGCAGCATGCAGTAAGCCTTTTTAATATTTGCAAGTATGCTTATCTACACTGCATCTTTGCCCAAGTAATAGTGGTGCCTGTCCTGCAGAAATGTACACAGTGCTGTGTAGCTGCGTACCTCATGGACATACCCTGGCGCCATCTGCTGGAACTTCTCCGTGACATAGAAAAGCATTGTATGTTTGCGTCTTAGCTGTAAAACAACCTGGTGTACAGGCCAGCAAAAGTATTTTGCAAGCGAGCATGTGGTATCACTGCATCGTCCAGTCATGTCGGAATGTATGCACACGTCCATATGCGTGACGAAAGTGACCAGGCTGCTCTTATTAAGGGTGATTAGGAAAGGTAGTTAGCTATCACTGAAAGTACAAATGAGCGCTGCCAACTAGTGCTCTTGCGCAGATGGTACTCGGGAGATAGGCAACACTTCGACTCACATGGACCACCATGTGGGGTTCACGTGTGGGTGTACCTTCCCATCCCTTCACCCTAGTTTTGGGCACGTAATTGGAACGGTCAATGTACAAAAAGGTCTGCTATTCCTAAATTAAATTTGCACGCCCATTCAAAAAATTTATATGGTCCGTACTGCTGTAACAGTACTATATGCAGCATTCATCACTGCACTTGCAGTTTGGCACTTTTGCCAGTACTGTCGCAGTATGATGGTTTATCACCATTTCTGGCGTGTGTGCACATGTATCCCTGTGTGGGACATCTTGATTGATAACCAAATTGAAACATGCTACGTCCTGCGATGATCCTGCAACTGCGAATAAGCTTCATAATTTTAAATGCCTTACGATCCAAGAAAGTGCGTGCCCTATTCACTGAACGTTTTAGCCCCAACGCTGTATACATGTAGTGATGGGAAACCTGGTGCAGTTGCTCCGATTTGATACTTTGTTGCATCTGCTACATACATGCTACAAGTGCGAGGAATTGCTACAACACTGCTCCAACACTACTCCGAAATACTGCTTCTGCGATTGCATGAGACAGCGTTTGCTGTTATGTGGAACATTGGATGCTATAACCAAGAGAACTTGTGGTCTCAAGAGTACCACGGTGTCCCCTACCTTTCTCAACTCTAAATGGTCACTGAGCTAATCAAATGAACTCTGTGTTTGAATAACTTAGGATGGAGCCTTGCGAGTGCTGTTGTGCGTACTAGTTGTGTACACCTAGGTTGTATCACATCTTTGCTTGGACCCACAGTTGTAAAGGTTACTATATATGGAAGGCTCCCTTTAAGAGTCATATTTAGTATCTGTGCACATTTGTACTGTGGTATGGCCTTCACAGCATTGTTTGCTTCCGTCACATTGGCTGTTTTGTGACAATGCACATAGTCTTAGTGTACTGCAAATGCATTAGATATCGGTTAAACAGAGCACTTGGAAGATGGTTTTATCACAGAGCACCGACGTGACTTCAAGGAACGGGTGCTGGTGCCACAAGGAAGGAGTTTTGAAAGGAGCCAAGGAGTATTGAAAAACCCCTTGGCTGCTCCAACCCAACACTTGGAGGGGCAGCAGATTAATTGATGAAGTAAATATTTATTGCTAAAACAATGCCGAGGTTTTAGGCTCAGGATTGGTTTAGCTGGAAGGGTACTTTTTCCAAGTAAAAACACCTAATTAGGTATCTTCCCGAGGAAGTTGAGGATAGCGTCTTTTAACCCTGGTATCTCAAAAAAAGTGTCAACGTCCTATTTATTGTATATGGAGATCACTTGCAGGGTACGTGTCAGCCCTGTCTGTGGGATGTTATCCTATTTGTCTGGATATGCTTATAACTGAAACTTTCCACAGTTGCTTGCCAGCACTGCCACTGTTGTGGTGTGATTTTAAAGATGTGTTGGTAATAAACCTTACATACATTTAACCACCGGTGTCCACAACACCATTTGATTGCCTCAGTCTTGCTTTGTGGCAGCAGTGCAACTTCAGTTTATTTAAATAATGGATAAATACGTTGCCTTATGTTGAAGTTAAAAATTCTCGATGTTCTATGGACAAAACATTATAAAGGCTGGATATTTCGTTATACAAGGTTTAACGTCTCTTGTCATCAGTGTAGTTCGTACTGTAATTTCACATTGGCTTTGGTGCTAATTTGAAATAAATTTGCTGCTTCCTGAAGGCCATGTTCCTAACATGTTGGCTTAGACATTTTTAAATTCAATATGTTTCAGGCACGTTCTGTCGTGTTGTCCTGCTCTTTCCTGCATGTGAAGAAGCACTGTGGTACACTCCTGGTGTCATTTTAGTGTGGCTCTGTGGTCAGACCAGCCTTTATTTATTCTAGTTATTTTTTTAAAGGGGCACTGATGCCAAAATTTCACTGCTGATATAACCTGTGGAATTGATTTTCAAGGACGTGCACATGTCATCTAACAACGAACACAGCTCGGAAGGTAATTTAAATGAATGCTGAGGTTCACTAGCACAATCGAGCATTACACGTTGCACCTTGCAACATCGACAATACCAAAGGTGACCCCAAGGGGACCGCGACTTCCACAGTGTCACTATGGCAGCCGAGCTCTGATTAGTGCAGCTAGCAATGATGACGTCATATCCGCCATGTCTGCTTGCTGCAGCTGCTTTAGTAGACTGCCAGCGATAGCAGGCCTCAAGAACGTCGTTAGCACCATACAACGATGATAGCAACAATGACAACAATGCTCAGAACGTGCAAAAAGCAAAGGAAAACTAGCATGATTGCAGGTTGTGCAGAAGTGCGCCACAGTTCTGGGTGCTCACGTGGTCGAACTTGTTTGCCCCATTGTATACGCTAGGTGGCACCAGTTGCACCCGGCAGCTTGTCCAGCAGGCCGGATACAGGCAAGAACACAGTGATCATCCTCAGTGCCCCTGCACTGCTTTGATAGCCAACCAGTGTTGTTCAGGGTTCAAGCAAATAAACTGCACCTTTCGATGAACATGCAATTTCAACACCCAAGCCCCCATTAAGTTCAGATTCTCCGAATTCATTCTTTTGTTCAACAAGTCCATGATGGCCTTTCTTCAACATTTTACAGAGTTGGATCATTTGTACCAGATGGTTGCCTTTGTAGAGATCATTGTAGAGGAGGATGCGCCTTATGGTAAATTTTGAATGTTAACGTGCCGCTAACAGCAGTAAAATATGTACTAGTGGTTGTACATCAGGCTCCCACTCCTAATTTCTATTATTGCCCGTCTTTTTTCATCCTACACAGTTTCCCACCTTGTCTCGTGCAACCAAACAACAGCTGCTGTCCCTGCGTGTGGTCCCACGACACGGACAATGCGGCTGAAGTGCTTGACGGGCAACTCAGGCAAACTACTTCCCGCCCCTGATCAATTTGGATGATGAGGACACCAATCTGAATGAACCATTTTCAGAGGTATTCTCGTCCAGTGTCTCCAGTGAGTTGCCAGCAACGGCGCACTCACTCCCATTCGACGCATCTACCTCTTCTGTCCACGAGACAGGTTGGTTCCTTCTACTGCACCTCTCACGTAACCTTCACTACCATTGCTGTACAGTGGAGTCTCGTTTATTCTATCTGCACGGGAATTGGAAAATAAAATGTATTATTTGAAAATTGTTTTGTCCAAAGGCAAGCTCAAGAAGTAAGAAAACTCCCTGCCACAGTGGTCTTTTGGCTGTACCACTCAGCTGCTGATCCAAATGCCACTGGATCGAATCCCAGCCACTGTGACTGACTTTTCATGGAGGTGAAATGTTGAGGCCAGTGTACTGTGCGATGTCAGTGCACGTTAAAGAACCCTGGGTGGTCAAAATTTCTGGAGCCCTCCACTACGGCATCTCTCATAATCATATTGTGGTTTCGGGACATAAAACCCCAGAAGTCAATTAAACAATTAAAAAAAAAAACACACTTGGTGAAGAACTCACTATCAGGGCTTCCTGTGGCATTTAATGACACTGCATAACAAGTGCATTATACAGGTTACCATCACTCAACATCGCATAAACCACAGGCAGAACACTTTTATTCAGCAACATTAATATAGTTCATCAATTATTGCTGAACTTTTCTTTTTTTCATAGTCCATAAACAAGTTCTTTTGGAAGGTTCTTTATGGACACCATAAAGATGTTCTTTTTGGCAGTATGAAGACAACACATGACACCAGCTTTCCACACATGCATCACCGAAGTTACGTCTCTCATTGCTCACAATTCATTTACCATTGCAATGCAATCTTTGCAGCACGAAAGGGTTCCTTCATGGTGGCTTTGGCAATGTGTGTTTTGCAACCACTGGCGTGCAAGATACGTGCCAGCAATGGCAAAAATACCAATTTGCCATCATCATACGATTTTTCAGGTGCAAATGCAATCATATGAAGATGTATTACACCTATGAGGTGTTGGCAGGGGGCAAAATATGAAGTGTACCATTCTGAAAAACATATTAAGCAATACTTCATCAACGAGATTTCACTGCAGCTGTTGTTTGATTAAAGACACCATGTAGCCTTGCCTGCCAGAGTGCAGGATAAAGCAGGTTTTTCATGATGCACATAAAGAACAGTACAAGTGTGCAGCAGTCTTGGAGGGAGACAAAAACATGCTTGGAATTCAATTCAATTAAATTTTATTTCCTCTCAAGGATGGAGGCAGGCTCAGGAGAAAAGTGACGTTTGCCACTTGAGGGGTACCCGAGCCTCCCTGATACATGGAAGGAACGAGGACATGGGTGATGGATGATGAGCACAGACAATGAAAAGTGTGGCGCAGTACAAGTGGAAATATTCATGTACAACAATGCTATGCACAATAATTAGATGAAATATACATTAAATTACATTAAATATATCTTAGTTCAGGCATCATTGTGATTTCAGTGACAAACAAGAGGCTCATTAGCCTTTCAATCAATGCCACAAATGTTAAAAATTGTAATAACCTGCATGGCACTTGAACTAGAAATTCCAGCTGTTGATGGCAGTTAAACTGAAGGATCAAAAACATTTCAGTCAGAAAGAAATTTTAACGCTTTGAAAGTAGGCTATTGCTTAATAGCTTCCTGCATGAGCTTACACAGTGTATTTTCATTGTATTTGTGTGCTGGAATGTGCAGGAGTGCGTACATGCACACCTTTAAGTTGTCAGCAGCTTTGAAGCCTTATTGTATAGCGATTCATTGTATTTTTTTTTTTTTGCCCTTCATTGTTAGCTCAGTCCCTGCCACAACATTGTTATTGCTGTGATTGGCCTCTCAGCTTGCTGTAAGATAAAAATGGCAAGATGGGTTGTCACGAGAACATGACACCCATTGAAGTGTTGCAACTCCATGCACTCTCACACTTGATGTCTTCTTTTCCTCTGCACTAGATGCTGAAGAAAGCCAGAGCCCAAACATCCTGAATCTCCTAGGGCTAATGCGCAAGCCCTCTCACTCTTCATTCAAGGACACTGAGTCAGACGGCGGCTCTGCGAAGGCAGCGCCTGCATCGGGTAGCCCAGAGCGATGCCTCATAGGCCCCAGGAGTGCCAAGAGACGGTGGGCTGCTATGGGCATGATCCTGGACGAAGGGTCCGACTCTGAACCACCAGTGTTGGAACCACAGAACCGCACTGAGCGCTCCGCGACACGCGTAGCCCGCCGCTACCTTGACGAAGCTCCTAGTTTGGAGGCCCAAGTCGAGCTAGCAGGCGAGGAGGAAGAGAGCAAGCCCCCTGAGAATGAGGACTGCCTCACTGACGCTACCCTCAATGAGTGCAATGTGGAAACAAAGCCTGCAGGTAGCAATGGCTCAGAGGACAGTGTGTGGCCTCCATTGGATTCTTGCATTGTGCTGGACAGCAGTGTTTAGGTGTGTTGTTCTTTTTATATACCAGAGAGAGAAAATAAAACAGTCTTCTATATTCTATTTTGTTTGAATGCAGGCCTTCCTGTTTTTCTTTTTAAGGACACCCATTTATTTACGTGTGCCTCAGCACTCATTTTCAAGGCACAGACATGTCTTTCATATGGAGTGTATTGCCATCAAAAAGTTTAGTAATACTATACTGCCAAGAATTTCTAAGGAGCTGACACAGCGACAAGTCACGCTTGTTAACGATGGTTTCAAAGGGATGCGTTAGAGCACACCAGAGAGTGTCTGTAGCTACCTCGCTATAGTAATTCCCGGTAAGTTTCTTTTGTTGAGTCAAGGCGCAGATTTGCTGGATAGCCTATGCTTCGTTTACAGTTTTCCATTTCTAGTATGTTCATGCTCCACTTACCTTTTTTTGCAAGGAAGGTCTAAACAAATGGCATATCCTTGGGCTCATTTCTCACAACCTTGATTGATAGAGGAAATCAAGGTAGGCAAGGGGCTGTATTGCAGGATTCTCTCCATATTTGAGGACCCTGTCGCGCGCATCATTGTCCAACATGTTTGAAAATGGAAAGCAATTCTATCTAGAAAAGATGATTCATCAGTGAGGAAACAGAACAATCAGGGTAAGCATTGATCAGCAACTGAAAGTTTTATCAGCAATGCAATATAAGAGAAAACTTGGCAGGAAATGAACTGGTGCATAAACTTTCAAGCTTAGTCGTGAGATATGGAACACAAAGCTGAACTCTATTGATACAACAGTACGATTCTATGAAGTTGTATGACTAGACAGATGTGAGATCAATACTTTGTTTAGTGTGCAGGACTGTGCCTACACACGTGTACATCTTCAGTTTATGGCACAGTCGATGGCTGTCAACTGTACAAGCTAGTGTTCTTTCATGAGGAGTGCACCCAACGTATGTTTGCGTGAGCATTGCTGAATACACGCAGAAAGTGCAGCAATTCTGGCTTTTGCACTGATCACTCACTAAATCCAGTATACTTGCTGGTGTTTTCACAAACTTGATTGTTCTTTTCATGATATGGCAAAATCAGTATTAAAGGTGGGAGGGTTTGGCGACCAAGGCGGTAATGCCTGCAAATGTGATACGTAAGCAATCTTTCTTTGGAGATAAAAGGTGGAGGGAAATTACTAGCTTCTGAACCAGAGGATTGCTCAATGTCGCTGCCTTCCTTGCGTTATCGTAGCACCCCCGGCAGCTTGATTATCCCGGACACAAGCAGCGTGCGCGGCTATCGGTGTGCATACCATTCTTGGCAGGAAAGTTGTCGAGAAAGGAAATGCAAGCCAGATTACCTTTGCGTGGCTGACGCCCCAAGTGCACCTTTTATTTTGTAAAAAGTGGCTGTGTGACAGCCGCGAACTCCTGGAAGAGTGCTCCTAGGCGCGCAGCGGTACATAAACATGTACGTACATAGTAAAAAAAAAGACCCACGTGGGAGTTCAAACTGCTCTTGTGTAGTGCACTTTTACACCCTAAGAAATCATGGAGTATTTGGGGAGTATTCTATCTTGGTGTCGAAGGGTGTGCCAGTTTCTCCTCTGCGCTGAGTGTGCAGTCAAGATGCGTTATGGTGTGTTTCTGTTCTGCAACGATAATCCGCGCGCACACCTCGTGCGTTTTCCTTGCGTTGCCGCTGTGCGCCCGGACTTCCTTACGTACGGCGTGCAGCCCGATATGTCGCACTGATAGTGCGACATATCATTCTTGATAGGAAAAGTATCAAGCGCACAGTTTTCTAGGGAAGAAATGCGATGTGCGGTAGAAATGAAGCTTTTTGTACTGTAAGACTCTCTCGGAGTTTTCTTGTCCCACAGTGTGTGAGAACAAATTGTGTGTGTGTGTGCACGCTCAATCGTGCGCACTCCCCTATATTTTATTTATCAAAAATCAGAGGTATCGGCCTGATCTAGTTAATTAGTATACGCTCTGCATATGGCTTGACTCGCAGAAGGCGGAAGAAAGGGAGCCAAGTATATATGTGCCATGTCCCACGTCGTCGCACGTCGATCACGCCTGGCGATAGCGCGATTGGAAAGAACGCGAGATAAATGAAGAATATACTGTTGATTTATTTTATTCTATTTGTGGGGTTTTACGTCCCAAAACCACGCTATGATTATGAGACACGCCGTAGTGAAAGGCTCCGGAAATTTCGACCACCTGGGTTTCTTTACTGCACAGCACGCGGGCCCCAACATTTCGCCGTCGAGCAGCCGCGCGGCCGATCGAGATGAAGAATATATACTGTTCTTTGGCGGAAAGACGTTCGTAAACCTTAGAGCGTAGAGTGCGGAAAGAGTGATTCCATCATGAAAAAGATGTTCATGTGTCGGTTTAATTGAAAATATTGTACCATATTCACTTAATTGGCATATGCGAAGGCGTGGTAGCAAAATTTCAGCGTAGCGCCCCGTCCCCCATCTCTCCTTCTTCTGAGGCCCTTGCGGATTCTTGAACATTTGTGAAAATATTTCGTCGCTAAATGTGGTCTAGTGGTTATGGCACTCGCCTGCTGATCCGAAGGTCGCGGGATCGAATCCCGGCCGCGGCGGCTGCATTTCGATGGAGGCGAAATGTTGAGGCCCGTGTGTTGTGCGATGTCAGTGCGAACCCCAGGTGGTCGAAATTTCTGGAGACCTCCACTAAGGCGTCTCTCATAACCAAAGCTGGTTTTCGGACGTTAAACCTCACAAATCAATCGGATAGAAAGAGTAGCCAAGCTGTACTGCGCTCATTGTCCATCTTCCATTCCACACGCAGTATCCCAAGCAAGGAGGTTCCATTAAACTTCCTTGATCCCAAGTTACCGAATCGCTCCTATAGAAAACGAAACAAAAACTAGCTCACTTCTCGGGGTACACAAGCTGACTCGAGCCAATCCGTAGCCCCCCTTTTCCAGCTTCCCGCGCAAATATTTCTTTTTGCGCGCGTGTGTTTTTCTACGTTTTTATGGCGCCTAAGGCATTCTGATTGGCCGACGGCAACCCAAACACGAGTGACGTAGTTATTCAGGAAAGGATTTCATGGCGGAGGTTTTCAGTTATTCGTTCTCGCATCATTTAAATTCGGATTCATCGTTACCACGAGAAAGGTAAATACACTTGTACTTATTACTTTCACGCTACGAGGCGTTCAACATTGTGGCTTTGCGCATATTTTTGGTCTGGCTCGTGTTTCTCCATCTCGAAGGCGCATATTTTGGTGGACCACAAATTCTACAAACATCGAAGCTAATCGCTAATATTTTCATGCTTAGAAGGAATTAGACACGTTAAAACCCAGGACATTGTATGCATGTTTCGTCCGTAGTCGTCCGTCTCAACTTTCTATGGTTGCTTCAACACTTTCTGACCGTGGAACTTGCTGCTTTCCAACGCTTGCGCTTCCAGCAAAATTGCGCGTCGTTGAACGAGTAGTATCGGGTCGAAACTACAGCATCAAAGGCGAAGTTGTTCGCAGAACTTGTAGATGATGTGCTCAGCGCAAACGTGTACAGCATTCTGTTGTTGCTGACGGGAGCGTCAGCTGTGCAGATATGCAGGCTCGTAGTTGCACATCGTTGTCTGGAATCGCTCGATCGCCTGGCAGTGCTGTTTCGTTTTGTATACATTGCGTTCACACAGCAAAGATTGGCTTGTGCGTCTGAGAAACAGAAAGACTGCGGAGCAGCCGTCGTGTTTGCAGCTTCGTTTTCCTAACGGCGTCCAGGTGCTTGAACGATGCGAAGGTGCGATCGCTTTCACGGAGTTGCTGTGCGTCGAAAATTGCTCGTTCAGTTCGACTGAAAGGCCATACTAAACCATCGGGAGTAGTCTTGCCTATGAGGCGGTAGCAAAATTGTTTTCGCTCATTTCGAGTGGGCATTGTGCGAGAAAGCGCTGCCGCTCGAGAGCGATACGCCTGTCATACGTTCGTTCGGTCCAGGTGACTCTCCCAAGCGTCGTGGGCGAGTCTACTCGGCAGGGTAGGTGGGGGGAAGGCGGAGCTCGCTGTTGTGATCCGGTGCTGCATGGAGCGCGTGCCTGTCCGCGAACTGCTTGGGACGGCAAGCACACCGAAAAACACTGGTCGTAGTTGCACGGACGGACTGCGATGTTGTAGAACGGACGTTTTTCTTTCTCACCGAAAGCTCTCGGGGACGCAGTCGAGACAAGCGGGACGCACGACGAGGCGCACGCGGGGCTTCGCAGCAGCGATGTGCGTGCTTCGGCGAGAGCGCCGCGGCTCCCTGGCTCCCTCGCTCGGCGGCTCTCTTGGACTTTCCCCATCGTGCGTGCGTGCGTTGTAGTATTGCCCGTATTGCCGGAGAGCGTTGTGTTGTGTGTGTGTGTTGGTAGTGTGGCGCGGCCATATTTGCTTCGCGCGAGGATGCAGTGCGCTCTGCTGGTAAACTGTCACGGATTCCGCAGCGTGTTGTCGGTCGCGGCCCACTGTGTTGAAAATGGTAAGTGAGGCGAAGCTCGGGTGTTCGCTCGATCACCGACAGCGGCAGAAATCACGGCGGCTGCGTTCAATCTCGACCCGTCTTGCTGGGCGGGCGGCCAGAGGCGCTTTTTCGGGGCGAGACTTTGAAAACGGCCGCGCTTTTTTTTTTTCTTGCACTCGGCGTGGCATGGACGTGCAGTGAGCGGCCCGTGGCGCGTGCGACCCCAGGAAACCTAGCGGCTATGAAAGTGCGTCCCTCAAACTCCAAGCTCGGGCACGAGCTCGATCGGTGGGCGCGGGTATGACCTTTCCGCTCGCTGCGTTTCACGTCGCGGTTGCCATTGAGTGGCACAGCTGAGCTCCCGCATGTGCCGCCGTCGCGCCGCCAGCTTCTTCCTCCCTCCTCGTCGCGCCTAGCCCGCGTCTAAATTCCGGCCCAGCGGGGTGTGATGATGCCCCGGACGCGTTCGCCCTCCCAGCTCGGACAGCCGACGGACCCCTTGTTTTCGAGTACCGAAGGAAGGGAAAGGGATGCCCTGTGGCGCGCCGAGGAAGTCGTTTGGTGTGTGCGGATTCGGACGCCGCTTTGTTGTCTCGCGTTGGAAAGTCGCCCGGGCGAGGACGTCTGATCGCAAGGGACTTGAAGCAGGCCAGTTCGTCTGGTTCGGAATAAAAGTGGAACGGCGTGCGCGCGGAACTTTTCCGCCGAACGGAACGCAGATCGTTCCTCGTTGGGTGACGCGTTGTTACCGTACGCCTGTGTGAAACCTCCCCATGCTCGTAACCTTGCATAAACAGCTTTTCCGGTATAGCTCGCTCTCATATGTGGTTCAAGTTCTTCCACTGTTTCAGAGATACAGTCTGGCCATTGTGAACCGCTAGTCTCGATCCTGGTCCCCCACCCCCTTCCTCCCTTTTGCGATTCACGTTGAAGACCTCTAGAAACAAATATAATCCTACGGTGTGTTCGGTTTGCCTGAAACAGCGCAATCAGCATTGGCCTTTTAGGAAGATCCTCAGATGTGTGCAAGTACCCCGATTATTCTATGGTCCTGTGCTCTTTCTCTTGCATTGCTAGAATCAGCAGTTGAAGCAGATCTGCTTGCCCGACTTATCAGTCGCCAAATGTTAGAAAGTACCACATGCAGTGTTGTTAAGTGTGTGTGCATGAATTACTCTGCCTGCTTGTAATTCAGTTTCACTTTATGTATTTTGCATGGGAACATGTGTCATTAGTATTCAAGTGGATGATTCTGCCATGAACGAAACAGCTAGAATTTCAAATACCGCTGGTATCTAGTGCGTTTATTTTCCAGGTTTCTTTACATCATAGCATCATTTTATTCCTTGCAGACAAGAGAAATACTACTCATTAGGGCATATTGTATATTGAGCTTTGTGTGTGTGTTAGGTTTCGAGTCAAACACATTATGCTGGGACACTGGTAAAGCCGTGCATCTGCATATCACCTAGGACGCTATGAGAAGCATGTTTTTATTTCATTCAGAGCATGTAAAGCCTTTTGTTGGGAATAAAAGAGCAACTTTGAAGGAAGGAAGCACTAGCAAGTTTGTTTTTATAACTCAATAACTAATTCTGGGTGGCATCAGAAAATTGGGGACAAAAAGACCCCTTCGCCAGACCAAGTGATATCATTAGTAACAGTCTTTCTAAGAGGAAAGCAATTGAGCTGATGTGTTGCAGTCATTGGGTATGCAGCGGCTGCAGCCAGTTCACACACATGTTGGCAAGAGTGGATTGGCATTTCAGTGTTGTGAACTTTCACAATGATGAAAGGGAACCTGTTGTGCATCCTGGTGTTGATCCTTGCAGCGCTCAATCACTGATACACAATATAGACACAAGCAAGACAGGACATGCGCTGTACTATCAACTGAAGATTTTTATTGAAAACGTGTCCCCTTTAAGGAGCCATAATGTCTCACGAGAGTCATCACAGGTGCGACATGAAACCTTAGCAAACGAGATGACATTCCAACACCATGATGTTCAACCGACTCACCCACCTATCTGTTATCATGTATTGTGCATCCTTTTCATCACGCAAAGGTCAGAAAAGGCTTCCTTTTACAGCGCACCTTGGAAAATGGCTGCTAAAGTTGGCTGATAGTTTGGATATTACACTGTTGCAGTCACATACATTGCTGTAAGGTCCTCCAGGGACCACTACTTTTCTGTTCTGTTAAAATGCAGATTAATAAGTTAAATTTACTCCAGAATGCACGGGAAAACTACATGAGTGAGCTGAATGCAGAGGGTTCTTTTTTTAAACTAGTTATTATGGAGCAGAACGCTTATGTGACCGGTCTATAGTGCCACCTGACTGAGAGCAGCGGCATTTAAAGTAAAGAGAAAAGTAATAGAGGCAATTCATCCTGCAGCAGGAATTGCCTATGCAGTCTTCTCCCCTTGCACATCATGACGAATTCGCACACTTTTGTTCCTCCTCCTGACACTCCCTTATGGGTTGCAGGAATAAGTGTAATTTGTTTCTTACGCCACTTATTCTTCTTGCTTTAAGAGAAATGAACAATACGGTTGTTCTCTCATGTGCTGCTAGCCACATTCTTTTGAGTTGAGAACCTGGGGCGGAATCTTGTACATGTTTGGTTTTCAAATGTTCAGTTTCCGCTCATGCAATCACCCAGAAGGCAGCTGTTTACTACTGACAGCTGTGCTCGAGGAAAGAATGTGAAGCAAAATGAAACATTTGAAAAGTGAGCACGTCAAAGTATACTGCCCCTGTGTGCAGCAAGTTGCTGGTGTTTACGCTTACATTATTTTTGCACGTGGAATGGATTTCAGCCTGAGGCCCTTGCAACCACTCTAGATCACATGTACCTATCATGTCTCCTTTGGATGTGGGAACTCCCCACCCCTTATTTATCCGCAGACTTCTTTTAGCGCTTTTCACAGTCTTCGTTTCATTCTTCCCTCTGTGCTAGCATAGCAGGCTGAAATGCGCATCAAGGGATTTGCTGGAAGAGATTGTGAACTGGTTACATTGTTATATTTGTCTCATTGTTGCATTATAGGAGAAGGAAATGCAACAGCAAGTTGTATACTTTGCTTGTAGTTTCATTGGTTTCCAATTGTGTGATGATTCTGCATCAATCAAGTTCTCTGTGTTGGAAAAGTGCACTTAATGTGACTCTGTGCTGCATTACTTTCTTGCCTCTTGTTCTGATCTACCTGCCTGTCGCACAGATATGAACAGTGTTTTCTTGCCGTGACGCAGCTGTGCGCTGTGGAGAGGATGAGAGGATGAGTCGCCGTCTGGACGAGCACCACCCTGGACTGAACTCTTCGGCTGGTGCAGTGTTTCCAGGCCGAAATCACGCATCATCGGGTGGCTTCCACAGGCCCACACTTGGGGGGGTGGCCCCTGGTGGGGGTGGCATAGTGGGCGGCAGTGCTGTGGGGTCGCGTGCCAAGCCCCCCTCACAACAGCGGCAACCCTTGGCCCTGCTACAGGACTCAACTCACAGTGGTGCGCCTGCCGTCACCGACAATCGTGAAAACATGCAAGGACCCGGCGTCCAGTTCACTGTGCAGTCGTCTGGCTTCCAGTGAGTCCATCACTACGCTTCTTGGGGGTGGGGAAAACATTTTTTGGGTGTGCTTTTAACAATGTGTCTTGTGCGTGGCTACATATCCGAATGCAGTATTTTATAATGTTAAGATTTCTTTCGCTGAATTCGGCTCCTTATCTACTGCTACAAACCAGGTCAACATTGCAGTAGTGTTGATGGAGTTCTGTGCAAAACCAGTGTCACCATATTGAAAAGAAAGAAAAAAAGAATGTGATGCTCATGTTATTCTGGCTTGATTGGATTGCAGTCGCAACATTTCAGTGTGCCCGTGTTCATTTATAATGGCAGCTTTGACACTTGTGCAAGCAGCCATTTGAAACAAAACATTCAGACTCTTGTTTCCCTATCTTGAGTGTATACTAGTTAGAATAAATTAAACTTAACAAAGCAGAACTTAACATTTTGTTTTGCATGCTGAAATACTGACATGGCAATTTACCAGAGCTGGTCCACTTAGTACAGTGAAAGGAAGTGGCTTACACATATTATTGCACAGTAAAAATGTGCACCTGTGGAAATGGCTAACGGCCGAAATTGAAGTAGCGAGAATTTACTGCTAAAACACCATAGCATATGGTGACGCATGACATTGGACTGAGGCTAGTAGGTGTATTGTTAAAACAGCAATAATCCAGCGGGAAACACATCACTCGGAGAAAAGAAAAATGATGGTGCAAGCAACAGGACATCTTGTCCCATCATTTTTCCTTTGACTGTGTCTTGTGTTTCCCATTGTTTTCTTTTCCATTTTAACATGTGGTGACGGTTTCTTGAGGCAGAGCTATGGATAAGTGAACATTATGGGTGACTACCTATCCCAGTAGGCAAATGTCTGTCCACACACTGTAGCAACATTGTTTTGTTGAAGCGTTAGTGTGAATAAAAGTAAGCTTATTTTAACCTATAGTTGAGAAAGCTGATTATTTTGTTTCTAAAAAGCTAATGTGCATAATTGATGTTTATTAAGTTTGCTTGTGCCTTGGTTGTCATTTACTACCGTTGTTGTTTAGGTGTATCATGCAATTGGCTTAGTGACTTGGTTCTCATTTATTATTGTGGCTGTTTAGTTATATTGTGCCGTTGGCTTTATGATTTATACCCCTGTCACACGGGTACCTTCAAGGTCTTTTGAACTAAAGCTTCTTTACTTGAAAGGAGTGGGCACACTGTCACGTGGGCACTCGGAGGAAGGAGTATTTGAAAGGAGCTTCAAGCTGAGGGAGTTCGCGTTTGTTCCTTGAGACTCTACGGGACTACCCTCGTTTGCACGTGGCACACAGCAGGAAAAAAAGCTTTACCTTGGAGCAGATACAATGTGCTTTTATTTAACAAAAAGCATGCTTCATAGTATCTTAGAAGATATAAACCCTAAAAGCTCAGCTGATAGCTGTAATCTCCCACCCGAAAATCTCATAACTTGAGGGCAGCTGCTGTGTAGTGGTAGCATTGTAGTAAGCTGCTGGGGTAGTGTAGCTAGCTGGGCTTGGGTGTCAAGATTTTGTCTGCTGCAGGCTGTATTGTCTTTGTCATATTTTTTTTTCGCTCCACTGGCTACATGTTTTTGTACTGTTGCACGTTCTAGAACATGTGTCATCTGCCGGTGCATTTCCGGCTGTTGGGCAGATGTCAGCTATGTATCCTAACATTGTTTTTGGTGTATGGTAATATGAGAGAGCTTTTCTTTGGAAGAGTTGGCACTTGGTGCTTAAATGGGCACTGTGATGAATCATTTGTTCTTTACACGCTCAGTGCCTCATCGCACATTTTTGGAGGCATCATGATTAAAAAACAATCAATAATCTTTAGTTAAAAAAACACACAAATAATGTATTGAAGCATTGGAGCACAATTACTTTTCTCATCTTGGAGCGGCAGGAGCGCCTAACGTTTATTGCGGTTTTTGTTAAAAGCTTAACGGAAACCATGTGGCTCCGACTCAACTACTTTGAGCTAATGCTCCTTCGAAGTCACAGTGCATTTTTACTTCAAAGGAGCTTTTGTATGTCCGTGTGTGTGGCTGGGGTATTAGTTGTCATTTATTACAGTAGTAGTTCAGTTGTATTGTGCAATTGGCTGTGTTGTTTCGATATAAATGTTAACCTGCATCATTGTCCTGTGGTTGTTGTTGAAATATTTTATACTGTTAAACCTTCTTTGTCTTTTTAAAAGTTTGTACTCCTGTACGGATGCAGTATTAATACCTGTCAAAACAGTATTTGCATCATGTTTGCATGAGTGCAGGTTTTACTGAGGGAAGGAGTTTTTGTGTAGAGAGATTTCAGAGTAAATTGAAGGAGGGGGGTTAAGTTCGAAGTAATTGCATGGGCAGTATGTTTGAATTTTCCGTTAGCTGAGTGCAAGAAGAAAGTGTGTAGTTTTACATTTGTACATGGGGACCAGCTCATTTTATGATGTGATATGACGTCAGTGTTACCTTGGAGCTCTTCTGGTGCATGACTGGATGAATGCAGCATGGACACCCAACACCTTTAATTATCTTTTGCTGAAACAGGATGTTCACATCTGTCATGAAAGCAGCTTGATGGAACGCATTTCCCAGTTCCGCAAAAGGAGTATCACAGAAGCAGGGCGTAGCTGGAGCGAGCATGTCACATCTTATAAATGTTCTGTGCAATAAATGCTGTTCTGTCTGCTTGCTGGCTTTTTCTCAGTAATAGGCAGTGCCCCCCTCATCTCCCAAAGGGCTTTGTGTGTGCTTTATGCTTTACAGTGTAGCGAAGCAGTGTATGGCGGTAGCGCTTCATTTAAAGTGAACACACATAAGGGTTATTCATTGCTCTTGACATTATGTGTGGCCATGCTAGCATCCTTACTGTGCCTCGCATGCAATGCAGGCCACGTTTGGGAGCTGGCAGCCTGTCCCAGCTGGGTCACAACCACAGCCCATCATCAGTGCATCACCCCATGGGCGGGCAGTCTCATGCAACTCAGGTGAGCTTTTTGTTCAAGTTGTACAGTGATGGCCATGATGGCAAAATTAATGCTGCAACAGTGATAGAGTGCAATGGGCAGAAAATTTTCCATACCTTACTAAAAGGTGTGAACATTAGCCTGCATTTCTTTCAGATGCAATTTATGATGAACACAAATTGATGTAAAGTTGGCGTAACAGTACAATATATGCATCCTTGCAAGCACGAAAATGGCACAAGACATGCACTTACATTGTTGCAGCAGGCTATTTTTCACGGTTAGCCCGGCTTTGCCAGCTTCACAACGATTCTTTTCTTTCTTTTCGTGCCCCATCATGGCTTTTGTACATGCAACAAAGGTACTCATTTGATCCCGATGCGCCGTTTCTGCTTTTAATGCAAAATTTTGGATAATTGGAATGCGATTGCAAAATATACTGTTCACTGCTTGAGGATTATTCAGCATTTGATTCATTTGTGGCACTACTGTAATTGTTTTGGTCTCAAATTATACTTGTCATATGCCCCTAGTTTCTATGAATTGTATGTCATCTGGATTGAGGAGAGTTTTAAAGGAGGCAGTGTTAAATTTTTGATGTTCCTTGTTCCTTTTTCTAGCAGTGATGGCTCATACCCATTAGAAGGGATTGGCGTGTGTTTATCCTACTTTTGGGTACCCCCCTCTCTAGCTTGATTGCTACATTTAGGCTTCTGTTAAAAGCAGTAAATGAGTGGTCCTTCGCAAAGTGGTCCATAAGCATGTTTAAATATTCTGGTAGAGATGAGGTTTCGGTAACTACAACCTGATTCTGCATGTAGTTATGTCAAGAGCAGTGCATGCGAAGTGAGAAAGACAAAGAGTTGCATTTTCCTACCTGGCAGACGCTGATTGGTTGGGCTCGTTACGTAGTAACATGTGGAATCACATAGGCCGAGTTGCTACTGCTAATGTTGGTTATTCATCCTGTTGGTCTGACTGCCCGACTGCTCGACATTCGTGGTCCCTACGTTGCATGCTTTGCTGTTATTTTCAATCTTTATTATGTGATATATCAAAATAACTGGACTCTTGGCCCATCTCCCGTAGTGGGTATGTGCCGTGTTGCAAAAACATAATCATCATCATCTGGTAGCATTGTTCTGATTGGTTGGCTTCATTAGGCCTAAAATAGAACAAAAGTGCCAGGGTGGCCACAGAAGCTTGCAGTTGTGGCCTGCTAGGCGGGTGGAGAGCTAGGCCTAGCACCTGAATGGGTAGGGGCACAGCTGCCTTCCAGCATTAGCAGCTATGACCCCTACAACTGATGAAAGCACAGTTGAGGATGGATGTTCAGAGGCAAAAGATTTCATTTTCCCTTCATGTGTATTGTGTTGCATGAGTGTAGGTACCTTTATGATGTGCTTATTTTGCTGTTTGCTCGTGCACGTCCTTGCTCGTGTGCCATTTAGACTTGGGCCACTGGCACGCTGTGCCTGATGTGTCCCTTTTTAATTTCGCAGGCGCACACACCCCAGCAGCTGCATGGGCAGCAGCAGTTCCAGAGGTTGAAAGTGGAAGATGCCCTTTCATACCTTGACCAGGTCAAGTTGAGGTTTGGCAACCAGCCCCAAGTATATAATGACTTCCTCGACATCATGAAAGAATTTAAGTCTCAGAGGCAAGTTTGTCTTGGCATTGTTATGTGCCTGTATACTCTGCATGCTTGTGCATATTTTGTAAGATACTGGGCTATTTTTTTTTTTTCTCTCTCGAACTAAATATCTGTGCTGGTGAAGATGATTCCAGGCTGTCATGATCGACTTCAAAATACTGTGGAAACTGTCTTTTCTCTTGTACAAAAGATTTATGGTTGGTAAAAAGAGAACTCTAGTTTTTCATGATTGTCTCTGCTGTTTGCATCAATGAGACAATGAAGACGTGATTTTGCATGCTTTGACCAGTTTTTGTGCTGGAGAAGGAAGGGGCTTGACAGCCACTGTCCATGCATATTGCAGTTGTTAGGACAGACATTTTAGGGCGTTAGTGTCTGATACTGCTTTTAACGAATGCAAAAAACCATCTTCTAAATAACTGTCAGCGTTTTTCTGTTGTGCTCTTACTGTATATTTTTCTTGGTAATATCTCTTTGCTGTTAATTTTTATCTCATGATGCACATTTAGTCTGGTGAATTTTCTTGTGCGTTTTCAATGCTCGGCAAACTTGCATTCCTTTATCAAGTTATTGCCTTTGTAAATAGGGCAAGTTTGTATACTTGCACTGCTAATTTTGGTTTTGTTCGCCTTGTTTCAGCTGAATATTGTTTTTCTCCACTGGTAATTTGCTTACCTTTATATGCCGTTGGCTTAGTTTTATCTCGGAGATCTTATTCTTTCTTATTCTGTATATGTATGTGTGTGTGTGTGTGTGTGTGTGTGTGCGTGTGTGTAAGGGTAGTGGTCACTGTGTTGAATTCCCAGTTTTGTACAGTGGTGAACATGTTGAATTATATGGTATTTATTCTTCAGGATAATTAGGAAAAGGTTTTTCATTGGTCTTTAGTGCCATTAACTTTGAAGTACTGTATGAAAATGTGATTTAACCCTCGTTATGGACTCCAGCAGCATCGGGCCCTCGTTTACGTAACAATTTTGGCTGTGTACTACCTGATTTGGACTACCCCCAGACAGCTGTAGGCATGTGGTCTGAAAGAGCAAGAGAGAACTGAAACAGAGCTAGCTGTCGGGTGTGAAGGGTAATTCTAGATAAATCCATGTGCCTGCATGTCACTGGTTGGCGACAATCTGATTGGTGTTTGTGCACTGTATTAAGATGGGCATCAAAGCTCCGTTGCCGCATTGGAGAGCATAAATGTTGTTCAGACTAGGTAATCGCATATGTTAGCCAAATCACTGCTTTTGAGCTTGTGCTCCAGCATGGCGGTTGTACATTACTTCTTCCTCTGCATAAAGCAAATGCCATGGCCAATGCATTCACAAAGATGTGGTAACATAACTTTCTGACAGTGCCTTGCGCCTTTCCACCCCTTCTAACTTCCACTGCTGTCATGACAATAAGATAAAGTGCTCACCTCATGTAGTAACTGTGTAACCGTGCTGTAACATTTCACAGAAAGATTGCAACAAGAAATTAAAGAGGCCTTAAGGTTCACCAGTAGCACGGCCATTCTATGCTTTTGCTTACGTAAAAGTTGTTTCAAGGCACCTTTGAACAATTTAGGTTACTTGGCTTTTGTTGTTGGTGCCAGTTGGTGTGTGTTTTCTTGGCTGTGCAGCATTGACACTCCAGGTGTGATTCAGCGGGTCTCAAACCTCTTCAAGGGCCACCCAGAGCTAATAGTAGGCTTCAACACCTTTCTGCCTCCTGGCTATCGGATTGAGGTACAGGCCAACGAGCAGGTGAACGTGAGCATGCCCGGATCTCTGTCAACAACTCTGACAGCAGGGGGAGGCCCTGTAGGGCCTGCGCAGCCAGCAGCCCCACAGGGGCCCCCCACAGCAGCACCTACGGGGGGTGCTGCTCCCAGCCTCGTGCCACCCACCTCTGCGGCGGCAGCATCGCCACCTTCCGGCATAAAGGCAAGTGGCCTACAACTGTGGCACCTTTCACATCGTGGTGCAGCATTTTTGGGGTGCCAGTGCACAAGTGAAAAGTACAAGAAGCTACAGTGGACTCCTGTTAAACGGAACTCGAAGGGGATCCGAAAAACTGTTCCATTTATCAGAAGTTCCATTTAAGCAAAGTACACATATTTCCATGAACCAAAAACTTTTAATCCGTACCAACTCCACCTTACTCATCTGGTTGAGTAGGGGAAAAAAAGGAGTGAAGTGTGGTTTGTTTTGCATGCTTAAGTTGCTTTTTCAAAAAGTAAGCACCCATGCCTGACAAGCTAGCCAGAAATTCTGGACAACCCTCATGCTCGAAATAGCGCTGCAAAAGTTCAACTGCCTCTTTAGCTGCGCTGTCCGACGGCACCACTGCACTGGCAATGTCACCACCTTCATCATCTTCATCGCTGGAGGAAGGTTGATCGTCTGCTTGCACTTCAGTTATCAATTCTTCAAGCGTCTCCTCACGACAGGTACTAACATTTTCGTCAACTGTTTCATAGTCCTGTCGTGTGAAAGGGGCAGAGGGCACAGCCTGACTGAACACTGCATCAGCATCAGCAGGGCTTTCCTCTTCATCCGCTAGTGGTTCTCGTGCTTGAAATCCCACATGATGAAAGCATCTTTGGATGGTTGTTGCCTTCACTTGCTCCCAGGCATGGTACAAAATATGAATGGCTCCCAACAAATCCAAATTGTAGGTCTTTCCAGTGTCTGCACAAAGGAGCATTCGGTGAAGCAGCTGCCTGCGGTAGTGAACTTTCACATTCTGAATCACCCCTTGATCCATAGGCTGGATCACTGCTGTTGCGTTGGCTGGCAAGAACTCGAGGCTGATCGACTTCAGTCCTTCAACGTGGCCGTGGGCAGGGCAATTATCCAGGATAAAAATAACCTTCCTGCCTTGCCTTGCAAATCTTGAATCTTCCACCCGCAGCCAGTCTTCGAAAATTGCCATCGTCATCCATGCTCTTCCGTTAGCATGATAGGTAACGGGAAGGTTTCGAACGCCCTTAAAGCAACGTGGATGCTTCGATTTTCCGATCACCAAAAGCTTCAATTTCTCGTCTCCGGCCATATTTGCACCAACCAGCACAGTAATGCGCTCCTTACTGTGTTTCCCACCGCTACAGGCTTCGCCTTTGAAAGTGAGAGTCTTTGATGGGAGCGCTTTATAAAAAGGCCCATCTCGTCGACGTTGAATACGTCTCGCGGCTCATAGTTCGCTAAAATTTCCTGAAGCCGTCCCTGCTGCCAGTCGGTGCAAACGTCCCGGTTGACTGCAGCACTCTCACCTGAGATTGCCTTGAAAACAAGTCCGTGGCGTTTCTTGAACCGGCTCAGCCATCCGTCGCTTACGGCGAAGTTCTCAACACCCATGTGCAGGGCAATCTCTCGCGCCTTCTGCTCCAGAATGGGACCGCTTATTGGGAAATTAGAACTCCGCGCACGCTTAAACCACACAAAAAGAACTTTTTCTAGTTCTTCATACGGCGTCGTCCGCATCCGCATCCGCTTAGACGTAAAGGTCCCATTCTTGACGGCACCTTCGATCGCTTCTTTGTTTTTCAAGATCCGCGACAGTGTCGACTTGGGGATGTTGAATTTTTTTGCCACCTCTGTCTTGGACAAGCCGCTGCGATCGAGGTCCTGAAGAATTTGGAGCTTCTTTTCAAGCGAGAGAGCTTGATGCGGCCGCTTCTTCGTGCTCTCCATTGTGCCTATCCACCACACTTAGTCACACATGTAGGCCTAACGCACAACCGACACGGCTCGCGCACGCGTGCGCTCTGCTGCAGCACAATCCAGTCAACGCCTCCTTTACTAGATGCCAGTCGCGTCGCTCGCTTTCCCATTGCGGCTCTCGTTCCCTCAGTTCAGCGAAAAATCCGTGAGGCGGCGCTCGTTGCCTTTCACAGTTTCCGGTAGCAGCGGAAGTGCGCGTCTGCTAGCTCTCGCGAGCGCTGGCTTGCGAGAGCTCTCACGGGCGCTCTTTCTCGTTATCGCAACTGCGTGCTCATGTTGCGTCATGCCGCGCAGTGCGCCCAGAAAAAAAAAAAAAAACATTTATACATCCTGCCAAATGTATGTCATTGTTCAAGACTTGGTTTTTTTTTATGTTGTCGCGAATTCGTTTTCCAAGGACTGCACACACTACGGCGTCTCTCATAATCGCAGCTGGCTTTTGGACGTAAAATGCCAGATATCATCAAAACTGCACTCTTAGCTTCTCAGTGTCATGCACGGTAACTGTCATGCCATCGACACGCGCACGTCAGAATAAACTTAGATCTTACTTTTGATTCTGCTCGTGATAGAGGTGCCTCCACCAACGCACTTTTAAGAGATGGTCGAGTTTCTAAACAATCTTGTTCGCCTTGCCTGGACGACGAACTCTCAGTTCCAGGTCGACTTGCAGATAAGTACTGGGCTGACTCAGCCGAGTTCACTAATCGCGTGCACAGACGGCAGCAGCGCAGGTGTACGTGCAATTAACTTACTGCCGGCACTTTGAGGAATGCCCTATTTCGCGTTCACAGAAACTCGCGAAAATGCGCACAAACGCACCGCAGTACGTGTTTCCGTTCAGCAACATGTTCCTTGAAGTCGCACGTAATATCAAGCCTTGAGCGGGTCACTCGTGTTCACTGCATCGCCCGCTACGGTGGTCTATTGGCT
>CM023485.1:22369230-22522426 GCA_013339685.2 Hyalomma asiaticum | reverse complement strand
TCTACTTATTGCGCGCCTTCCTGACTAAAATACGGTCTCTCAAAATCTTGCCCAAAATGCCAAAAAAGCTAAGACTATAGTCTTGGGTTTTTTGTGAAATTTTGACTCGATCAGAAGTCGCACAAGATGCGTTTTCCCTCATCGTAGAGCATTCCCTACTTATTGCGCGCCTTCCTGAATAAAAACACGGTCTCTCACAATCTTGCCAAAATGCCAAAAAAGTAAGACTAGTCGTTGGGTTTTTTGTGAATTTTGACTCGATCAGAAGTCGCACAAAATGCGTGTTTACCGCATCGTAGAGCATTCCTCTCCTTATTGCGCGCCTTCCTGAATAAAATACGCTCTCTCAAAACTTTGCCCAAAATGCCAAAAAGGTAATGACTATAGTATTGGGTTTTTTGGGAAATTTTGACTCGATCAGAAGTCGCTCTAAATACGTTTGGCCGCATCATAGAGCATTCCTCTACTTATTGCGCGCCTTCCTGAATCTTGCCTTTTTTGGCATTTTGGGCAAGATTTTGAGAGACCGTATTTTTATTCAGGAAGGCGCGCAATAAGTAGAGGAATGCTCTATGATGCGGCAAAAGTATTTAGAGCGACTTCTGATCGAGTCAAAATTTCACAAAAAAACCTTATACTATAGTCTTACCTTTTTTGGCATTTTGGGCAAGATTTTGAGAGACCGTATTTTTATTCAGGAAGGCGCGCAATAAGTAGAGGAATGCTCTATGATGCGGCCAAACGTATTTAGAGCGACTTCTGATCGAGTCAAAATTTCACAAAAAACCCAATACTATAGTCTTACCTTTTTTGGCATTTTGGGCAATGTTTTGAGAGACCGTATTTTTATTCAGGAAGGCGCGCAATAAGTAGAGGGATGCTCTATGATGCGGGAAAACGCATTTTGTGCGACTTCTGATCGAGTCAAAATTTCACAAAAAAACCCAAGACTATAGTCCTGCCTTTTTTGGCATTTTGGGCAAGATATTGAGAGACCGTATTTTTATTCAGGAAGGCGCGCAATAAGTAGAGGAATGTTCTGCGATGCGGTAAAACGCATTTTGTGCGACTTCTGATCGAGTCAAAATTTCACAAAAAAACCCAAGACTATAGTCTTACCTTTTTTGGCATTTTGGGCAAAATTTTGAGAGACCGTATTTTTATTCAGGAAGGCGCGCAATAAGTAGAGGAATGCTCTACGATGCGGTAAAACGCATTTTGTGCGACTTCTGATCGAGTCAAAATTTCACAAAATACCCGAGACTATAGTCTTACCTTTTTTGGCATATTGGGCAAGATTTTGAGAGACCGTATTTTTATTCAGGAAGGAGCGCAATAAGTAGAGGAATGCTCTATGATGCGGCCAAACGTATTCAGATCGACTTCTGATCGAGTCTAAATTTTACAATAAACCCAATACTATAGTCTTACCTTTTTTGGCATTTTGGGAAAGATTTTGAGAGACCGTATTTTTATTCAGGAAGGCGCGCAATAAGTAGAGGAATGCTCTAGGATGCGGGAAAACTCATTTTGTGCGACTTCTGATCGAGTCAAAATTTCACAAAAAACCCAATACTATAGTCTTACCTTTTTTGGCATTTTGGGCAAAGTTTTGAGAGACCGTATTTTTATTCAGGAAGGCGCGCAATAAGTAGAGGAATGATCTACGATGCGGGAAAACGCATTTTGTGCGTCTTCTGATCTATTCAATATTTCACAAAAAACCCAATACTATAGTCTTACCTTTTTTGGCATTTTGGGCAAGATTTTGAGAGACCGTATTTTTATTCAGGAAGGCGCGCGATAAGTAGATGAATGCTCTACCAGTAGCGCACCCAGGATCTCTACCAGGGGGGGTTCAATTTTTCACGAAGGGCCGGGCATGCCATTACACAGTTGCGTGTGTAAAAAAAAGTAAATAAAATGCCAAATAATAGTAACATCAATGATGATGATGATTTTTATTATTTTTTTCGGCATTTTGCAGAGACATTAGCGCCACATTCTTCTAGGACATAGGAGCAGTTACGGAGTGGGATGGGATTAGGTCGGCCTCAGGGGGGGGAGGGGAGGTTACAACACCCGAAAGCCCCCCCGTCGGTGCGCCACTGCTAAGTGCGCTGAAATGTCCGTTAGCGTAAGCAGGCGCGAGGGAAATGTTGGGGAGGAGGGGGGGGGAGGGCGACGCCTCCCCTCTCCCCCATAATCTTGTAAGGCGGGCCCCATAGTTCACATTGCAGGACATATTGAACGTAAAGGCCTTAGTGTGAAGAGGGTGGTCGGAGAAGAAAAGAGGGGGGGGGGGGGGAGGGGGAGCCGCTGCGGTGAAACTTGGCTCCCCCTAATCGATTGCCCATCTTCTTCCTCCTGTTCCTTACTGTCCTCACCTGTCTCTGCCCATTCACCTTTTCCCCACAGCGCTGAGACGCGCTCCCGCAAAGGCGGCTGAAACTGCCATTTTTCCTTTCTGAAGAACCCCCCCCCCCCTCTCTCTCTCTCTCTCTCTCCCTAAAGAAGAACCCTGCATACGCCTATGCACTCAACCACTTACGACGTTTCACGCTGTGTGCTCGTCAGGCAAAGCGGTGACGTGCGTCGGTGTCCAACTCTAGCAAGATTTCACCGCGTGATATTACTATACCTGCGCCGTACACAAAAGGTCTCCACATTTTACCGACTGTCGCGTGGACGTGGTTTATAAGATTCCGTTTAGCTGCGGGTGTTTCTACGCAGGGCCAACAGCGCGTTGTGTTAGTCAGAGATGAACTGAACACAGAAGGTCGCTATCAGGTGGAACGTCCTCTAATCTATCGTTGCACTGCCGGGACTGTAACTGCAAGCCCAAGTTAGACGAATGCGCGATTTTGTACATGCATAAGAATGAAGAAACGCGTTTAATGGTCGAAGCCTGGCATATCGATAATAGTGGAAGCGTGTGCGTGAGTCAGCCGTCGATTAGCTTAAACAGAGAAGAGATAGATTGCCTTAACAGCTAATTGTCTCAAGCGTAGACCGGCACGTGTACCCGTTTCACAGGTGGCGCTACCATTGGGAAATGGTGCAGGGTATACCTCACCACGGCCGGACTCCACTCTCCTCTCCTCCGCGCGGAGGGTGGAGTCGAGTCCGGCCGTGACCTCACACCATGACAAAGTGTCACGCAGACAAAAATCCACGAGTTATGTTACCTGCACACACCACCTCGTTTGATTTGTACCCTGCTTATACTTCCGAGTTTGTCAGCCGTGATCAGTCATTAACGCTAATAGCTGCTTATGTCCCGCCACAGAGATCCATTGACCGAATCTTGGATGACCTGCGATGCGTCATTTCCTTAGCAATTTCTACTAAAAATATATGATTGCTGGAGATTTTAACTCAAAACATGTTATGTGGGACCTGTTTCAGGAAATGTTCGGGGCTCTCGAGTTGTACAGTTTATAACTGTCAATAATCTGACAATTTTAAACCAACCAGATTCGCCTCCAACCTTCGCGACTCCGCAGGATGCAGTCCTGGATAGATTTGACAACAGTGTCTGCTGGCTTACTACACAATGGGTTTCATGGGAGTACTCCAGATCCTAACCTTATCTAAGCACGCTTATATAGAGTTTTTCTTCTCAGACATACCATTAAGAACAAAAAACTTAACTTCATTTGGCACAGCCCCTATTTTAACCGATTTAAAAGACTACCCATGATTTCGTCAGGTGATCGGCTTTCATATTACATCACCGTGATGAATAATAAGGTATATAGACCTTATTATTCAAAAAATTATGTAATTTACAGTACATTAGAGAAAAAATGTTCCCGCTGCATAAAACCCTGCAACAAAAATGGTAATGGTTGGTGGACACCTGATCCTACAATGGAAAGAAACGTGTTAGAGCTTTGAGAAGGAGACGTCAAATCCGTCCCATATGGAACAAAAACGAACTCGGTTCTAGAATCCGCACGTGTCCTACTCAACAAACTAGTGGCATCTGACGACCCGCCCCTGTGGCCTTCCCCATCATATAATTATGCGTCAAATAACGTCCATTTCGTACCCATGGCAAACACTGGATCTACCGTTCTCAGAACATGAAATTGAATACGCAATTAATATTGGTAACGCTCGTTGGGCACCAGGCTCCGATAATCTGACTGCTCCCTTCATTAAATATTTATTCAGATATCATCCCCAATTCTCTACCTTCATTTTCAATGCAGCTGGAAGTCTAGGTTACTTCCGGCTTGCCTGGCGTTCCGGAAAAATCACATGCATTTTAAAACCCGGGCGCCCTATCAATTGTCCAAAATCGCACCGGCCAATAGTTATGAACTCCATTTTTGGAAAAGCATTAGAAAGACTTGAATTCACGTCTGTATTATTTTTTGCATTCAAATAATCTGCTTCACCCCAACCAGTTTGCTTTCACGCACGGCAAAAGCACAGCATTGGCGCTATTTACGCTTCGCATTCGGCTCGCTTACTGTAAATCTCTAAAGGTCCCAACAGTATTGATTTCATTGGATTTCGTCGGCGCGTTTGATAGTGTGTGGCATACCGCTGTACTGCACTTTCTCCGTAAGCGCAGGTGTCTCAGGAATTTGTATCTCCTCTTGCAGTCATTCATTACGCATAAAACAGTCGTGTTTCACTCAAAGGTCGGGGATGCGTCCGTGGAAGCCTCTAAAGGACGCCCTCAGGGTTCCCCAATAAGTCCACTGCTCTGAAATATTATTACAGTTTATTGGATCTCCCCGTGCCCCACGATTCGTACATGCAAGCTTATGCGGACGACACCATTATACTCTTTACTGACACATCTAGACTAAAACGACAAGCCAGAGCGGAAGATGCGTTGACCTCAGTGTTAAATTGGGCTCGTCATCAAAAAGTTACCGTTAGTACAGAAAAGTTCTTTTAGATGCGAAGCAGCGTATGGTCGGGGCTATGCCACTCTCTCCATCCATCCGCCGTGCGGCGTCCACACCCGCACTGCGCGTGCGCATCCTCCTCCCCCTCCTTTCCTTGTCTCCTCTCCTCTCGGCTTTCCTCCTCTCCTCTCCGAACGGCGCGCGTTGGCTATGGAAACGCTCTTTCTTCGATGCGGGTTCGATCCCGGCCGTGGCGGTCGCATTTTCGATGGAGGCGAAAATGCCAGAGGCCCGTGTACTGTGCGTTGTCAGTGCGCGTTAAAGAACCCCAGGTGGTCTAGATTTCCGGAGCCCTCCGCTACGGCCTTTCTCTCCTCTCTATCTCTTTCACTCCCCTTCCCCCACCCCCAAGGACGCTTAGCCGTGCTCCCTACATGGGCTGCTGAAATTAGCGTCCTTTCCTAACCGAACCACAATCATCATCATCATCTTCTTCGATGAACGCTTTACCAGCTCGCAAGGAACGAGAACGCGCCCTCGCCCGCGAGAGACAACGCTGACGTAGGCAGCGTCTGCTAACGTCAAGCCGATGCAAACGCGGTGTGCACTCCCTCCCCTCCCGTGCTGCTTCGCATCGCCTCATGGGCCCCCTTTAGCGGGAGATGGCGTAATTTTTCTTTTTGTGTGTTTTTCAACAATGGACACATCGGCACATCTAAACACCGTTCATCCATATGATTGATTTCTGGGGTTTTACGTCCCAAAACCAGCTGTGATTATGAAAGACGTCGTAGTGGAGGGCTCCGGAAATTCTGACCACCTGGGGTTCTTTAACGTGCACTGACATCGCACAGTACACGGGCCATGTGTTGGTGGTGATTAATAAAGGAAGCACCCCAGCCTCATTAAAAAAAGAAAAAAGAAAATGTATGTCTTGCGGGCAGCTGAAATGCGCGCCTGCGGAGCAGAAGACGTGCTTCGCAGCAACACCGCGGTGATACAAGAGAAGCGCGTCACGTGCTCCTCGCAACGTCAGCGCGCCGTGGTACGACCATTCACCTATTCTTTCCGACAAAAGAAAAAGACACATAAGTCAGTCAGTCAGAATTCACAATGCATGCAGACCCCACATTGGCTACTGCTTGCGTGCTACAGCTGCTTCGGAACCTTAATTTGGCAACTCCAAGAGTCATACTTTGCAGTCAGGTTGGCCTTCAACGGTTTCTCTCTCTCTCTCTCTTTCTTTTCCAACAAGTAATGGCGAGCGTGGGAACGCCGGCCCTAGTTTGTGTTCATATATTCTCACCCGCACGGGACTACGTGCCACTACATGCCACGAACCTTACTTTACTTACTTAGTATACCGTGTATACTATGGTACAGCAAGGAGGTGGGAAAGCGAGCTGAGGAGGAGGGAAAGGAGGACGACAGAGAGTAAAGCATAGTAGAGTGAAGGTAAGGATGAGGAAAGGACGAGAGAAAAGCCACCAGCTCCACTGTGACCTAGCCTTGTGTCCCTAGTGCAAGCTGACCACAATTATTTTTTTCCGAGGCATTAAATGGACAATAAAGGGACACACCAAAGTGATTTAGACTGAAAACTTATTATTTGGGAACATACTTGTCGCTAATTTCACCATCTTATGTTCAATATTAGAAGAAAAAATCAAGGTCCAAGTTTCATTTGACCATTGAGGAGATGACGCCATGAAATTCAACCCTTTCTTTTAGCATTCTTTCTAGATCGGCTCAGTCAAATTATTTTGAAACACGGCATGTTAAATCCCTTGGTTCTTTGTATATCCTTTTTTTTTTGCCTATAAATAATTACATAGGCTTTGTAGACGCCGTAAAGATTATGATGTCATGCATTATTGCGGGAACCTCCCAGCATGCATTGCTGCTTGTATTTTCCTTTCTGTGTATTTTCTAGCTTAACAAGCGTCTTCTCTGTGCAAGTGGCAATGTGAAACGGTCACTTACTGATACGAGAAAAATTGCTTGTCACTTTAGTCTGTATGATAGAGCGATACATTTCTTATTCTTTTCATGTTGAGAACAACAAGGCTACCATAATCCACCTATAAGTCATAGGTGGAGATTGGCCAAGTCCGGGTCGTTGAAGGCCCAGAGCCCAAGTAAGCGCTGCCCGCTCCAGTTCCGGTAAGGTTCATTACTCGTCCCCCTCATCCTCCATCCGAAAAAAATTTAATGCCTGAATATAGCTGAGAAGCACAGAAATAAAGACCCTCTGAGCACTGCAAGGAAAAACAGCCGAAGAAACTTGCGCGAATAAAACTATAGCGAATTCCTAAAAAACATTCGTTCGAAGCAACCACCCTTGTCATGCCAGATATATATGTCAGTATAAAGAGCAGGGAAGTAATGGACCAGTTTATTATTAAAATAAGCATAAACAAATGACTAAATGTCATTTTCTATGAACCATGAACTTACCCTAAGTGCTCATTTACTAATGAAGTTTATACATACATACATACACACATACATACATAGTAGTAGTAGTAGTAGTAGTAGTAGTAGTAGCAGGAGACTTTGTCAAGTCCAAGGTTACAGGCTGACCATTTCGACCGCCTGTGCGACTAGGCGGCACTGAGCTTCCTCCTCTTCAGAGCCAATACGGTCGAGCCAGGTGGTGATTGAGAGGGAAAGGGGAGGGTAGGAAGCCAATTGCTGAGCAACCGTGCAGTGAAAAAGGCAATGCGAAAGGTCAGCATATGTTGAGGGGCAGTTAGGACAGTTAGAGCAGGTCCGTACTTGTAGAGAAAGGGGCAAGAGGGGGTGGTAAGTGCATTGCTTTGATTATGCCTCAGAAGGCGAGCCTCCGGCACGGTGAGTTATAGATGAGGGGGAGGATAGAGGTGCTTGTCGAGGCGGAGCTGGAGGTATACTGCTCTGATAGTTTGGCGTAGGGAGATCCTCCCTCCGTCCCCTGAAGTTTTCCCATTGTCCCCCGAAGGCCATGGGATCAACAGTGCACGGTGAAAAATGTCGTGGGCGAGCTGGTGGGCCAGGTCATTGCCATCGATCCCCAAATGCCCAGGCACCCACCGTAGGAAGACGGTGGAAGGCTGCAATGCGGAGACCGCCTGCTCGATCTCTCGTCGGAGGGAAAGGGGTAATGTGCGGTTTTGTATGTGGTGGATAGCGGCGTAGAAGTCTGAGTAGACTGTATACTCTGTGAGAAAAGGAAGGGAGGGAAATGACTGTAGGGCGTGGACAATCGCGAGGACTTCTAACGACAGCATATCTGGAGGGTGTAAGTATGGCCCACTGGTTTGGGTTTCAGGTGCCGTAAGGTGAAGGTGGTAGAGACCGAAGCCACAGGAACCTCGAGGAGCCACGAAAGAGGCATCCGTGTAGGCAATTCCCTGGTTGTACGTATGTGTGTGTGTGTGAATACTTTCTTCAAGAAACGTAAGAACAGGAAATGGACGTGGAAAAGCCCCAACGGAGACACGAAAAATGAAATAGATTTCATAATGTGCACTGATCTGGGTATAGCACAGGACACAGAAGTGGTTAATAAGGTCAGAATTAGCGACCATAGACTCGTAAGGGCGAAGATATCCCTCAATCTAAAGCGAACAAGGACAAAGTTAATCACACGGAAACAGGCCAACCCCGATGGCGTCAGGGCGAAAAGAGAAGAATTTATAATTGCACTTAAGAACAAGTATGACGCTCTAGGACAGGAAGATAATGAGGACATAGAGAAGATGAACGAAGACATTACTAAGCTGATCACCAAAGCAGTGATCGAAGTAGGAGGCAAAGCACCAAGACAAGTTGTGAACAAGCTCTCGGAAGCTACTAAAAATCTAATCAAACAACGCCAACAGATGAGAATAACTAACTCAAGAGACAAGATAGAATTCGCCGAGTTGTCTAAGCTCATCAACAAAAGTAGAGTCAGAGACATACGTAACCATAACGTGAAAGAAATAGAAGCAGCCGTCAGAAAAGGAGTCAGCATCAAAACAACTAAAAGGAAGCTCTGTGCGGGAAAGAACATAATGCATGCAGTGAAAGATAAGCAGGGCAACATCGTTACTAACTTCAGTGATATAACCAAGGTGGCCGAGGATTTCTATTCCGAACTATACAGCTCAAATACGAGTCTCCCCACCATGAGTGTATTAGATGTCGATCAGGGCTACGAAATCCCATGCGTCATTGCGGACGAAGTTAGGGAAGCAATTAAGGGCATGTCCCGCGGAAAAGCAGCTGGAGAAGAAGGCATAACCGTCGACTTGATCAAAGATAGCGGTGATTTCCTAACTGGAAAGCTCGCGACACTATACACACAATGCCTCAAAACTTCAAATGTACCAGTCAGCTGGAAAAACGCAAACATTCTATTATTACATAAGAAGGGAGATGTAAAGGACTTGAAGAACCACAGGCCGATCAGTCTACTCTCAGCACTTTACAAAATATTCACAAAGGTTATCTCAAACAGAATAAGGGACACACTTGAATTTAATCAACCAAGAGAGCAAGCAGGGTTCAGAAAAGGATACTCTACCATGGACCACCTGCATGCGATGAATCAAGTAATCGAGAAATCCGCTGAATACAACAAACCCCTCTATATGGCTTTCATAGATTACGAAAAGGCTTTTGACACGGTAGAGATACCAGGAGTTCTGGAGGCACTACATCGTCAAGGAATATGTGATAGCTACATAAACACAATAGCCAACATCTATAAAGATTCCACAGCCACCCTGCTCCTCCATAAGAAAAGCAGAAAAATCCCAATACAGAAAGGTGTCAGACAGGGAGATACAATTTCTCCAATGCTATTTACTGCATGTTTGGAAGAAATCTTTAAAAGTTTAGACTGGGAAGAGACAGGGCTCAGGATTAACAGCGAATATCAGAGTAACCTGCGATTTGCAGACGACATAATACTCTTTAGAAATGATGGCGACGAATTGCAAAAGATGATTGAAGACTTAAGCCGAGAAAGCGCTAAGGTAGGATTAAGGATGAACATGCAGAAAACAAAGATAATGCTAAGTGGCACGGCGAAAAAACGTCTATTCACGATCGAAACCCATACATTAGAAGTCGTAGAGGAATATCCGTACCTAGGACAGCTACTTACTGGAGAACCCACCCATACAAAAGAAATCCACCGTAGAATAAACATAGGATGGCGCGCATATGGGAGACATTCCCAACTTATGAACGGAAACCTACCACTATCACTCAAGCAGAAACTATATAACTACTGCATCCTGCCAGTACTGACTTACGGATCAGAAACCTGGAGAATTACAAAGAAGCTAGAGAGGAAGTTAAGAACCGCGCAGCGGGCGATGGAACGAAAGATGATAGGCGTTACACTAAGGGATAGGAAGACAGCCGAGTGGGTCAGAGAACAAACGGGGGTCGCCGACATAGTGAACGATATTAAGAAGAAAAAATTGACATGGGCAGGCCACGTGATGAGAAGGCTAGATAACAGATGGACAGTTAGAACGACGGAATGGATACCAAGAGAGGATAAGCGCAGCCGTGGGCGGCAGAGAGTAAGATGGGGGTACGAAATCAAGAAGTTCGCAGGCATAAAATGGAATCAGCTCGCGCAGGACAGGCAAGGATGGCGAGGATTGGGAGAGGCCTTCGTCCTGCAGTGGACATAAGATGGGCTGATGATGATGATGATGTGTGTGTGTTCGTGTGTGTAAATATGGGAGAGAACAGCTTACAGGCCCCATTCCCCCTCCGGAAAAATGAAAACTACGCTGCTGACCCCACCACAAAAAGAAAAAAAAAAGCAAATAACAGTGGTTCTAAAAGCTCTTGTCTTTGAAAAACCCCCAGCGGCCTGCCATCTGGACCCTCTCCTTTATGTATTCATGTAAAGGAGGGAAGAGCGCCATGTTTGTGTGCGGCCTTTGCGGTTCGAGGCCTGCCACAGTGGTTAAGTGGCTATGGCACTGGGCTGCTGTTCCGAAGGTTGCAGGATCGAAACCCGGGCCGCGGTGGCTGCATTTCAATGGAGGCGAAATGATGGGGCCCATGTACTATGTGAAGTCAGTGCACATTAAAGAAACCCAGATGTCTGAAATTTCTGGAGCCCTCCACTACGGCGTCTCATAATCGTATCGTGGTTTTCAGATGTAAAACCCCAGAAACGAAATCATCTTTGTGGTTTGGCATGTTATTTTTGTCTTGACGAGAAACTTGCGATAACATGACACTGCAGCACATGCAAAGGTAGCTTCGCCACCGAAGAGCAATGTTATTCGGCTGAAGCGTGCAATGTTTGGGAAGTGCCCGCTAGCTTCCTAGAGTCGCAAACAACACAGGACAGGTAAGGACAACACAACACTGTCCTGTGTTGCTTTGCACTAAATATCATTCATGTCTTACCAACAAGGCTGAATTTCTCCGCTTGTGAAGTTCATTTCTAGAGTCGCAGCATGTTACACCGTATGCATGTGTCTGATTACCCCTTACATACACACATTGTAATTGCCACTAATGGCATGATCTTGAATGCATAAATGTTTTACTGACACTTGTTTACAGTTGTATATGGCATGAACTGCTGCACTGAGAAGAAAAAAATATAAAAAAAGCTGTTTTTCTTAGCTTTATTCTTTTTGTATTATTTTTTTTTAACAGTGGTCTCGGTACTCTGGTTTGCAGCAAAATCGAAAACAGGTCTTGCTGAAAATTTGGCATTTAGAGCAGCATACTGCCATGCATGGCAAACCAGCACTTTTAATTAAGTACTCCAAAGTACCATGTTTGTCACTTTTTCTTTCCATATGTTCTGGAAAACGTTTTAGTTTGAAGGTGTTTCACAGTCCCAGTGACTTCAAATTAAAAGGGTTTTACTGCACAAAGATCATATACTTCTTGAAGCAAGGTTGAGGGTGGGTATGCATCATCAGTAAATGAAGTGACTGTATTTTCAGATCATCTCCACTCTGTGCACATCATCATCATACCAAACAGTATTAGTGCAACTGGTGTGAGCACAACAACACAGCAGTCATGTTGTTTAGTTTCTACTACTTTATTTTCGAAAACTAATGTACAGCAATTGTCAACAGTACTTGGTGTATTTGGTGTGTGCATTTGGCGTATGCATGGAAAAACCTGCTCCTATGAACAACAACCGATGCTTTTTTTAAATTATATGGGGAATGTTCTCAGCCACCTTACAGGTACAATAAGTGACACCCACTGGTTAGTCATATTGTGCTGAATGCTCATATAATAACATATGCCTCTCCCCAGCTACACCAACACGGCGCTCATTTGGCTACAGAGGTAATTGACTTCCGTCTCTCGTTACAATGAAGCATCTTCCTGTTCTCACAGTTTGTCTAAATTTTCTTCTTGTTTTGCTTAGAGCTTGTAAACACAGGATGCCACTAAAGACTAAGGGAAAAAAAAAGCGGCAGCCACGTGAGGTCATGTGTACAAACTCATTGTTCGTCTGAAAAACACATCGAATACTCCAAAGTAATAGTAAGTCAGCAAACAATAACAAGAGTAAAATGCAAGAATGAAAAAATAAATATTGTAAGTGTAGATCCATAAATATCGGAATGTCAAAAGAATTAGGCAAGAAACCGAACAGACCGAGTAACTTCCTTAATTAAAAGGGGTAAATTCTGCAAGATCGAAAAAAAAAAGAAGTTAAAAATATATTTCTTAAAAACGTCGAAAAATAAATTTTTTCCTCAAATGACATATACAACACCACCGATATAACCTTCTGTCTATACATGTGCAGACCGTATACGCGAAAGCCAAACATCACAGATAAAACGATGGCCACCTTAACCACAACCACAGCTTTGTAAGCGTGATATGCACAAAACATACTTAAGATGGCATCCAATTAAAGGAGCCAGTGCAGAAAAAAAAAAAAAAAAAAGGAACGACCCTTGTGCTCTGCAAGCACTGACACATGCTCTTCTCTTTTACAAATGCAGGGTGAAGAACTGAACAGGGCTAGATATGGCCACATCCATATTATGGCTTTCCTTTGTGTTAAACACAGAAAAATGTCTATGCCTGGCACATGAAGAGGTGGGGTGGGGCAAGTGACAAGACGGGGCATAAAAAAAGGTATAGGCACACAACAAAATTGTGACAGTTGGCTAGAAGTTTGTCTGCTTGCTGTTCAGGCCAGGGGCAAAAAGGGCCCTAAGCAATATAAGTTACACTTCTCAATACATTACAGAAAAAAAAAAAGTGAAAATGAGTGTTCACAGCTTTCGCAACATGGGAAGGTTGAGAACATCGGGAATGTTGATGTCTTCCAGTTGTATCCTGGATGGGTTGAAAGGAAACCTTATTGGGAATGCAAACTTGGTGTCCATGAGAAGCGTGTTGTCAGACACAGGCAGCGTCTCTTGGTTGCGTTCTTGAAGCTTGGCCTGGATCTTTCGTATGAATGAAACGGGAACCCTTTCCTCATACTCATCGGCAGGTGTGTACAAGTTTAGGATCTTCGTGATCTGAAAAACAAGCGTACATGCAATCTAAGCACTAAAAACGTGACCGCTACAGTTATGCTGCAAACAGTGCTTATGTGAATGAAAGTGTTCCTAGTAGAGGTGTGTGAATATTCGAAATTTTGAATAATTTCCGAATAGTGCTTGCTATTCGATTCGATTCGCACTTTTACTATTCGAACTAAGTTCGTACTAAATTACTAAGTTGGTAAAGAAGTTGGTAATTAAGGGGGGAAGATATGCTGTCTCATGACAAGTGGTCCATTCCCGCAAGTAGTGCGCTTCACCGCATAACACCGGTGCATTGCGGCGAAACTAACACTCATGTCCGGCGGCGGAGCTAACACCCGTGTACTGCAGCGAAGTAACCTCAGCATTCTGTTGCACACTTCAGTGTTGGACTGGTCTTCTCACTTTGGAACGACACTGTAGGCATACATATGAGGCAATAAATCTTTTGCCCATGTTTAACAGTACATTTCACCATAATGTGGTACTATTAAAAAAATATTTGAAAATTATTCGAGAAATGTTTGATTTGATTTGCACTTGAACATAAATATTCAAATTCTCTTCGCACTCAAAATTCTGCTATTCGCACAGCTCTAGTTCCTAGTTAATGTTCCACGTTGCATGCACCCAGTTTCAGTTAGAGCACATCATAGGAGAAAGACTATTACCATGGGAAGTACACTTCAATAAGGTGCAAGCAAACGATCTTACTTACTACTTACTTATTACTACTGAGTACTTACTGCCAAAAGCAACACTGCCAGAATGGGCTCAAGTAAAATTCTGTAAATTTTTGTGCTTGCAAATGTGTTTTGTTTCTAGTGCTTCAACATGATTATGTAAGCTATTAACTCACACATGCCATCCATGCTACCTGTAGGCAAACAATTATCGTGCACTCCTGTAGATGTGGCATACAAGCACTTAAGTTGCGCAGATAAATGCAAAACCACACCCTCTGCACTTCTTGCTATCCCATCAATCCTGTTTTTATTTTACTTGCGAGTGACAGTTTTTCTTAAAATCTAATCAAATTATGGGATTTAACATCCCAAAGTAACACTCAGGCTATAAGACACTTTAGTGGGTGCTCAAGATTAATTACGACTTTCTTGAGTAGGTACTATCTGAATGCAGTTACTGCAGCCAAAAACCAAACCTGTGGCCGCACGGCTGCAGTATGTCGCAGTTAACTCAACCACAGAGGTAGGTGACAATCTTTGCAGAAATGACAGCACCTGGAGCTCAACTAACATGCACACAGGCTGCAAGCACAAGAATAGACGAACCTGTGCTGTCGTGAGCTTGTCACACATGTCGCAGATGCTGGAAACATCTTCATCCGTCTTGCGGGCCTGGAGCAGCTGCGATGCCTGAACTATGGGCTGGAGCGTGTCTAGCACCTCGCTCTGTGAAACCTTCTGGTCTCGGCACCACTGCTCCAGATGGCTCAGGTTGTATCTGCAGCGTTACAGTGCCACCTCTTACCACGTGCACATGAGAATGCCTGCTACAAGTGCAGTGCCAAACACTGACAACAACGGAGAAAGCAATTATGCACTTTTCAGGGCAGTGCACACTCACTGTGAATGCATCACTTTGGAGATAAAAGACCATTACAATGGCAAAGAATGAAAAAGCTGTTTTCATGCAACATGTGGCATGATCTGACTTTAAAGAGAGCTGCTGTAAAAAGCCAAAAAAGAATAAAAACAAAGTAAACTTGCTTCCAGCATGGACATGAAGCTTTGAGACTGATAGCAACTCCATAGTGGTCACTCACTCACTCACTTTACGCGCGCACACACACACACACACACACACACACACACACACACACACACACAAGCTTAATGAATTTTCTCAGACACCCACTTTCCAGTATACACTCCCCAGAATAAAAGTCTGAAAGACACAGGCTTGATGGCAAATGCAGATTTCTACTCAGTAGTTGCATGATGCTTCTTAATTGTATGTGTAGTAACTGTGCAGGTCACAAAAATTACTACAAGACAGCTTTTGATGAGAGACTAAATTTCTAAGGTAAGTGAGAATGCAGTTCCTGTAGATCCAGTGCTTGGTCCATTTTCGCTAGCAGAAGTACACTGCTCAAGGAGTGCAATGTGTCAATTTAAAGCAAAGTAAAGCACATACAATTTTGTTTCCATTGCCTTCAATTTGCGTCATGCCAGTTTAATACTGCTTCTAACACTTACATCAGTCAACAACATCACCTCTAGTAGACAGATCATCAATGAGGGGTGGTTATAAAGGGCAGTAGCACATTATAGTTATGCCTAATGTTTTGATGTCATGTTTCATTCTGTGAGCACTGCACATGTTCCATCAGCAAGGAGTTTGTTTTTCTACAGCTAAGACATTCAACACTTCTCAGAAGTCAACCAAAAATGAAAGCACAGATCAGTGCACTTATGAGGGTTACTGTTACCAGCAATGTACCGTATTTACTTGTGTAATGAATGCACTTTTCTTCCTGAAAAACAGAAGCAAAGTTGGGGGGAGCATTTATTACAGTGTGGGAGGGGAAATTACAAGAACCTCTTTCGGGGGTGAGCAATACATTTTAACGCACAAAAAAAGACAGCACTGCGACCTGTGGTAATGCTATAGAGCACTGTATGTGATGAAATTTTATTTTAAAGGAACAGTAAAAGAAAGCTTTGGCGTCGGTACCATGCGACTCGGCACCCGCCACGGCGGTGGCTACATTTTGCTCCAATTTGATGGTCTTTTGTTTCCGTTTAACACATGATTCACCCACTTTTGCAGACCGGAAAAGTGGCGACGCTGTCGAACAGTCAACAGCAAGAAAATGTTTGTCATGAACGAGCAGCACGCGGTGGTCTCTGCTGCGTGTAGGGTTTCTATAGTTTCTATGTCGCCGCTGGTTCTGCCCTTAACGATGCACACGATGCGTAGGCCAATGGCTTGGCTTGGGTGGCTCACGGGCACACAAGGTTGCTACGTTGCCGATACAATCTCAGAGATGTCCAGCCGCATCATCGTTCGGTAGCGTTTGTTAGTGGCCATAGCGAAAGAACAGATATTTCCCACCACTGCATGCAAAATGGCTCACTATCATATTTCTCCTTCCTATTTGTACTGAGAGTCTCAGTAGTGCACATTTAGCATGATATGAGAGGTTGCATCATGGCAATCTAGAGACCATGCCCCTACCATGCTTAGGCTTCGCTTGGGCCAGTCTGTGCAGTTAGCCGCAACGAGCGGTGTGGGGGAATGAAGCAGTGTGAGTAAATTGTGTTTCTGCTGCGTGCACACAGGCTACTGCCCGGCAATATACGGCAGTTTTATCAGGACATGGGAGTTTTGAATTGCAGTGCCAAATAGCTCCCGAACATCGCAGAAAGTAATACCAACAATAATATTTAAAAAAAAAAAAAAGCCAAGGTGAGGAGGCACCGCATGGCAGTTCGCAGCGCTGCAAGGGTTCAAAGCTGGGGGGTGCATTTATTATGTGAGATAAAAGAAATCCGAAATTGGACTACTGAAATTGGAGGTGCATTTATTATGCAAGTGCATTCATTACGCGAGTAAATACGATAAGTTCCTTGTGAGTTGCCCAGTCTGGAAAACATTACCCAATAAGGTAATCATTGCGCTTACAAAGGGCAGTCCAAGTAAGTATCAGTCTAGTCCAAAGCCACGAAAATAGACTTGCCTCATCTGCATGCCCTTCGACCAGTGGCACATGTCTTTGCGTAGAAGTAGGTTGTTCAAGGCACCGGCACAGATGAAGTAGAAGAGCTGTTGGGAATGATGTGAAAAAAAAAAAGGAAAAAAGAAAAAAGAACAGTATAATGCCATTTGATATTAGGCGATACAAGCACATCCTGCCAGGAAGTAATGGTATCACATAATAACCTAAAAAATGTCTCAAGCACTATCATTAAAGGTATACACAGGAAAGAGAAACTTGTGCAATGACAATACACAAGATGGCTCAGATACCCGCAGAACTGATGGCCTTACTTTTTTTTTCCCCATACTAGTAGCTGAATTTAATGCGAGGGGTACCTTACATATATGCAAGATTAACACTGTACTGGTCAAAGAATATCTGGCACGAATAACTGAAAGGTTTTCTTCCCTTTTAGTGCTCACCCAAGATAGTGTATTGCACACAATACAAAATGATGAATTGTTATTGTTATATGAGTTGTAACTTCAATATTACACTAATTAATTCATTGGTAATTTCCTTGCTAAATTATCTCAAAATGAAAATGAAAGAGGGATAGTTTCCGTGCCTCGATAAGGCACGGAAACTATTCCTCTTATTTGACTCTGTATACTAACAGAGTCACAAGGGGTTTCTCCTGGGCATTGTTGAACAAGCACTAACTGCTTGTTCAACAATGCCCATGAGAAAGCAATACAAAGAAAAAAATAAAGACGAAATCAGATTATGTGACGAGGTGCTCAGTGTTTATGTTTTAACTATTTAGAGCAAAAATTTAATAGTAAGCAAAAAAGAGTGTCTGCAAACCTGCTTGAAAACTTGTGTTATGAGCTCTGGGTCAACTCCATGAACCAGCAGCACCTTGTAGAAGCTGTTCAGCTGCACAGAAAATGTGAAGGAAGTGATTTGGTGGCATGAAAAGTTTCAGTCTAAAGAAAGAAACCACATTCTTTAGGCATTCATTCCACACGCCTTATACCGTACGATCCCGATAATTTGCAAATTGAAAACAGCCACAGCCCAAGCCCTAGTGAATGTTACTGTGGGCCTCCTTTAAATGGAACCTCAAAGGACTAGAATAACAGATTTCGACTAACAAGTGGTCCATTTACTAAAAAATGGGCTTTTATGTGCCAGAATCATGACAAGATTACGAGGCACACTCCACAGTGGAGGGCTCTGGATTAATTTGGGCCATCCGGTGTTCTTAATTCGCACCTAAATCTAAGCACACAGGTGTTTTCTGCATTTCGACCCCCTCTAAATGCGGCCGCCATAGCTGAGGTTCAATCCCTCCACCTCGAACTTAGAAAGCTTTGATGAAGGCAAAATGTTGAGGCCCATGTACTGTGTGCTGTCAGTGCATGTTAAAGAACCCCAAGCGGTCGAAATTTCCAAAGCCCTCTACTACGGTGTCTCTCAATCATATTGTAGTTTTGGGGCGTAAGGGACCCAAAAATCAATCAATCCATACTTGCAACGTATGGCGACACTAGCCACAACAGCAAACATTAGCAATAATTTAGCCTACATTAGCCATCACTATCCACTATTTATCCAGCGCTAGCTCGTGGTCCTGGTATGTGGTGATGGTCACCGCTCATTCATAATACAGGAAAGGAAGGGGAGGGGGGGGGGGGTGTATTCTGATGCATAGACTGAACGTACCTCTTTGAGCAAAACATCGAGAGCATGCTGGGGATCTACTGGAGACTCCAGGTCACGCGCCAAGCTGGATGCACGGCTCCTCATTCCGCAAGGCTTGTTTCCAGAGATCCCCGCAATAGCCTCGTGCTCAAGCACTGCTGGAACTGTGGGAAAGAGAAACCAGCACAGAAGTTACCTTGAAGGAAAAATACCAATAACAGTGGAAGCATTAGTTGTGCAAGTGGGTGAGAAGAGGATAACAGGTATTGTGAAGTCTCAAGAACGAGTGGGGAGTTCAGGATAAAAAAAAAAAAAAAAAAAAGGGCGTCCAGCACGGTGGGTTAAATGCAGGGGTGGAGCTAGGATTTGATTTCATCTATTTTATACATGATTACACCACTTTCATATAGTTCCAGAAACGTCCCCCTTTAGTATCGAGATTGTTATACTAAAGGGAGCTCTTTCATGTGTTTCATTCTTGCTAGTCTCGTTCATTTTTTTATTTTATTTGATCGATCATGCGTTTATCTTTGCCTTGCTTCTCACTATTTATTGTTTACAAATGAAATGTTGAATGTATTCGATTAATTACTGTTATATGTATTAGTGATCTGCTGAATGTAAATGTTACCAAAAACCATATGTTAATTACCGAGGATCCCACTACAGCTTTGCCATTTTGGGACCCTCGTCTGTATATTTGTATGTTGTATTGTAATATTTAGAAATAAAGTAACCTAAACTGATTGCTTTTATGATACGAGATCGTGGAATACATGAGAACACAGCAATACATACCAATCAATGGCTGAACTTTCTCCTCCATGCTTTTGATGACGGCCTGGTAGATCCACACTGCTATGTCGCTCATCACCTGCCTGTACTGAGACAGGTCAAAGTTCCTCAAGCACTGCTCGTTTTGCTTGGGCGTGTTTTCCACTTGGAATTGCTGGGATAAAAAAAAATGCAGCAGGAACAACACTTGCACTTGAGCTCTGCAAACAAAACGCTTACTAGCAGTGAACTCCAGGCTATGTGAACACTTGAGCAAGCATTTGATTATGGTTGGATTTCATGAATACTGACCTGCACCCCATGAAAGACATTACAAACTCGGAGCAATACTTTGCAAGTTGTGACATAGAACTAAAAAAGGTGCTGCAATGTATACATTCAGGGACATTCACTTGTGCTTGCAGTACAAGAAAATAGCCTGCCGTGGTGCTAGTGCATGAAGCACAATCTGTTTTGATTTGACCAATGAAAAGAAAAAACGATTCTGTACTGCAGAAAAGGCACGTCCAGTGCAGAAACTGTCCACCACAGTGGTTGCAGTGGTTATGATGCTTGGCTGCAACCCAAAAAAACGCTGGTTCGATCCTGGCCGCGACAATCGCACCTTCGATGGAGGTGAAAATGCCAGAGGCCCGTGTACTGTGCGTTATAAGTACACGTTAAAGAATTCCAGGTGATCAAAATTTCTGGAGCCCTGGACAACGGCTTTCCTCTCCTTCCTATCTTTTTCATTCCCTTCCCCCACACTGTGGTGGATGGCCTCCACATCCTGTAACCTCCACCACCTCCACCATCTTGTACGGTGGAGACTTAAGTACAAGAAAAGGCCGACAGACAACAAATGAAAGATTGTGTTATCTGAATTTGTGTTGAAACTGGTAACCTGTTTTGCCGCTGTTGGCAACTTGTCCCCTCTCTTCCTGACCATGTGTATGTGTGCACCTAATCATGCCCCCATGCTAGAATTTTCAAAAGAAAAGCTACACCCCACAGGACAGTGCAGAATGGGTACTACACTTTTCACAGAGAAGAAAAGAAACCTATGACAACAAAAATGAAAGTGAAAGCTAACTAAACAAGCCAAGATGAAGAATGCCAGTGATAACGAAGGAATATACAAACCTTCTCTCCACTGTACTGTTTTAAGTTGTGCATAAATCTGCAGGTGTTTGCAAGCCACATGACAGTGTAGTCTGTATCCTCATGTCGCTTCTGCAAATAAAGTGCAAAAAACAAAAGCAACCCAGTTGTTATATGTGGCTCAGCCGCTTCACAGAGAGTCAAGCACAGGAGAAGAGGCTGTGTTTGCATTCATCAACAATGATTCTCAATCTTAAATGTTAGCAATCTGTTGCTAAAGCATGAGGTGATATTATTATTTGAGCCTTGAAGCCTGAAAGGAGTACTGACACGAATTTTTGACATTCTCGTATTATTGCTCTAAATGAAAGCACTAGCGTAGAGAACCCCAAAAAGAGTATCATGGCACCTCACAAGGCAATGAATATATCTTTAATATGGCTTCCTTAAAAGTCCACTTTCGGTTTCGATTTCGAGGGGGCGGTTTCCTAGTGATGTGTCAACATAGCCGGACGTACGTATGAGTCATGTAGGGACAGCAATTGGTGACAGCGTCGCTTCAAATCTGTCGTCTGTGGTCAATTACACGTGAGGCGTGCAAACTACGACAATTTCACGGTCGTCCACCGACTCTGACAGCGATTTCGGCGATATTTAATAGACTGTGCTCATACATCATTGTAATGTCCATTGCGCTGGGGCTGGCTTGCAGTGCTGGGCGACGAAAACTTTAAACCAAACTAAAATATTTTGTACGTGTTTCCTGGCTTCCGTGTGTGGAGGGCGGCGTTAGCAATACATGGCTAGAAAATGAAAAATGTACATTTTGAGCCATCACAAAATCATGTCACCACTCCTTGAAGTCACAAACATGGACAAACTTTAAACTTGGCTGTAAAATAAGGAGCGCTTCATCTGTCCTTACCTTGATCACTTTTCTGATGCCAAAAACGATGTTGTTCAGCAGGCTCTTCACTTTTTCATCATCATTGATGTAATCCGTATGGCGAATGCACATGAACAAAATGTAAGCAGGTAGGCCAGGTAACAGCGTAACTGCCAGCTTGGGCTTGAGGTCTAAGAAGAGAGAGGAAAAAAGGTAAGAGAAGTACATAACACAATCCTAAACTATTACACAAGAGCACACAGAACAATGCTCCCATTGTTACCTATGATAAGATTCTTGATAATGATGTTCTCATCCTCGGCCTTGTACTCAAACATTCCAAGGTACTCGGCATCTTTGTGCTTAATCTCAGGCATGTTCTTCCCATGGTCCTCAGCTGCGTCAATTTTGATGTCGGCCTGGTCAAGAACTGTACAAAAAGTTGAAACATTTGTTGCAGAATTATGGAGCTCACTTAGACACGTTTAGTAAAATTACATGACACACATACAAAAAAAAAAGGTAAGCATCATGAAGGCAACACATAAAAGGGCATTTCTACACAATGTCCCTAGGGTATCGCTACAAAGGCAGTTTAGCACTAAATTATGCATTTGAACATGCTGCAAAGGCCACAGAAACTGAAGTGAGCAAATGAAGTAAAGAAGAACCAATGTTTTCATTGTGGTGCTAGTAAAAAGGCATAATCCAAGTTTACATGCTGCAAATATTGCCCCTAGCTAAGGAACAATGCCTCATCACACTCTGGCATTATACAAGGTAGACTGAAGGTGCTTCAACATTGAAACATGAATTAAAAAGACCAAAACAGAGTAATGAAGTAGGACTAACTTGTCAAAAGAATCCATCTTTGTCACAAGACATGCCAAAATGTTGCCTATTAGCAGGTCCCAGTAACAAACACAAAAGTGGAATTTACGGTGGTAACAACAATTTTAACCTTGCCTTGTACATAGACTTGAACAATGCAAGCTAATAGTTATAGCTGCATAACTGATAAAATGCATGTGCTCCGTCATAAGGAATACACAAAACGTGCAGGTGAACTTCAGACACCTGGCTTGAGATAACCAATACGACAGACTTCGGCCAATAACGATAAATAATGAGCAAATGCACTGCACTGTTCCCCAAGTTCTTTACAGCCATCAATTTCCTGCACCATGAAAATTTGCAATCTTGGTTAAGGGCAGCTGGATGCACAGGACGTTTCACCTACAGAATTTCACGCATTCGCTCTGTTGCGCAGCACTCCATGAAAAAGCATATAGTCACAGTGAGTGACTGCAACACATATGGTCAAGGCCTTGTTCTGTAATAAAGCATTAGGGTATTTCTTCTGTCCAGTCTGTATGATGTCGGTACATAAGAATTTTCTAGACATCATCTGCATAAAGCAACAAATAAGCAGATCAAGCATGTGGTACACTCAAATTATGATCATAAGCTGAATGTTTGAGTTGCTCATGCTGGATATGCATTGCAGAGCCAAGAGTTACTAGTGAGATTTCTGGTACTAATTATCGTGAGCTTGACATTCAACTTTGATGGCACTGCCTGTTATAATGGCATTATATCAACTCATACCAGCATTTACGCACAAGTGGCATTATAAATACTTGTATTTGTGCAATGCTGCAGCACAGCCCAGCTAAAGTTAAAGGGTGAAACTCTTGCAGCTTACTTCCGCCATCCTTCATCTTCTTCGCATAAATCTTCAGCTGCCGCTTGTACTTCTTCAGCTGCTCAGCCAATCCGTCTATTTTCTCTCTCAAATCCTGAAACGCGTAGAATATGAAACAGCAAAATTCCACCACAGTTTACAACAAAACGCACATGAATGTGGATCGCAGAGTAAAAAATAACATCCACACTTTACATACCACATTCTCTCCTGTCAGGCGATTGATCTCATGTTGTAGAATCGCATCTGTCTGAGCCTGGGGAGATTTCTTGAGGTTCTGCAGTTTCAAAGAAAGTTCTCACCACAGAGACAAGGCGCACAGAAAATGCGCTTTATCTATGCAAGAAATCAGTTGCGCATCTAAGCTTGCTCACTGCAATGTTGCACCGACAGAAAAAAATTTCATTTACGATATGAAAGTAAACGTAATCTGCCAACTTTGAAATAAGTACACGTTGAGTCTTGCAAGGCTGCTTTTTATAAAATGAACCAGATGCTATCTGCATAAGTAACAGTTCAAGAGCTCCAGCTGCAGTAAAGCAGATAAAACGATGCATGTAGAAAAACTTAGCAAATAAATTGCAAATAATCTTGTGACCAAATAGATATTAAAGTTCTGGACAGCCAGTTGCCCAAACAGCAGCTGTGCCTACCATGGAAATTATTCATAGCACTATAACAATAATACGCTTTCTCAGGCATCCGTAAAAACCATAGTACTGTCTTTACCAAAAACCTTTTCTAAGGCCAAGTGACATGGCCTCTCACTAGGTCACGTGAGAAATGGCAAGTCATGTGGCTTAATGTCAAAACTCCCCCCATAACAACGTAGCACAAAGCATGGTTATCATATATAACTTTGTTCTTCTATATATTCATTATAAGCATATCCAATTCAGGCACGAATTATGATGCACCATCAATAAAATCGTCAAATTTTCACGGCTCACTTCCATGGCCCTCAACGTTCTATTTCAAGAAAGATCATATGTTAATATAATGACATGAGCATTTATATCAGTTATTTGTAATTAGAATGTAATGAAATACCTATTTATTTCTAAGTCAATATTCTATTTTTTCATAAGTAGCAGTACTCAGACATCAAAAGTAGGTGTACAGTTCTCTATTGGCCGCACTCGTTATGAACCAACCAGCCACACTTTCGGCGTTGCTTCCAAGATGCACAACAATGAACGACTCCTCAAATATGGCACTGCTTCTGGCAATGTGATCTTCTGCAGAAATACGCAGTGGGTTCAATTACTCTAAACTTCTATGTATTTTGCTTTTCCTTGGATACTAGTTGACAGAACAGGCAAAAACAGGTCACGTCCACAAATGTGGACACCAATACTTGCACATAAATATCATGGTAAAAAAAAAACTCTCTTTTCTTTGTCTGAATCTGAAGATAATCATGTACTTACATAGCATGCTAGGCTGCGCAGCTGACACTGCATTCAAGGTATTCCGCGATATATATACCGTATTTTCCGGTGTATAAGACGCGGTTTTTTTCCAAAATTTTCGGAGGTGCGTCTTATGCAACGGTGCGCCTTATACGTACTTTTTTTTGTAGTTCTTTTGGGAGAAACTCGTGTTGATGGGGATGAGTCTTTTTTTTTAAAGACTAGAGCAGTCCGACGCGAATGATGCGTCATAATTATAATAACGAAGACTCAACGTGCCGGTACTACAGTTCCACAACAAAACCAAAGTACATAAAACGGAAAAATAAAAAAAGTGTGTAATAATATAATGCAACTAGCGCGGTAACTCTTTTGGATACGATCTAATGTAACACTGCAAAACGTACGGCTGCTCCAGGGAAGGCGCAGCACGTAGAAGTGTTTACGAGCCTCTGATGGCTGCCAAGATAGCGCTATCTCGGCAGCCGACAGCCGAGCGACACTACACCCCCCCCCCCCCCCCGCGTCTTTTCATGCTCGTTAAAGATGGGCGGGCCCCGCCACGGTGGTCTAGTGGCTAAGGTACTCGGCTGCTGATCCGAGAGTCGCGGGATCGAATCCCGGCCGCGGCGGCTGCATTTCGATGGAGGCGAAATGTCGAGGCCCGTGTGCTGTGCGATGTCAGTGCACGTTAAAGAACCCCAGGTGGTCGAAATTTCCGGAGCCCTCCACTACGGCGTCTCTCATAATCAGAACTGGTTTTGGGACGTTAAACCCCACAAAACAACAACAAAGATGGGCGGGGTCTTTCCTCCCCGCATCGACCGCAGGTGTCCCGATCGGTCGGGGGGGGGGGGGGGTGATGTTATCACATCGGCCCTCGGAGCGACGGAGATAGGCCGGGCTCGTTTAGTCTCTGCTTCAGCCGTTTTCTTCGCCCCCACTCGCATGCTTTTATTCTAGCGACCGTACTTTGGGCTTCGGGGGCTTCCGGAGAAAAGAATCGGAAAAGAAAGGGGCATCGCACTCGCAGCCCCTTTTGCGTATGACTGCTCTTGCCTGCGCAGCGGGGGGCGTGGCCGCGCGGCTGTTGGTCCGTGCGTGCGCGCCGGCGAGCTGGGAACGGGGAGCGCAAAATATGCCAGGTTTTTGTTTTTTCTTTTTGCAAAGCTGGCTAAATATTAGGGGTGCGCAAATTATGCGAGGGCGCAAATCATGCGGGTAAATACGGCATTCCAAAGCGCGTCGGAGGATGAGGACTTTGAGGGCTTCGACGAATAAAATGTTTTTCCTGCAGTCATGCTGAACGTTTCAGTGGGTGCGCATTATTTTTTCTCGCAAGTTTGGTGTAGTAGAAGTTTTCTTACGGACTAGCGCTAGTACGGCATTTTACAATGCTCGCTCAACCCCACGTTATCAAGTTTCTTTGCGGGAAGTGAGTGAATATAGGTGCGTCTTATACACCGGTGCGTCTTATATATTAATTTTTGCGTGCACGATTGCGAAAACTGGGGAGTGCGTCTTATACAAGGGTGCGTCTTATACACCGGAAAATACGGTACTAAACACATGTTCTTTCTGCCATGTGGGCCAACTGAACAGACATGATCACGTCAGCCTCACATTCCTCAAGGGATGTCACCAAGATAATGATGACAGCTATGTAATGATGACACTGCCTTCATCAAGATCCCAATGCACTTCATGTTCTGGACCAATATGCAATTATCACATCAGTGTAAGAGATCTAAGGAATGTGCAATATAATGTAACAGGGTTTGTAGAGGTTTCCAAGAAAAAATTCAAGAATTTTCAAGGACACTCAGGCCCTTATTGAAGGATTGTCAAGGCGCTCCTAAAGAGGCTTTTTTTTTTCTTCAGTGTTGAAGATCTTCAGAAAACCCTCCTAGAAGACCTGATACATTTATTATGTAAAGAAAAAAAGAAACAGTATAAAATTGCTGTTATTACAAACAAAAATTATTTAATAAAAATGAATTTGCCAAATGTCACAGTTCAATTCTGTTTGTATCACATAGAATAGAAAATAGTACTACTACCGATCACTCAGTCAAAAAGAAAAGTTCACCGGCAAAAACAGCCATCATGATGACAAAAACAAATTAAAACATCGCATTACACAAACTCAAGGTTTTTCAAGGACTGGTGAGAAATTCAAGGTTCTTAAGGGCCTTGAAAGTGGACTCAATATGCAAGGATATTCAAGGGTTTCAAAAACCTGTGCGCATCCTGAAAGGGGTCTTCGAAGGATATCCAGGTTCGACAGTGTAGCGCCAATGGCTCTAAACGTGACTCAACTACAGCTGTGGGAGTGTTTTATAAAAATGCCACTCAACGGCGTCGCATTGTGCAGCCTTCAGTCTTTCTTTTGTGATACTTCATGCTTTTTCCAGTATGGTTACAGCTGTGTTCATCTGAGCAGTGGCTTTGAATGGCTTTTGCAGAGACTCCACACAGGGCCTGCAGCCATGGCCCACGGCACTCACCTGGCTGAGAAGCTTCTGCTGGCGATCGTTGTCATCCTGAAGTTTCCTGATCTCGTCCCTAAACTCATGCTCCATGGTGTGCATTCGCACTTTCTCAGTCTGCAGCTCAGCCTCAAGTTGTCTGCGCACAAACACACAGGGGCAGGTTGCAGCCATCGACAAGCCAGCGTGCAAAGGCAGCCCCGACAGACGAGCATGAGACAGAGACAGGGCCGAGAGAAGAAGAAGAAGAGCAGGCACATAGAGCACGTGGACAGACCTGATGAGCTTCTTCTGTGTCTCAAACGCCATCAGGAGCTCCCCGTCCTCGTTGACCAGATCCAGATTGCCACGATATGAATCAAGGGCCACCACTGACTTCAGGTCCTCGTTTTGGTTGGCCAGTACCGCCCGCAGCTGAAGGCACTCCTCACGCCGACGCTCCAGCTCGTCTTGGATCGACTCGTAGTGTGCTACATGTGCCAGACAGAGCGCATGGTAAAGAATTATGTCTAGCGGTTATGCGTTTTAAAAGCAAGCCGCAATTATGACAAGAAAGGAATGAAGAACAGAGTACTGAAGAAATGCGGATGGAGTGCAGATCAAACGCATCTAATGGAGCTGCATTTCAAGTGCAAACCACAGTTGCGATTGTCATGTCAAACAAACACAGCATTAACAAAATTCTATAATCACAAAATTTCTATAATCTGTTGTAAACAGCACGCGAGCTTCCTATTAAATACAGCAGACAAAAGAGGCCACTGGGTTTGGAGTTTGTAGCGACCACCACATCACAAGAAGACTTTGAAATAGACTGCTTTTTACAAATGTTTTCAGCAGCTAGAAAATTTTCATGAACAAAAATCTTGCTTATCAAAGCACCAGGGCTGCACAATTGCTGTCTTTTCATTTTTGTTTTACCCAGGTGTGAAAAAGCCCTCACTCAAGCAAATTTACAGTATCGATAACTATCCCACAGTGCAAATCACTTAACTCACAATACCTCTGGGCCAATCATCACAGCCAAATCAAGCAGAGTGCACTGGGCTCACCCATCAAGTCTTTCTCTCGGCTTGACTTGTCCTCACTGGCCAGTGTTTTCACCATCTTCTTTACATCTTCTTTCAGCTTGGCATTCTCCATCTCCAACTCATGAAGCTGAAACAAAACGCAACAGATAAGGAACGGATGCGACATCAAAGGCTCTGAAGCATGCTGCAGGCTTTAAAACTTGGAAAAAAAGATATACCTAGGCATGGCTTGCAAACTCGAAATTATTTTTAGTTTCTCGTGCACATGTTCGCCACCCTCCACCTGACATGGCTCTTGCATGATATTATCAAAATCATTTGACCATCATAGTGGATGGTGGAATGTTTAGTTCTCTAAGCAGGTTTTACATATACAGCAGAACCTCGTTATTACGAACCCGGATATAACGAACTACTGGATATAACGAAGCAATCGCAATTCCCCTTGAAATTCCCATAAATGGAATGGATACTGGCTATAACAAACTAATGGTTATAGTGAAGTAATTATGGCTCCCCCTTCAACTTCGTTATAACGAGGTTTTACTGTAAAACATTTGTGGAGGCACCTCATTTCTTTTTGCACATACTGTTTTGCCTTACAAGGGATGTTTTGCCAAACATCCCATTTCCCATATTTTATCCCCCTTTTTCTTTTTTCCTTTCCCTTTTCGATGTACACACAGAACAAGTAAAAAAAGCTTTTGCCAAAATACATGCAGCTTGTATTTATGCATCCCTGGCACACCTCTACACTTTAACACAGAAAGCAGAAAAACAGTGGCAGCACAGACTGACTATGTAGTTGTCCCTACAGTATAACACAGCTTTAGTTGCATGTACAATGGTCTGTGCATGATGTGAAGTCAAGTACAAATCCTAAGAAAAAGACAAGGTGACAAGTTTCCTCGCAGTGTAAGTGTGAAAGATGGAACCTGTAGATGCAATGCACGTGTGCACATGACAGTGGTATCATATCCTTCCCTATCCTAGTCTGAATGTGGCACTTTCATAAAATTGGATTTCGGTCTTGGATATCACAATCTGACAATGAGTACGCTTTTCCGTGCAGACAAGAAACAAAACGCATACACGCATCAGCTCTTTGCCACTGGCCTCTCTGGCCTGAGACTGTTCCTCCCTGGCCTCCATGGCTTCCATCTTCTTCTCCAAACGTGCTCGCTCTTGTTCAACTTCATTCAACCTCTGCTGAAGCTTCAGAACGATTGAGACGTCAGGGAGAGGGGCCTGCTGCTGCTCCAGATGAGACACACACGAAAAAGCACAGCTTTATTAATACAGCTGACACTAAAATCCTTCAGTGTACACACACAAGTGGCACACCCAGAATCCCACACAACCACTCAACTACACTGCCGAAGAATCGAGCAAATTAGCACTAAAGCAGCTGCGAAACATGCATCCACTCTTTATACAGTAGAACCTCGTTATAACGAACCCAGATATAACGAACTATCGGATATAACGAAGCAATCACGATTCCCCTTGAAATTTCTATAGATGAAATTGATATTGGTTATAACAAACTAATGGTTATAACGAAGTATTTACCGCTCCCCCGTTATAACGAGGTTTTACTGTACTGCAATGTGCACATGGCACAAGCAAAAAGCTCTTTTCAGAATGCTCTACTTACTTCTGAAAATCCACACAGAATGTCACTAAGATTGTACAACATTTTAGTGGCTTATTGGCCATTTCTGCCCATGTGCTTCTGCCACTGGACTAGAATGCATTTTTCTCAATAAGCAAGAGTCAACACTTATATTACTAAATAAAACACTTAAACCAGATGGCATGTTATGTGCTGACTTGGATAACAAGCATGCACCTGCGTCAAGTGGCATTTTGCAGCTGAAGTAACACGAATCGTGGCTGCACAACTTCAGCTCGGGTTCTACTCCTGTTTACCAGTCTTATCCAAATGGAGTACATGCCACAAGTTCTTTCATAAACCTAACCTACCTAACCTAACTCAAGTAAAAGCAACAAGAGAAGTGGCAACTGTTAGACTTGTGGTATAAAAAGAAATCAAGTAAGGCACTCACAGCGCCCGGGCTCTTTTCAGCAGCTGCTCCAGTAGGCTGCCAAGCAATTGAGCTCAGCTTTCCATGAACAGCTTCCTGGTCTTTGGAAGACCTCACAGACCCATAGCCAACATCCTGGAACAGAGAGCATAAAGATACAGGGTGTTGCTACTAGCACAGGCATAATGTGCCACAACATGGACTCAAGGCTAGTAGCTGATGGGAGGAAGGTAAGGTCCCACTCGTGGTTTACCATTTCTGGCCATATCAGTCGCAGTGTTATGGTGGGGACGAGACAACGACACTTCCTGTTCCAGCCATATTCCATGTTCCACCACCACTAAGTGCATTGACAAAGTAGGGAAGCAGGGGTGCAGTTAACTGCGTTTCAATGGCATGCTCAACAATCTACTATTCAACACAAAGTAAATGGACAATGGCTCAGGCGGCCGGAGTGACTTTGAAGCCACAGCGTGGCACTGCTATTTCACACAGCGTATAGAGTTACTGTATAGGGAGTATATAAAGTAACTTGGCCATAATGGAGTAGCAGCACGAGTGTCGCATTGTGGTCCTGCAGACACTCGCCGCCTGAGCCACGGTCACGACCTACTGTACTCCTGACCTGCCCGGCGAGCAGAATGCCAGCGCGCATGTGCTAGCTCCTCTTGTCTACCGCTAGGGGCCTTTTGGCGGCGGATTTTGGCGCCACCAGTTACCCACCCCACACCACTTCTAGGCGGTCGTCTGCTCGCGTTGAGCCGAGACGCCTGTGCAGGCAGGCACTCTGCGGAGCGAAGAAAACATTTACAAAACTGCTTCGATTGAGGTAATTCAGCTATGACAGTACAGTGTAGTTCCCAGAAACGCGCCCGCGTGAGCCATGTACCACGGTAGTCTGTAGAAAAGGTGAGAAATGTCTAATATTGGCATGTGCAAAAATGTTCCTATACACTTAGTAAACAAATACGTACGTTTTGTATGACTAATGAGCTGAATTCGCGACTATGCTTTTGCTCGGTAAGGTTTTACAAGTTATTGACTCACAAATTAAACCAACTGTCGCTTGAGCGACCGAAATAACAGGAAAAGAAAAGCTAGTACCGATTATCTCAGTGGCGCAACAGTGCTGTTGGTTCCTTGGTAAATAGACTCTGAAACGTTGGCCGAAGTACCATATGAACATTCCTGCTATTAGATACAGTGCAACAGTTCGCATATATGCTCAAATTTCCGAGAACTGCGCACAAGCAAAGTACTCGCACAGTGCTTGTTGTTCTGCACCCATGCACCCGTCGACGCTCAGGTGGGGGTAACTCGAGCGCCATCTTAGCGGCGAAGTCTGGAACGAGAGGCGGCGCAGGCGTCTCCGTAGAACGCCGCGAGCTGGTCAGGTCAGGAGTACAGTAGGTTGTGGCCACGGTCTATCAACTTTTTTAGCCAGCAGTACATATGAGGAAAGAAAAATTCAAATGTAAATTGAGCTATTGGAAATGCCAGCCCAGATCTCATTACTTGGCCTGTATTGTTGCTTACTTTAGATCCACTCCAGCACAGAGGCCTCTATTGAACTATCTCCAATTATGCAACATTCTTGGCCCAGGTAATCTCTATTATGACACCTGCAAGAGTGTATTCAAGGCTGACCTCATCAGGCACGTCAGAGGTGTCATCGCGTGTCCCATCGGCATTGTCACTGCGCACAGAGGCCATGCTGAGGTTAGATGGTGTACGCTGATGTGACAGGCCCCTGATTCGGCTGTTTTCTTGAGCAAGGTTCTCACACCGCTGCTCCAACCGATCACGCTCCTTCACCAGCCGCTGGTAGGCCGATCGCTCCTCATCGAACTCCGCCAGCAGACGCTGACGCTCGCTTTCTAGCTTCTGGCGCAGCAACTCTGAAAGGTGCAGATTGCAACACTCAAGCAAGATGTGATAAAACTAACCTCACAACTACAGTGCACATTTGTTGCACAGTAGCCTGCAGTTAAAAAGAAAAAAGCACCCTTAGCACACAAATTTGTTTCACTCACTCACCCTGCATGCATTGTTTGCGTTGTCTGCGACTGTTGTACTGCTAAAAGACAAGGCGCACTCTTTAAGGCCACAGCCTCTGCCTCGCTAGTTAGACACGTTAATTCACTTCTTTCAGTACATTTGAGTTTCGGTGCTTAAAAATGCCCTTTAGTGTTTTTTATTTTATTATTATTTTTCTTTCAATCATATATTCAAGTAATTACACGAGCCTCAGATGTGTGTTGAAGGAAAGTTTCACTTAGAGCCAGCACCTTTCATTACTATTTTCATTAAATATAATGAGTAAGAACTTCACAAAATAAGAAATGGGGCAACTGTAACATTTTTTAATTTTTAATTAAAGAACTTGGGAGCTTGTCAGGCGGAGTGATCATGTGAAAAATCTCCTAAATTAGGTTTCATGTTTAGGCTGAATGAATAATAAACATGTGTCATACTTAGTAAATACGGTGAATAGACAAATGTTCTTTGTTCATGAGGCACTGAGGCACTGATATAGCCAGAAAGCATAGTTAACTAAAAGAAGTTAAAGAAAAAGGAATGAGCACTTACCCTGGGCACTTTCTTGGTTAAGTTGAATTGCCTTGACCATTTCCTCCAAGTCATGCTGGAGCCTGCTTTTCTCTTTTTCTGAAGCTTCAATTTTCTGAAAGGAAAGACATTGTTCATGGCATGTATGCCTCAAACGTTCAGAAATTATCTTTGCCTGGACATAACACAAACAATAGTAGAGCATGCTTACTCATGCGTACAGTGACTCAATCCAAGCTAATTTCACAGGCATGTAACTTTTAGGAAGTGGCAGATGTGAGTATGAATAGAAGTTGATGCCTCTGAAATATAGTAGACATGAGTATGCAAAGGACTGAGTGCGAGTCAACACGAGTAGGAATGAAATTACAAGACCATAAGCTTGAGTTGACGTGACTGTGAATTAAGCAAAAGTAGCACTTTGTTGCATAGAAACTTCGTCACACTGAAATTTGACCCTTTATGGTATGATAGTTTAGTTTATTTCCTAAGCAATAGGGGCCGGAAAACGTCTTAGCACTCATTCCTGTGCACATTGCTGCCATAATAAACCACAATGATTTTAAAAACTGTTTAGGTAATATTGTACAATGTAACCATTTGTATGCCACGCTCTACCTATCTTATTTTACCTTCTTCTCATGTTCACCTGCTTCACTGATATTTGGCCAACGCTGCATACTGAATTACTGGGTAACTCTATTTCTATCACTCCTCTTTCTGTTACTCATAACAGTGAGTAGCACAGCATGCCTGTGTGAAAAAAAAAAAGGACAGTAGCAAGAATTGTCGCTGTTGTAAAGCACGACCAACAAGACCCTACCTTAGTTCCTTCTGTTAATTTTAGCACTCATTTAAGAACTCCCTTTTTTAGTACCCATGACCATGACGATAGATTAACTACATAAATAAACAACTAAATAAAATACAGAAGCAAACAAACATATATACAAAAAAGAACAGTCTAGCGACGTGAGTGTTTGCTAAATGTGAATTTTGTGAGTAAATGCTGATTAGTGTGCATAGTACAATGAGTGAGTGTTAATGAGTGCTAATGAGCCTAACCTAAGCTGACCTGGCGTAGGAGCAAAAACTCACTTCGCAAACCAATGCGCAACATTATCGTCGGGTGCGAGTCTATGCATTTCAGACTTTCACTCTACGTGACACCCACCGCTGTCACAGATGGCCAAAACACAATACTACTTGAATGTGAGCTTAAATGGACATCGAAGAGGAGTACCCAAGCAAAACATTAAACATTAATAGTATAACAAAGTTGTTGAAATTGGAACTTCATTATACTGAAACTTCATTATATTTGAATTCAACTGTTTACACAAAGCATAGCCACTGGCAGATTACATTTTACATTCTAAGGGGCGTAAAATATGTCCAAGCAATCAAGGGCTGTTCAAAAAAATTGACTTCAATGTTTAGAATGTTATTAGTTGAACCTGATAGCTGGTGACCATATTTGCAACTTGAACAAGTGCATTAAATGGCCAATCTAGAAATAATGGTGCCAATGCAAATTCAAGTACAGTCAACGACAGATTTTCTGGACACCCTATTGTTCGGACATGTCCTATATTTCGGACGTCCTTGCAGCACCACCACAAGCCCCATAGAACCAACTGTATAAGGAAGTCCGAAATTTTGGACGCCCAAACCCTCCGCATCCAGTTTTCTATTTGACATGGCGAAAGGTCCAAAATCATCAAAACTGCATACACTCAAATCGTGCTCCAAAGAAACTGACGGGACGCACGAAAAATTCGTAGTCGTGGAACTTCATTGCAGCGAAATTTCATCTAGAATACAAAACAAGTTCGGAAAATATTAGCAGCATGAGAACATTCAAAATTTTGAATCATTTTCTAATAGTGCTTGCTATTTGATTCGATTGACACTAAACCTTTACTATTTGAACGAATAGTTCGAATAGTAAGTTGGTAAAGAAGCTGAAAATGGGGGAAAAAATATGCTCTGTCTCATGACAAGTGGCCCATTCCCGCAAGTAGTGCACTTCACCGCATAATGCCGGTATACTGAGGCGAAACTAACACTCGTGTACGGCGGTGGAGCTAACACCCGTATACTGCGGCGAAGCTGACACCCGTATGCTGTGGCGAACACCCGCGTCCTGTGACAAAGTTAACACCCATCTACTGCAACAACAACTCGCATGCTGCGGCGAAGCTAACACCCGTGTACTGCGGCCAAGTTAGCACTCGCGTACTGCGACAAAGTTATCTTCGCCGTTCAGTGTTGAAGAACAGTTCAGTGTTGGACTGTTCTTCAGGACTTTGGAATGACACTGTGGAAATATATAGCTCACGCAATAATCTTTTTGCTCATGTTTAACAGTACATTTCTCCATAACTAGATATGGCATTATTCAAAAATATCAGAAAATTATTCCATTCAATTTGCACTTGAACATAAATATTCAAATTCCCTTCACACTCAAAATTTTGCTATTCACACAGCTCTAGAAAATATGGTTATTATGACTTGTCCTTTTGTCCAAAGCACCATGCTTCGTTTATTGGCATCAAACTCTCGCTAATTTGGTCTTACTCAGCCACACATTGAGTGCTGCGGCTGCACGTTGCATCGCGTGCGCCAGAGGCCAACCGAAAACAGAGTGCCAAAGTCTGCCCGCCGTAACGATAGCAATCGACAGGAAAGCTTTCTATGACTCTATTGCCTTGGAACTACTGCTGCATTGGCTGCGTAGTTTGGAAGGTGCATAGTCACTATGGATGATCGCGACGATAGCAAGAGCGTTCTCATCTGCAGGGGACAGCAACCCAGAGTTCCGCTGTCACTCCATGTGTGCTGTCCAAGCACGTGCCTTCATAAACTACATTACCACTATCTGTGAGTGTGTAGCACAGTTTCTTCAGCGTCGTTTGTGGAAAGCAGCTTTGCCTCAACTCGTTGCACGTTGGGCATGTACGTACTTTAAAATTGGTGGTGGCCGTACACAACCGCGTTGGTAGCGCCCGTGGTTTTTAAAATGAAAGGTAAAACCTCCGTTCAGGCATTGGCTATGCACATACTTTCAGAGCTGCGTCGCTGGTGTTTGTGATCACAGCAACCGCGATTTTGTCTGTGCAGCACTTTCAGTGCACATGTACTTTGTGTGTGTGGCAGCCGTTATCCGTGGACTCGTCAATAAGAATGCGATTTTCGGCAGAATTCAGTTGCGCCCGGGTGTTGTGCGTGTTGGCCGCACCCATGCTGTCAAACCGGCGTATTAGTAATCCTTGACAGCAGGAAGAGTGACAACGAGCAGTAATTTCGTTTTGTCCCAGTGTAATGTGCGCGACATCATACACAGTGGGAGTTCTTAGTAGCGATTCCACCGCTGGCCCGCAGGCGCGTCACACCCACTGGCCACATGGGGTTCGTGCGTCTGAAGCGTGGTATCTCGTCCTTGACCCCCTTGATAAGAAAAATATTGGTAAGTTAGTGCGTTTTCGCATGCATTCGTTTTTCTGGACTGCCCGATTTTCTGGACGTTTCTGCATTCCTCAGAGGGTCCGGAAAATTGGCCGTTGACTGTACATATGACAAATGTATACACCCATGGCATACAAATTTCAGTGGTTGCATGTAATAAGCTGCTGCCACAAACTAGTCAGCAAAGTCATCTTATAGAGCAAAGATGTAGCTTTCAAAGAAAAAAAAAAAAAAACACTGCCAGTACAACTGACTGTAATGGTACTCTCTCGTGCTTTTTTAACAATTGTAAAAATAGCAGAAAGTCCCACACCAACCTGGACCATTGCCGCGTTTGTGGAGAGCAGCTCTTCCTTCTCGCATGACACCTGCCGTAGCTTCACCTGGACAGAGGCCAACGTCTCCTCCAGAGCGGCCAACTTGTCGTTGGAGACCCGCAGCAGATTCTCTAGATTCTTCGCTTGCTCTACCTTCTCCTGCAGGCCTCGCATATCCTCTCCCTGAGACCGCATTGACTTGTTCTCCTTGACCTGTGTGAGCAGAGGGTGAAGAGACCATCAGACTTCCGAGAGATTAAATGGATTAAAATACTGAATTCTTGGGTGACACAGCCACAACATGATCGCTAAGCACACTGTAGTGAGGAACTCCGTATTAACACTGACCACCTTTGGTTCCACAATGTGCACTTTAATCTAGGTACACAAGTGTTTTTTGCATTTCCCTCCCATGGCCAATGTGGTTGGGGAACGATGCCTGTGACCTTGAGCTTAGCAGCAAAACCTCTTACTCACTAATCAAGCATGACCGGTGACATTCAACTAACGATCAACTAAACTTCTTTGCAGCAACAAAAGGGAAGTTATGGGCATAGAGCGTCTGCATAATGTTTAGCTTCTACACCAGCCTCGCGTTCTGGCACCAAAGGTGCTCGGAAAAGCAAGCCCTACCAAATTTACTCCTCATATAAACCAGGATTTCTAGCACTTTCTGTAGCAGAGTATGTCATCTGCTATGATGTGTGCGAGGATTTCTGGCAGAATTTAATTACGGCACCTACTAACATGCTGCTAACACTGGTTAGCTTTCACTATGGTTGGATTAGTGTTAGCTAAATGTCGCCTAACCTTTTATGGGACTATAAAGGCTATATTAATTTTCAGGTCTAGACGATATTGCCTAAAATTCCTGTGTCACAGAAACAAAAGTTTCATCAACCTACTATAGCATCATCATCATATGAGTAGTTTTGTTGGCGAAGCTCTTGGCAATACATTGGAATCCTCTCTAACATGCTCCCACGCATGTAGGAAGGAAAAAAGCTAGGACCAAGGAGGTTTGGCTAGGAGAGGGTGTTAAGCAACAATTTTGAAGCCTATTGATAAAAAATTTTCAGCAGAGGATGTCGGGAGATAGACCTCAGTCACACGAGAGGCAAGCGGTAGATACAGCCAACGCCAGCTATGGTAGCGTAATATCTCAAAGGCTCTAGTTCCTGCTGTATGCAAGCCTACCTGCATAATTGTACTTTGTGTTGGTTAAATCTAACCATAATATTCCTTTATTGACATTTGTGAATACTTCTTTCGAATGAAATGTTGAATTCTTGGGCTGTTCTAAAAATTCTTGCCATACCATTCGAAAACTATTCGAGTACTATTCAACACGTACTCGATTTGGTTATAAAATTCACTATTCCCACATTCCTCAAAGAAATGTCTGTTGGTTTTGTTGGGTTCAGGCAATGAAGAAAAATGTTAGGTGTCCTCTGACTGCAGCAGCAACAACACAGAGCAGCATATTTTGTCTCAGTCATCGGATTTGAACGACAACAATGTCTCGATGGATTGGCAGTGGATGCTGACAGATGTAAACACCCAACAGCACCTTTACAGTGAACTTTCACAGTGGTACCTCCATTATCATCATGTTTTTTTTGTTTTAAGATTTTGAAAAGACACAGTCTGTACCAAAGGGTACAGACTCTGACACACTCTATGGTGCAGCATGGTGAAACCCACTTAATATTCTGTGCGTATCTTACAAAATAAGTGCATTTTATCATTCTTTTAAATACTGAAATGCAGGTATTTATTAAGCTAATAAAAAAAGGCAATATTATTGTCCATTTCTGATGAAGAAAAACTCTGTCGGGAAGGGGTTAACAACATGTGAAACAGCGTTCCTCCATGTGCTACTCACAGTAAATCATTGGTTATCTTATAGGCTTTCTCTTTGCTTGGGAGCAAGTATGCAAAGCATGTACTACGATGAACTATTCTTTTGTCTGTGGCTGTTTCCAACTGCTGTAATATGTGTACACACCTACTTCTACCCTACCATTTAAATGTTGTTTGCATATGCACATGGTTGTTTGCTGTAGTTTAGTAAACATTAAACCTTGTTCACATCTATAGAAATCTTGTATTTGACTGCTAGCTTTAGACCGTCACTTAGAAATTGTCACATGGCTATCAAACCATCTGATTCACCTTGTTTTATGTCAGCTGTTTTTTGTGCATGTACGTACCTGTCTATCTGCTACATTCCATCACGGGATTGGGGTCGCCCACAGGCAAATCTGAAGGGGGTCTACAACACATACTGTGGCCAAATAAATACAGTCAAACCCATTTATAAAGAACTCGAAAGTGCCATGAAAAGTGGTCGCTATTATCAGTAGTTCCTTATATGTCACCTCGTTCTTAACAACATGCGTAAATTAGCAACCAAGTTGTTTGTTTCTTCGCACAATTTTATTACAAAGCGCTAACAAACCCACCGGTAAAAATTTACGCCTTTGTGCTTCATGACGTGACACCCGCCATGTACTTGAGTAGACTTTGATTTGCAACGAATCGTATCTGCTACTTCCAGGACCTGACTGTACTAACAAAACTTTGAGAGCAATACTGACCAACTCTTCAATCTTCTGCTGCAGCGAGATGATCTTTTTCTCAAGTCCCTTGTTGAGCTTCTTGACGTGCTCCACTGACTTGGCCTCAATTTTGAGCTTCCGCAGCTCCTTCTTGGCAAGCCAGCGACGCACAGCTGACTGGGCCACAATAACACGGGCCACATCACGCTGGTACTTGCGCCTGGTGATCCAGCGACGGACATTTTTCTGCATTAATGAAGTTCCTATGTTAATCAGTACAAAGCAATTTCAGTTGAATCGTTCACTGAAGGAAGTGGGCAAACATGCACACTGTATGTGTGTACATGTGTGCAAACAGACAGATACACATGTGACTGGCCTATTTTACCTTAGCTTTTTTTAACATCTGAGCTCTTCAGAGTCAAGGCACTAAATCCCTCCATAGTGCTGACTGATAACAGCAGAGCTGTCATGCAGAAGGAAAAAGCCGCTGCCCTCGACCCACTAGCCATACTGCTACATGATAATGATTACATGAAACACAATAGAGAAAGAGATAAAGAATGTTAGGGTTACATGAAAAACAATATAGAAAGAGAAAGAAAGAAGAGTCTCTGGTCACAAACAAGGGAAAAGCAGACCCGTGCTTGCCCGCGACCCCTAACAAAATCCTTGCACTCAGCTCACTGCTACATAATACTAGTGATGTGGTAGCGCTGCATGATAGTGAGTGAACTTGACACTCTTACCCCAGCTCAGCTATTTAACCAGTCTTCACGATGTTAAGTCAGCGAAACTGCTTCATTTTTTTTTTTTTTTTATCAACACCTGTGCTATGAGCAATAATTTAGTCTGAGAAGTGCCGAGTTCTGTATGATGCTCAGTTCTGTCCCCACGAAAGCAGAACCACTACGGTGTTAAGGATCAATTTGTGGAGCCCGTAAATATGCAGAAAATTACATCATCTGCTTCAGTGTCCAGTGAGAACACACAAAATGCGGCTTTTCAAACTTTGTAGAAAACTAATTCTTGCAAAGTCAAATGAAGAACATCAAATATGAAGGTAAAGCTTATTCCTTAGGAGCATGGTGGGCTAAAGGCTTGAGGTAAATTATAGGGCACGTAGGCATACTCAGCATGAACCATGAGCCCAATCACAGTAGTTATAAAGACGAAGGTAACACAATACACAACAGCAATTTAGCATGGCATATTATAACACTGTTTGGTGCAAATCAATACTGTCACCCATGTCACTGTACATAAATCCACATGGCATAGTGAGTCTCTGCTACACTTCACGAAGCACATCCAAGTTATCCAAGTTATTGCTAAACAGTGAAAGAAGTTAATCTGCGATTCTACTTCATAAAGCACAGTGCAGTACTGGTGAGTTACAGATAACTTGAAATCTGCACACTAAACAAGGGGCCCACTGTGTTAACCAGTAAGGCCTCATGAAAGATAATAGTTTGTACAGTATGCCCAAAGTTGGTAAGTGGTGTAGCTGTATTACTTATTGTCAGCCACGTTGATCACCTCCCCTGCCTGAAGCTTCTCCAGCTGCAGGATTGCCTACGAACAATTTTGACCAAAATGTCCCATGATGTTCCTGGTTTTGCTAAGTGATGGCTGCAAGTGTACAGAAACAATGAGAAAAACGCGAAGGATATGCCTCCTATGCAAAGCCACACATTAGTTTTATGAGGTATCAATGGTTACACCACATCATCAAAACATGGTTGTCTACTTTCCACAAGACTGGCGACAAAGTGTGCGCTGCAGAAAGCACATCAACTTGCCTGGATGATGACAGCAGCAGCATTGCGCTGGAGCTGGACGTACCGGTTCCGGGCATACATGCCCCGGATGCGGCACTGAAGCTGCAGCACCAGGAGCCTGAGACGCTGGTAACGCCGCCTGGCAAGGAACCCTCGTACATGCCTCTGGATGAGGATGGCTGCTTTGGTGCAACGCAGGAAATGTGCATGCCTGTTTGTCACAAAGGAGTAGACAAGCAAATGGAAAGTTTAAGTTTTAGCAAGACCAGTTTAAGACTATGTTGAGAAGTTAAAGGTGATTTGCATAAGCTTAGATTTACTTCAACTTAGACCCATTCCCTTCTTCCTGCATCCAAGATTAAGCCTCACTTTACTTGTTGTGGTGAGCCCACTAAGATCTCTGTTCCAACAGTGACAGACTAAGGCAATATACTGCAAAAACCACTGGCTGTTTTTGGGAAGCTACTTGAATGAAAAAGAAAAAAGTGTTCAAATGCAGGGGTTCCACAATCCAAAAATTTTATGCACTTTGGAAGCTGTCCCACACATCAAGTAGAGGTGATACACCAAGAGAGTAATCCAATGCAAATGCAGCTAATGTCACAATAGCAAAAGAAAACAGGTTAAGAGACCACAGGAGCAAAAAAAAAAAAAAAAACGACACTGTGCTGACACATGGAATCCAGCTGTAGCTGCACACAAAGAGCAGCATTTTTATTATCGCGATGGAGGCCGGGATTACAATTGAAAGACCACTCTTGGTTACAGTAAAGAATTAGCGGAAATAGAATAAGACATTGGTCCAAGTATAACAAACTGACATTCTATGCCTGCACAAGTTGCCGACACAGAACAGAAGAGCAATTTTCAGTGATTCTCGCCCACGAACCATTTTCTATGTTTATATTCACCCACGCTCATGTAGGCTCACATTCAACAGCTTCTTTACATGTTCCACAACACTTGAATTTACGGTTGCTTCAGTTCATGCTTACTAGAACCTGCTCACCACATACAACTGAAGTATAACATTACAACAGTCACTTGTGTTTATGTCAGCATCAAATCCACGCTATTGAGCAATACTACATAATACTCAATAATAACATACAAAGCAAACTGCACATAGCAACCACCAACATGTTCAACAGAAACAATCCAAGGAGACAGTTTACAGAAACAATCTAAGGAGACAGGTTCAACTTACAACATTAGGAGAGAAAAAACAAGAAGAGCTTGCTCCATAGGGCTTTAAGAAATGCAGCCTACCTTCAGCAGCCACATCAATGTCCTAAAAAGACAGTCACGCAATATATGGTGCAAGGCAGTGAGAAGAAGTGTTACTCACTTGCGAGCCAGCATTCCTCGGCCATATCTCTGTATCCCCCGGGCAGCGTTGAGGAGCATTCGGTACCGCCTGAATTGTAGGTACCCCCTGATATGCTTCTGGATCATCAGTGCACATGCCCTGTGTTTTTCCGCTCGGAGCTTCTCCAGGTAAGCCACTTGGCCCGCCCGAAAGAAAATCTTGGTCTTGCCAAACTGGAACTTGTCTTCTTCCTGTGAGAAAGCAAAGGTGAACAGCGAAATTCAATACTCTCAACTATGCAGCAAAAAGAATAAAAGAAGAAATGTTACACAAACAACAAGGCCTTTGACATTTCTTTTTGTTTTTTACTAAGTAAAAAAGCATCAGTATTCAAGGCATTTTTGGTGCTTAGAGGCCATAAAGGAAACCCTCAAAGACAGATAACGGATCAGAAAGGATTCTGGAAGACCAGCTTTTTTCTTTCCTGTTTTGATGCTTCTCTGCCTCCTTTAAAAGCATCACTTCTTTCTCTTATGCATGGGGGGAGGGGATGGGGGCAGGGGATGACATCTTAGATATCCACATCACAAGTGGACCAGCTTTCGCTCGTATGACCGAAATCACCTCCTATTGCAGCAGTGCAGCTCCATTTACCATTTCGGTAAAACTGTGGAGTGCAGCAAAACCTACGTGTCATCTCAGCCAACCAGGAAGAAGATCCATAGGACTGCACGAAAGGTATAAAGGAAAAAGCTCTCCAACTGTTCATCATTAAACAGACATCCTATGATTCCTTCATTCAGCAAACATAACGCACAAGCGCATTAATGGCAGGCAAATAAGATGACACCTCTTTAGGTTCTGGTACCTAACTGCCAACAAACAGTCTGCAGTTTTTGCCACACCATGTGGATTTAGACTTTAGGTAGCATAAAAGGCTATTTTACCAATTTCTGGCCATTCATTTCTACAAAATGCAACATCTTGTGCTCAACTTCAATGAATGCATGGAAATTCTATCGGTCTACTCAAGCGGCACATTACAATGCGTAAAAGTGAAAGTAACGTATGACAGCCAGTGCGTCATTAGCTACAACGCATGTCTTTTTATCGTCTTCTATATCAAAGCTTCCTGAAAGTGGCCATCCCTAATGTTAACATGTCATCCTTGGATCCGGCTAGATTTTGACAGATGTAAAAGTGTGCTTTTCATGGCAGCAGTAAAACAATTTAACTACACTATGGAATACACCTTTTGAACAGTGCCGAAATGTACTAGAGGCAACACTCTTCAACATGTCATCACATACTTGGCATCTTGTGTTACATGGAACCCTGCTGATATGTTTTTGGAGGTATTGCAAGAAATAAACGTAAGAGCTTGGAAATGCAAGAGTTGAGAAACAGGAAGAACAAGAAATATTTAATGGTACAGAAATTTATTTCAATGCTTAAGATTGGAAAAACTTTAACATTGTCTCATGCGTTACTCATGCCAGAGCAGCATGAAAAGTTTTTCAAACTGCAGTATCACATTTTTTTGCTAAATGGCAAGTGATCACTTCTGGCGTCACCTTCACGAGATTGTCGCCAGATGCATCGGCATGTCTGAGTGATAATGAAACTTTATTGGCATAGTTTCGAACCACTGTGGCTAGCCATAGATGGTCGAATGCCTAGCGAAAGTGAAGATACCACTGAAAGCGATCGTCAAAAAGAAATGACCCCTGCTCCACCAGCTCCCAAGCTTCGTCAGTGGTGCACGCGCTGGCACACTCAGCCACAATATAGCCTACGGATAGGCCCGCAGAGCTGAAAATGGTGTCATCCACAGAAATTTAACCAACGTATGTGATTCTTTTTGCAGGAACAGTTGTAGGCGTGAAGGAACTAAGTGCACACAACACGACCAGCACAAAGAGTCTGACCCTGAACAGCACAGTCTCCTCCGATGATTGACGAATGATGAGCCCACGCCAATGCGACGGCATAAACAAATGCCAATCTCAAAGGCCTCACTTTCGTGAGCGCTAAAAGCAGGTTTAGAACGAATTATGTCAGAGCCGCCATCTTTGCAATACGAATTTCGCAGGCTACGCCTTTTTTTGCGGTAACCGAAAGTATGTTATGCGTGTCGCTTGCACTGCTCATGAGGCTAATGGTACAGCCTAGCCAGACAACGCTTCGTGAAAAGTCAACGTGGGCACTCTCTTCTGTAGCTGCTCGGCCAGATTGGAGTGCACATTGTGACATATCATACGGAAACGGTCCCGCCGTTGCGATGTAAAAGTCGGGTTCCCATTACATTGGATCCAATGGGAGCTATGCCGGGACCCGTGGAAAGCGATGTAACAGCGAGGAAAACACGGCAGCGAGGAACGTAACAGCAGGATTCTGCTGTATCAGAACACAAGCTACCTAATGAATCCAACAGACAATGAGGCCACTCACAGGATTAAATGTACAGAAATGCCCAATAAAGTGGACACTGCAACTCGTAGCCATGCTAGCTCAGCTGGTAGATCACTGGACACACTATCCGAAAGTTATAGGTTTGGTCCCTGCCAACAGCAGGTTTTTTTGTCAACTTTAATTCCTTTCTATTTATGTCATAATCACTGCACTAGAGAATTCATGCCCCCTATGCCTTCTTCGGCCTCACTGTCTGTTGGATTGATGAGGTTATTTCTAACAAAGAAACAAGCCCTTGAAGCCCATTTGCCTTTTGTTGTTGCTGAACACAAGAAGTGAGATACCTTTATGACATTTTCCAAGATCTTCCTACATGTAACCTTGAGGTCGCTCCTGTCAATATCTCGGGCACAGGTCAACACACGATATCTACTCAGGAACTCCTGGTAGCCCCATCTAGAGGAGAAAAAGAACACATAAGGTAAAGTGCTCCTGATGGCTTGTTCTTGGCATCAACTACAAAGGGTAAGGACAGCACGCTCACACAAGACGAAGGAAGACAAGACAACACACATGCGCTGTCGTCTTCCTTTGTCTTGTGTGAGCGCGCTGTCCTTACCCATGATAAACCAACTAGCTAGAAATGTGTTTTTCAACTGCAAAGGACTTGGACATTAAAATATTACAAGAAAAAAAAAATCTGTCTTTTCAGCATCCAGAAACCACCAATGCAAACCTATACAAGTTAAAGCACCCATAAAATAAAGGGCAAACATCCTCATTTTCAGTTCCATGCAAAGGTTTCAGAACTAATGAAGCCATCAAATGTGTAACACTACAGATCTCATGCTATTTTTCATGCACGAATTCCTTTCTGTGCAATAAGTTGTCAAGTTGCTCATCTTCAAGGTTTTCTTCATTTGTGAACAAGGCTCCCCGAAACGTCTTGCTTTTATTTGCTTTTATGATTTTCTTCATTTATGAACAAGGCTCCCGTGCTGGAGCCGAAACGTCTTGCTTTTATTTGCTTTTATGATTTTCTTCACTTGTGAACAAGGCACCCGTGCAGGAGCCGAAACATCTTGCTTTTATCGTGGTCAGCGTCTTATTTTAATTGTCTTCATGTATGTTCCTGACCAGACAGGTTTCCGTCCAACTCTCGACTTCATCTTCAAACACAGTGAAAATCTTTTCCATAAAGGCTTGACCGGTTTCTAGCCAGTCACACTGCCAAAATCCGAGACATTATTTGGAAAGTCTTAAAGGGGGGCCTCGTCTTTTGTCTCTTCTGGCATAACAAACCTCCTCTCATGGTAAGCCTGATCTATTTGTGATCCTAGAAATGTGGTCTGTCATTTTGGATTAACTTAACCTCAATCTCCAGTGTAACTTTTGCACTTACCTGCACCTTATCATTATGTATTTACAAGTTACGCAAACACGATAAATTTAAAACCCTGTATTGGTGAACTCGCCTTATAAGTAACTTTTAATTTATGCAAGTCTAAAAGAATGATTGCTAACCTTGACGGGTAGCCAGCTGCACTGATCCGGACCGTTTCTAAAACACCACATGCCCTGAGCTGTTGGACTGCTCGCTTGGTGTCAAAGGTGAATGCTGCTTTCTGGTCGTTCGGCTTGATGCAACGGACATAGTGGGGTGTCGTGGCATTCAAGGTGCTCATGAGCAAGCCAAGAGAGTCACGAAACTGTGGAAACAAAGATAAAGAAAACTAGATGAAGTAGTATGTTAACACAGCTCGCAAAGGTTATGTGCTGCAACGTTGCTGCTATCATTTCTGTATGCTGCGATAGGAAATCTTTAAATTCGAGCGTCAGCTTCTCAACAAACTTTTACACGGGAGACATCAACTATCTGCTATACAGTTTAACAATGTATTTCCAGTCTTCGGTCATACCTGTCAGTTTTCAGCCCCTCTTTCAAGGGAGGGGAAATAGAAAAGACTAGTGGCAAACGCTATTAATATTCACTTGCAATGAGCATTGGATGCTACGTTAATTGACACAGTATACGCCCCCTGAATAGTCTGGCTGGGAGACTTCATGATGTTGGGTGAGGACCCAGTAAAATGTCTCCCAGCCAACCAATTTTCAGCTCTGACTGCTATCGTACTACTTCAAGGTAAACTGAAATTTTTTGACAATTTTACACAAATGCATTAAAGGCGCCGTGAAACGTTTTCTGAAGGTTTTTTATAATCTGTGTATTCAGAATCCTGACCCTCCAAACTATGATATACATTAACTCGTTGCATCGTGTGGGTTAAATTACAGCGATAAAAACAGTTTCAATTTCCTAGCGCGCATTCCGTTCAACTCTGCATCAATGCTCAACCCCGCAACTCTGATGTCATCTTAGTCACACCACTACCTTTGAGATTGGCAGGCCCTCTGAGGCCACCAGAAAACATACCATGCTCCAGCCTTGTTTTTGCATGGCAGCATCACACGGGGACATAGTCAGTCTAACTATTTTCCCACTACCTAGCTTTCATATGAATCTATCATTTTAGAGAAAACAAAGTTAGTGACAGGTTCACGTTTTTGAACGTCTGACGGTGACATCACTGAATAATGCTTATGCAGGCCTGTGGTGTCATACAGTCGTTTTGGGAGTACAAGAATACAAGGACTTTAAATGGGCATTATTAAATGTACACTAAATATTCCACCCAAATATTTCGGAACCGGCATGTGTAATGCTTATCGATGCAGTGAAAATTACAACCCGGATGGTGGGCAGCGCAAAGTGTGCAATTTATTATAATTAAGGTGTTAAACATGTGCATCACTATAGATTGTTGTGGTTTTCAGCTGCCTTATCCACGGCACGCCACACAGGGGAAACAAAACCACACAGGTGAACTCAGCTGAATGGCTATCTCACTGATGTTGGTTAATTCTTCCAATCCTATGTGTGTGGGGTACATACACTAAATTCTCATTCTCAGGTTCTTCCACACCAAAAACGAGATGTGACTGTAGAGCAGCGGTGTACCGTGGGTTAATAGTGACCACTTGGGCACTGAATGTGCACCCTATTCAGCAGCCATAAAATGTTTTCAAAATTCAGATTTGACGGATTGTGTACATCCAGTATTAACAATACAATTAGACATAAGGAAAATGCTGCTAATTGCCCAATGTCTGCAACAACTGGTCAATTTTCCTGACAACGTTTGTGCGCTGTTGTTTACTGTGCACTTGCCTGGGAGCCCACCGTCTTCTTGTGTTGCTTCTTTGACGACGCCACTGGTTGTGCAGCTGCAACTTTGACTGTGGGTTTCAGCCTCTTGCTCGAAGACTGCTCGTCTTCAAACAACTCTGCGACCAGTTCATACTGCGCACATATCGACATATAAGCGCATGCAAAGCATGTTCACATATGTTCTCACATAGCGTTAAGTTTTCTAGAGTATATTACTGTCGCTTTAGTCAGACGTTAAGAAAAGGCAAGCTTCGTGTTTCAGCATAAATTAAGAGGTGTCCAATTCTGCCATATTTCCAGGCATCGCTGTGAGGCATCACTGTGAAGCGTGTGAGGCATCCTGTCAATATAAGTGTTTGATGAATTCCAAATAGGCATGAGCCGACTGGCTTGGCTGAGAACTATAGTGAAAAGTATTGATGTTTTAGTTTTAGAACTGCTAACACCAATGGCAGGGGCTCTAGCACAGTGGTACAAAAATCATGCAATATCATGGAATAGACCCTTTTCATAATTCACAAGTGCGCTTCTCTGCGCTTCCCTTTTGCCCAACTAATGGTGACAGCTGTCTTGATTGAAATGCTGTCAAAATTGAAGCTGAACATAGGGAGGCTCGTTTTTTTGTGCATGTTTGTATCAGAAGGGCTGAGTCGACATTTTGCATGCACAATCGCTAGCAAACTGCACTTGTACACGCTGTTTGCAGGATTGCCTACGCTGCCATTAGTAGGGGGCAAGCTGCATCGCAGGGCAGCTAGCTTTACAATTATGAAAAGGGTCTACAGGATAAAACACCACTTTGTATAGTTTAACACTGATACCAATGCAAAACTCTAACAATACACAACTAACCTAACAAAAGCATTTTATCAATAACACCATTTCATTTTTTTTCACCATTTCATTTCAATTATACATGCGGTCATACATAAAAAAAAAAAAATCTGGTCAATTACAGAATGTCTGAAATTTCAATGTTTGAAATGTATGCTGATGAAATAGCAATAATAGAACTATGGGTATTACCAACAATTGGGATGATCCATCACGACCAAAACAAGGACATTATATATAGTGGTAGCAGAAAAAAAAGAGAATAATCGGCATCTCACTTGACTAGCTTTGAGGATGTTTATATGTTCCTCCAGTACGGTGTCCCTGTTCTTCTCAAGGAAGCCATTTGACTCATAGGTGACATCATCCGCAAAATGGTGGATGATGAAGGCAGTGTTGGACAGGCGGGGCTTCTCAAAATGCTTCCACTGCTTGCATTTCTCAAAGAGCTTGCCACACCATGATTTATCGCTCCCTTTGGGCACCTAGAAGTGAAGTACCTTTTATGACAAGGGAACACAATAAGAAAGCCTGTGAAATACTTTGTACGCAGGGTGTTTTCCATTCTTTTAAGTACAACTAATTGATCTTCCATAAAAGTAACACGTTATCATGGTTTACATTCATTGTTTGCCGTGATGCTTTCAGAGTCAATAACACAGGTGACATGCCATAAACATGTCCAAAACAGTCAATGCTGTACATATACTGTGCCATCTATATGCTTGAGAAAAGCACCAATATTTCAACTTTTTTCAATGCCCAGTTAGTGCTGTCAACCTGCATTGATACAAGGAAATTTTTTCTTTGCATTACTTGCTGTCAATTTCCATTCGGAGGTCTGTCTATGTTAGCATGCTAGTAATGCTCAACACCTATACACATGTGGGTGCATGGCAGCAAGTTTAATTTTGTCTCACAGCAATTTACACTTGTTGCACTTATGAAAACTAGTTTCTAGCACCTGGTTTCTAGTACCTCAAAGAGGTCATAAAGGGTAACAGAGCGGATCCATCTTGCCACATGTCAAAAGATGGAACAGCTAGCTTTGAAACCCATGCTATGCACCTAGAATTCTTCCCTGTTCCTCAGTCACTGTCTCAGACGTCCACCTCGATAAGCAACTGTACATACCTAGTATTTAATAATTTGGTATCTTAGCATAAATACAGTTTATAGTGATATTTCTTAACATACATTCGTGGACATGCAGCACATTTTAGTTCAACTACCAGAACATGCATGCAAAATCAAGGCAGCTCTAACCATGTAACGCAGTATCACATAATCAGACACACAAGTGAAAGGAAGTCCTCACTCACCCGACATTCTTCATCCAGGAGATCCAAGACACCTAGTTTACTTTCAATGAGATCAATACAGGGCTGGTTGTCGTAGAAGTCAATGAACTTCCACTCTATCTGCTCTCGCACATACTCCTCCTGTTCCAGCTTGAAGACATGCTGCAAGAAAATGACAATGCACCATGAGTAAATCAGTTCCGCTCATAAAGTGGAAAGCAGTAACACGGGGGACAGTCCAGTAAAATGTTTAGCCACAATCAGAGTAGTATGTTTGCAACTTTTGCTGGGGAATTGTAAGGCAGTGATACAGGGGTGCAGGTCAATAGCACTACACATTAAGGGAGACTCACAAAACCAACCATTGTTGCATTTCATATTGTGATCAGTACATGCAAGAATCATTAAGATTCATTATAACAGTACTATATGCATGCTTAGGGTGAATTCAGCTAGTGACCGAAGATGTAGGGCTTCTGGCAAGAAACTTCATCCCTCCTTGGGCCCTATTTCAAGGGGCAAGAGATGCTTCCGACCACAGTCTGGTTTATAATCCTGGATGGGGCAGTGGAAGTACAAAGTCCACTACTGCTCTAAACATGTTTTTCTTCTACATCCCATAATGAGGTACCATAAAAAAGACATATTTAGTTGCACATACCATGTTAAACTGCTGCTGAAGCTTCTCGTTTGCATAGTTTATGCAAAACTGCTCAAAGCTGTTTGTCTCAAATGTTTCAAACCTGAAATGATGAACAAGGATGAGATCAGGGCTATGGCCAAGACATCTTTCATAAAGGCAATAATGTAAAAGCATTTACATCCCTCTATTCCCTGATCACTACGTACACACACACATCAATACTGCTGTCACTGAACCAGCAAGTTATCTTTCTAAAATGTAAAAAAGCACCAATAAGGTGCTACAACTTAACAGTCAGCACAGCTAAGGATCTCACCCATATATATCCAGGACACCAATGAAGCGGTTCACTTTGTCCTTGAAAGAGAGCGCTTTATTGATCCTAGACACAATCCAGTCAAAGAGGCGTGCGTATATGTGCTTGGCAAGCGCATCTCGGGCAAACACTGCCTGGTCAGCAGTCATCGGCTTCGTAATCACCTCCCGCATGCTCTCAATTCGTCGGTTGCAAAGCCACACTGAGATCTGCTCTTTGTCTATACCCAGCAATACACACATGGCCATAAGGTGAGGGTTTTGGGGCTGGAAAAAAAAAAGAAAAAAGGAGAGAAAATAGCTATAACAGACAACTTGAATGCACTATAATATACCGCCTTTGTTCATGGTAATACAGCTGGATCTCTAAATAATTAACATCGATATATACCAAATTATCGGAATCAAAGAAATTTTATGGTTCTGCCAATGTCAACATGCAATGAACATATGTGTGTACTGAATAATTAGCCATAATGATGTTCAAGATATACAAGACATTTGTGCTCTCACCTGCACCATGCAACATTCCGTGTCATCCCCTCGCTCACCACCCTGCACAACTTCCACATTGCCCAAATGTAAAATGGCAGCCAGTATACGGAAGATCATCTGCTGTTGGTTTTCCGTGAAACCTAAAACGGAGAACAAGAAAAGCCAAAATCTGTTGAAAGAGCTGAATTGTTCAGGGAATTTAAAGTGTGCTACAGCACAACATTTTTACACACACAGCCAATGAAAACATTCGGCTCACCAAGGAGAGTGAAGGCGTTCCTGGTTGTCTGAAATGAGTGTGCATCATCGACACCCACAATGTGTGGCGAGTCACCCTGGTTTGTATAGTGAAACATCGTTTGGTCACCTGTAATGTAATGATTCAATGCAGGCAATTCACATTACACACTTCCATAAGTGATCATACACACAGAAAGCCTAAAAAATAGAAGTAGCGGTGCAAGTTTGTACAATGTCTCACTGTATATAGTGAAACTTGTTTATGTAATCATTATGGAAACCAGAAAACAAAACGCATCATACAAAAATTGTATCAACCGCATGAAAACTGATTGTGCCTGTCGGTGTTAGCTGGAAGCTAAAAATGTATTATCCCAAAAAAAATGCATTAAACAAGGTCATATCAACAAGATTTCACTGTATTCTGGTTGAACACAGCTGAAACTTAAACATAGTTGACAATTAGGAAAATAAAATATAACGTTGTTGTTTTGTGGGGTTTTACGTCTCAAAACCAGTTCTGATTATGAGAGACGCCGTAGTGGAGGGCTCCAGAAATTTGGACCACCTGGGGTTCTTTAACGTGCACTGACATCGCACAGTACACAGGCCTCAACATTTCGCCTCCATCGAAATGCAGCCACCGCGGCCGGGATAAAATAAAATATAAGATTAGAACAATTAATAAAATTAATAAAAACACAGCAGAAAATTCAAAAGATAAACCTGTCGACAGGAAAAACATTGGTATTTCATCATTGAATGCGCACCAAATTAAGAAATCTGAAAGCTTCCTACACCTGAACAGTCGCCTGCTCCACTAGGGCTATGCCACTGGGCAACGTCTATTGTGACACTAGCGGGAAAGCTTCAAAGCAATCATACAAATGAGTGACAAAGAGCATAATACCCAGCTGTAGATCTTGTAATTCATCAAGATCAGCAGAAGCACACAGCTGGTAGAAGATGTGGTAGTTGCGCTCTTCAGGAGCCTGGAATACGACTCTGGATTTTTCAAGCAAGTACGTCCTCATGTTGGCACCGATGATGTTGAACCTGGAGTTGAAGTCTATTTCTATGTACTTTCCAAAACGAGAGCTGTTGTCATTCCTCGTCGTTTTCGCATTGCCTATAGCCTGCATTCAACAGCAGATAAAGGAAAAACAAATGAATATAATACAAGGCTGATGTTCTTTTCCCAACCTTTTCCACTCTGAGTCGCAATATTGCTGTGACATTAGTGCTCAGACTCCAAATGACCTGAATAATATTTTAGAATAGAAAATGGAACGACTCATTACAAAACACAAACCTAGAATTCATAGCCAATCCTTAACATTCAACATAATTGACTGTCCAAAATAATGCGAGAAAGTAATGTTTACAGGCACCTTAATAGTAAAGCAAGACCTCAGTCATTCCACTGTTGTGGTGATGGATGTCCAGTGGAACTGTGCTGCTTGTTTCTGCTGTGCTTTCCCACTGTGCATGATGCTCACATCACTGTTCTCATTGCTGTTCTTCGTAAGTTCACTGTTCTTCCAGGGTTATCACTGCAATGCTGGTCTGTCCCGCACTTGCTGCCTATGACCATTCTCTCGCTCAGCACAGATGGGCACACTCCCGCTTCTTCTCTCGCTGCTGTCCGTCATACTCAAGCTGCTCTTCAGGTGTTTTCACAACACATGCTCAACCTATACTCAGCATGCACAGCTGGAACACTTAAGACTTGGCTGGTGAAATAAGTTTTTCTCCTCCTCCTCCTTTCTCAGTGTACACATCCCCCACCAGCGAAACACTAGAGCTGCACACAATTGTGCTTGTAACATCTCACTTCCCCCACAACTTGACAGATGGCGAAAGGGCTTCCACTAAAATGACCCCTTTTTGGTCTGCACTCTGCTGTGGATGCCACAAAATTAAGGAAGTGTGTCATAGAAAGCTCCACTGTATAATACAGGATATAAACGTTCCTTTTTACCAATGAATGTAGGCACCACTCAGTTCACATTCACATCAAATTAAAAGCCAACACTGACTGCAAGTTAGATAAGAAATAGAGTGATTGATTTATTGATAAGTTGATCTATCCATTGATTTTACTTAAAATCCTACGGCAACGAAAGGGCTAGCAAAGACTACACACAATCCACTTCATATTATATTTCACAACTACCAGACCTTTATGGCGTTTTTCACTGGCAGATTCGGAGCAGGTTTTTTTGCTCCGCCGCGACGAATCCGTGTTTCACTGGTTGAGCGGGAGCGGGTTGGTGCGTTTCACTGGCAGATTCGGAGCAACTCAAACCGCGCCTGAGCGCTCCGACTTGCTCCAGCGCCGAGGCACGGATTCAGACAGATTCGGGCGGAAGCGGGCCGCGTCCTCGCGTCACTTCCGTCTTGCCTGTCAAAATGGCTGCGTTCGCTGCAGGTGTGGAGCTGGAGTGTACAAGAAAGTGTAGCTTCCGTTCAGCGACGACAGCAGGACAAGCAGAAGCTTTTCCAGCTCAGAAGACAGCGATTACGACGTGCTGTACGTAGCTTCGTGCGCCGTACGTGTGGCGTCACGCCGCTGGCCACCGTTTGGTTCTCCCCGATGCTCGAATAGGTGTGATGTAGGCTGCATTTGCCGATATGGCGTGTAATATATTGACTGTTATTGCGTTGTGAAATGAAATAGCTTACAAATGAGTGTAAGTATGTTTAAAGTGGAAAGCAGCACCTGCTTTCAAAACATTCGATATATCTGAAGCCGCGGTACGAAAGGTAAACAGTGGCACTGGCCGTTTCACCGATGTGGCTTGCTTCGTTTCCATCGCTACGCTCCACACCGATGTTTCAAAACCGATTGGATGTGTTAACGCATGACATGTGCATACAAACGTTTATCGTGTTGGCAAAAGTAAGCGCTTCATTGCGAGTTCGCTGTTCGTTGCGAACGACGACAGGATAGAAGCGGTGTCGTTCTAGCTATAAGCCTACCCTCGGAGTCATCATTGACGTAGGACTGTTTGGATGTGCTTGTCGCTCGCGAAGGCACAGCTTTATCGAGAGTGTTCTTCAATGGTGTTATAGAGCGGGGATGTGCAAAACTCTTTATTTTCTACTTGTTGATGAAGGCACGAACTCTTACGAGCGCCAGTATGCCAAGGTGCAAAATGCGGCCGAGCCTGCGTCCCTACGTGCTCATCGTTCCCCTCCCCACCCATCGTACGCTTCATGCCGGAGCTTACGGCACCGAACGCAGAATCGTACCGTGTATTTAGCGCTTAGTGCCCTCTCTGAGTAGTAAAGCTTGAGCACAGAATGCGTGAATTGAATGTAAACAACTCGAAGCAAAACGGCTAGCCGGCCTAGTTGGAACGAATTCATGGTGGTACTTAACAACTGAATCAGTTGTTAGATTGCGCTTGTCTGTGTGTCTCCTTCCTTCGTCCCCGTTTGTTTCGTGCAAGTACCACCATAAACAACTCGGAAACTGCGGCAGTCAAAATGTGCCCGGGGAAGGCGTGTTTGGTTGCCACGGAAACACACGGAGCGGAAGTTGGGTTTGTATGACGTGCTCATTGACTTCCTGTATACTCGCTCGAGGAGCATTCTCGCACTCCGCTGGCAGATTCAGATTCGTGAAATCCGAGCGCTCCCTCCGGGATTTCGGTGACTGCTCCGGATCCGCCAGTGAAAAACGCCATTAATATGTGCTTAAATCAAGAGAGATGTGTTCTAATACATGAATGGAAATCAAACCCTTAACTTTGTTGTCAGCAGCAGAACACTGCAGCCATAGAAAAAAAACATGGTTCAAACAAGAAGGAATGCAGCACAGCATGATACCTACCTACACATTGTTATTTATTCCTGTTACTATTACAGCACAACAATGGCACGTTTAGCAATGACTAAGACGCATACATGGAGGAAAAGTAATGCAGCATCATGTATTCAAAAGCAATACATCTTTGAGCACTTGGTTTGGGCTAGCTGATATCCACTGCATGACAAGCTGACCACTAATAAATGATGAAGACAAAGAAATAAAAACAGGAAGATTACACGACTGGCAACTGGCAACTGATTTAGTCTTGACAAAACAAAGCAATATAGAAAAATATGACATATGCACCGAACGCTACAGATTCACTTACTGGCCTAGCAGGAGAAACTACTTAAAAGAAAGCCCATCTCTGGCTCAAACAGCTTAACGGCAATTTGTCGAGGTTAGATCAGCAGCAAGTTGCTGCCTGTGTTTTCCATTTTCCTTCTTTGTTTTCATTGTTTATTAACAGTCAATGTGCCATGCAACACATCTTTGCTTGTCACAAAGGCAAAGTATTTTGCCTCTCTGCCCAGCAACACAAAATGTGATATGCCATGCAGATCTCTTCTCCCCCCCCCCCCCCCTTCCCTTTTTTTTTTTTTTGAAGTGGGAAGCCTTGCTCAGCAGTCTATAATGGTAACAAAGGTACAGCTTAAACCTTTCTGTGGTATTTTAGCTATTTTAATTTTCTGTTCTTTTACTTTACCCACAAGGCTTTGTGGCATGTCAGAGGGAGATGATCACAAGCTATAAGAAAAAAAAGATTACAATGTAGAACAGTATGTATTATCAGTGTATTGTCATGCAACACCCTGCAATGAGATAAGATAGTTGCAGTCACTAAGGCCCTTCTAGCTACAACCCCATCGCCTACCTATTGTCCGCTTGAAAATCATGAAACATGTCACTACACCCACACTCAAATTTCTAAACTCTGTAAACTCATTCACACTAGCAACCCACCCAGTAATATTGTAAAAGTGCGCCTTTTCACTGACGACTGTCATTTATCACTCGATCGTTTAAGTTCTCCTGCGAAACTGAAATTGCACTCGTTCTCTACAAGACATTCATGCTAGCATTGGTCAAGATATACCAAAGAATGACCTCTTCACAGATTTCAATATACCATTCAACAAAGCCCCACACAAGCAATTGCTAATAAAACTTTCAGGACCTAACCTACATTCTCTTGCCTTAGACTGCATTAGGGATTAACCGACAATTTCTGCCCATGCAAATAATACTTCATCCTGTTTATTTCTGGTTTAGTACAGTGCACCACAAATCAATGTGTTAGGTGCACTCCTTTTCCTTATTTACATTAACAACCCGTCCAGTAATATTTAAAAAATAAGCCCTTTCACTGAAGACTGTGCCCTTTATTACCCTATCATTTATGTAACCGAATGGCCTAGAACTCCAAAATGATTTAGATAAATGGTGCAATAACTGGTTATCACTGTCGAATACTAACAAAATGTCTTTAGTTTCATTTCAGAGCCAGCATGACCACCCAGCATTCAAATATCTTTGTAACGGCAGCAACACCTCCGTATAACCTGACTCTAAGTACCCAGGCATCAGTCTACCACTGGCGTTACTATCGTACTTTAGATTACCTCAAGCACAGTCTAACACAAGCCTCTCCTCCTGTGAAGTTACTAGCTTACAAAACACCAATATGGCCCAAACTAGAATGTGCTTGCTCGTTTGGGATACTCATGCCTGAAGACATTCTAACCTATCTCACTGCATCAATACAAACTCACGCTGTTAGGTTAGTTTATTCTGATGACACCTATCACTACAAGAGTAAATAAATAACCTTTAAAAGAAAAAAGCAGGTATGCCAAGTCTTCAGATACGCCCTAAAACTGCAAGGCTTTTGCTTCATTTCACTTTGCACCTCCATCATCACCCATGCGAAAGTTGCACGCTCACCCTGTACCCACACCTCACACACCTACAATAGTTTCTTTTGTCCAGACTGCCACTGATTGGAACAACCTTCCCTAAAGCATTATCTCTCATGGCAACCATGCTTACTTCAAAGCTGCTGTTCAGTGACATTTTGTAAACATAAAACTAACTTGTTTGTTTTTACCCACCCCTCATGTAAAGCCCTGTGTACAAGGTCCAGAGGAATCTGACAAAACAGTTTGCTATCATTAACACACCTACCCACCCATGACCACATGTCCTCAATATGTTAAGTAAACAGCTGAAGAATCAAACAAAATGGATAAAATGTGTCCCAACAAGATGTTCGTTCAGACTGGTTTGTACTGTCTATTGACATGTAGCTTTTGCTGTGTCTAGCCATTCGAGTGCTCCATGCTACACTGTGTATCACTATGGCCACTGCTTCGTAAAATATTTCATAAATCAACAGAATCTTGTCTCAGCATTTCGTAAAGAAAAAAAAGAATACGAATTGTATGCTCACCTCCATTATAGGGTTGGATGCCAAAACTTTCTTTTCAATGTGCGTCTCTGTAGAAGAACCCCCAACAGTAGCAAAGTAGCGCATGGCATACTTTGCAGAAACAGTTTTTCCAGCTCCAGATTCTCCACTGACTATGATAGACTGATTCATGTTTTCCCTGAAAAAAGATAGTGTAAACTAAAGCTTTCGAGGCTTCCACAGAAATCACTGGACTAGGAAGGGCTAAGCATTTTGTTCACAGCTACAGCTCATCTTAAATAGGTAGCAGGCTGAAGAGAACAAGCTATGCTGCAGCAATGAGAGAAAATTGACATATCTGCCATTCAGACAAGGAAAAAGTCTGCAGTTCAAATAAGAAAGACTGAGATGCTAATGCAGCCTGTGCACATCAATGTGCACTCACAACAGGAAAAGTAACTGCAATGCCCAAGCCCACAACAGAATACGTTCGTGGTGCATGAAAAAAGTGACAGGGTGAGTGATGCAAAAAAAAATAATAATAAATAAATAAAATAAATGAATTCATGAAATTCAACTGTAACAGCCAAAGTAATGATGCCTAGCCCAATACGTGAGCAAGGTTCAGTTCAAATGCCTGAAAATGTGCTGAAGTACTAATACTATATTTCTGTGCTATAAATTTTACAACTATCTACAAAAAATTTTATGGATACCCCTCAAACGTCAACATATGCACATACCTCTCCATCTTTGTGTACGCCTCTTCAGACACGGCAAATATATGAGGGTCCAGATCACCCATAGCTTGGCCGCGATATGCAAAGATGGTATCATTGCCATAAATAGGCAATTCCTCATAAGGGTTGATGGCCACAAGTACAATACCTAAGGACAGACAGAAGAATAACAAGATTAAGGAATGAGGTGAGCATATTATGCGACTATGTGGCAAGTCCACCACCCTGGGACATAAACCTACAGAAAAATGCCTTGGCTGTTAAAAGTAGCTAGAAAAATAAACATGCATTTGGTCACAACCTTAGAGTAAATATGAGCTCCACCCACAGAACAGGTGCTCTTGCCCTTCACATCCATGAGAGATTCGTGCGAGTTTGTTTCTGACCAAAGCATTCGTGCTTTTTTACTTATAATGCAAATATTAGGCACATTAAAAATCAAAGTTCATTGTTCAATGGCTGTGGGTGGAACTTGTCTCAGGTTGTAAGCAATTAAAGACTGCTGTCTCAAATTGCGTCTATGTCCATTATTTTCTGGGAAAGGTCCTGAAAGCAGGCAAGAAAAGATGGTACTTTGTCCTTAGTCACATGCTTTCTCGGTTTGTTTTTTCTGTCTTTCCATACCCAAACATCAAACAAAATGTTTCGCAAGGGCCATGAAAGTTCTGTCAATCTATTCAAAGATGATTCAACATGAGAAAAGTACGAAAGAGAGTACGGTTTCTACTTTTGCATACACATTCACATGTTTGCACAGCGTACTGGAGGAATACCCCCCAAGGCCAATTGACCAAGAGTGCAGGCCATTTTTTATAGATGCACAAAGGCTTTATTTATTTATTTATTTATTTAGAAGTACCTTACAGGCCCCATGGGGAGCATTGAGTAAGGGGAGCAACGCAGAAAACAAAAGTAATCTATACATGATTGCAAAAAGAGCACACAATAAGATGCTGGCAAACCGGTGTAATAAATGGAAACAAATGGTAAAACAGCACAATGCATACTCTTAAAAAAGGAAAGAAATGCAATATCATGGCAGCACACAACTTGGCACATTCCACATAAGAGGGGGGGGGGGATTGCATTATACGTTACAACGAAATGTATAATTTGATGAATGTGGATATTTGTTACGATGAGAAGTGTAGGACCAGGAGTTCCCTAAATTTATCTTTATTTGTTTGCGCGACAGTGTTGTTAGGAAGCGAATTCCAGAATCGAATAGCTCGTGGCAAAGCCGAGGCGTTAAATGCGTCAGTGTTCCCATAGATGCGATTATAACTGAAGTCGTTGTGAAGACGTCGTGATGTACAGGGCGCGCGTACCAATGGCAAGTGTGCTGGCTTCATTTGATAAACATATCTATGGAACAGGGACAAGAGTGCTATGTCACGTCGACTACTTAGAGTTTCAAGGGAAAGGTTGAGTTTTATTCGCGTTATACTTGACTGGTAGTTATAATCGCGGGAAATAAATCGACTAGCTCTATTTTGGATAGCCTCTAACATGCGGATTAAGTATTCATGATAGGGAGACCATATGGGCGACGCGAATTCAAGTTGTGGACGTACAAATGTCAAGAACGCTAGTTTACGAATGTCGGATGGGCAGTTCCGTAAGTTGCGGTGGATATACCCAAGAGATTTGGAAGCGTTAGCGCATATGGTTGTGATATGAGAGGTCCATGAGAGGTTTGATGTAAGATTAACGCCTAGATATTTGTATGCTGATGCCTGAGACACTAGGATTGTATTTATGTAATATGAAAAGCTATGATTTGAAGTTTTACGCGAGAATGTCATTATTTTACATTTAGATGAATTCAGCTTCATTTGCCAGGCTTCGCACCAATTACTAACTATCTGCAGGTCATGTTGTAAAATGAGGTGATCATCAGGGCTCTTAATTGGTCGGTATAATATACAGTCGTCGGCAAATACGCGCATGCAAGATGAAATGTCATTAGGCAGATCATTGATATAAATAAGGAAAAGCAAGGGTCCTAGAACACTACCCTGTGGTACACCGGAGGTGACATATGTAAGGGATGACGTGTAATTATTAACGATTGTGAATTGCTGACGGTTTGTTAGAAAGTTTCTGATCCAAGAGAGTGTTGAGCTGTCTAATTTTAGAACCAATAACTTTGAAATTAAGTGGCAGTGAGCTACGCGGTCGAAAGCTTTGGAGAAGTCCAGAAAAATGCAATCTGTTTGAAGGCTATGATCCATGTTAAAATGAATGTCTGTAGTAAATTCGAGTAACTGGGTTTCACATGAGAAGCCTTTCCTAAACCCGTGCTGGTTAGAAAAGAAAAAATTATTAGACTCCAGATGGCGATATACATGGGAAGCAATGATATGTTCAAGCATTTTGCAACAAATGCTTGTCAATGATGAACTTAGCACCTGTGAGTTCATGAAATACCTAGCTACATGTATGCAACTGTCTTGTCCCATTTTCTGTGTTGCTTTTAGCCTCTATTTACAAGTTTAGCATCTCATGATGCAGCAAGAAACTTCTTTTAATAAACCTGTGTAGACTAGAAATAACATGCTCCTTTCAATGGATGCAACAAAAAGCATTTGTAAAATTTTTTCTCAGGGCTGATAAGCTTCAAATTAAGCTGACAGCCATGATGCTCTGTTCCCCACATAAACGTCCACCTTAATCGTGACACAACATAAACAGTAAACGGCTAATCCTCAACTCGTTTCATGTCCCGTATGTTAAGACAGTGGAATAAAGTGTCATACCTTACATACCCACAACAGCAAAAAAGAAAAAAGGAAAGAAAGGTTAATTGTTCTCATTTGTGAATTTCACACCCTTCCAATAACAAAAGCGATGAACTAGTGCACTTTAACTAGTGCCTCCCCCAACCCCCCCCCCCCCTTTTATTTGGGTGATAAAAGGCCCTTACTGCTACAAAAAGAAAAAAATGTTTGAATATCTTTTTCCAAACAACATTTGCCAACTAAGTTGCTCATGTACCATATCAATTCTTTTTCTTTTTGGGGGGAAGGGGGGCAAAACTACGTTATGATCATGATGCATGCTGTACTAGACAGCTCCAGGAGTTCTGAAATGCAAGGATTTCGCACTCTGCACAAACAGACCAACTGACTGTTTTCTTGTTTCTTTTTTTCTATCTCAGCGACACCTTTATTGAGCAAATTGGTTACTTTGGCTCATTGGCAAGACATCTTTGAGGGTACAAAGCACAATGGCCAGAGTAGGGACAAAACAAAAAGACACAGACAAGTGCCGACTTTTAACTGAAATTTATTACCAAGAATAAATGAAATGCTCAATGCTTATCACTTCAATTTTTCCTCTATGCTCTGACCACCTTCCTTGAGCTCTCATTGAACGTGGCTCAAAGAGCCTGGAGCTGAGTTATGACGTACTATCCAATGCAATCATGGCTGACACAGTATGTGAAACAAAAGACAATACATCATTTATTCTGCATAGTCCTCTCTTAGCTCTCAAATGAAGGATACAATAATGCTGTCAAGACAGCCAGGTTTGGAAGGGCAAAGATATAACATGCAATAAAGGAGGCAGCTCTTATCTCATGCTAGAGATAAGAAAAACAAAAAGGGATATCGTAAAGAGAGGCGCTTGGTTGCAGTCCTATGGCTAGCACTGGTAACAAACAGGCCAGAAAAACAGGTCCTCACCGCAGTATGTGTAGATGACATTGTTATTGCAGAACCGCACTTGCAGGTTATGTAAAACTGAAAAAGACGTAATAACAAGTCAAATTTGAGCAGTACAGTCAACATGCACAGTACAGAAAAAAATGACAATCAAGTACGCCACTCACAGAGCTTCAGGAAAGAGAGAGACGTTTACCTGCAGGTTCATGTAGGTATGAGAGTGACGTCAAATCATTGCCACCAATGAGAATCTCAGGATTGCGCAGAGGTGGCAGCTTCTCAGGTGCGTCGATGGTAAGCACGACTCTCTGGCAGCAGAAACAGCATACAACATGCAATTATTTTTCTGTGCTATGCATACCTTTCAGTCTCGTACAACATAATTTTTTTGTTAGTGTCAAAAGTAGACTTCGTGTAAAAAAATGCACAACCACAAGAAATGCACAAGCAGGACTTGGCTAGAGAAATGCAGCCAAGAAGCAGCAGCATGACCTTTAAATTGAATACAGTAGAACCTCGTTATAACGAAACTGGATGTAACGAACTATTGGATATAACGAAGCAATTGCAATTCCCCTTGACATTCCTATAGATGAAATTGATATTGGTTATAACGAACTAATGGTTATAACAAAGTAATTACTGCTCCCCCATCAACTTCGTTATAACGAGTTTTTACTGAAGTGCATAATCACACAACCTATTGTGAACAGAGGCAAACATAATAATAATAACTTCTGTGGTTGTACATCCCCAAAATGTTATATAAACATGAGAGGTGCACAGTGAAGGGTTTCGAAAACTTCAACCTCCTGGGCTTCTTTAACGTGCAATAACATCCCACAGTACAAGGTATCCAACATTTTCACCTCCAATGAAATGCAGCCGCTGTGTTGGGATTTGAAACTCTGGCCTTCAGATCAGCAGCCGAGTGCCATAGTCACTAAACCACCGTGGTGGTGTAGAAGCAAACATATGGTCACAAATCAGATTTCCTGTAAATACAGACTATACCTGTGCTCATGTAATTGTTTTCTGTATGAGAAAGCTTTCGTTTATTCCAAGCTTTCATTTATTCTAACAATCTTGCATGTGGCATGTTCGGTAAAGGTTTAAGGATATTGTATGCATTTATTCAGACTTCCTCACCTGTACAAAACCATCATCAGTATTTGCTTCGCGCGTTTTCTTCGTTGGCACCATCTTGCGTTTGTGGAATAAAGTGTCGTCAGAATCGTGGCATTTCAATGAAAAAAAAAAAAGAGAGCCAGGTGTGCGCAGAATCGCAGGGCAGTGACAGCGTAAGCTGGAGGAGTGACCTTCTTAGAGGCCATTGTAAACGCTTGGGGAAACTGGTGCAAGTACAGGTAGTAGGTATCCCCTGTGCCATAACTCTGCGGTTTGGGCTTCTCTCTGCACAGTGGTCTGTTGTGCCCAACGTTGCTTTGCTGCAGCCGCGTGCATAGCTCTGCGATTCACTTCTTCAGCAGTGGTCCGCACCTTGCAAGGTGCGGACCATCAGGTACTTCGAAGAGCCAAATCAGGTTGATGTCGGGGCTGCGCATGTCGCCTGTCAGGTGACGCATGGCACGATACGACGAAACTGCTTCACAAGGCAGCGCTTCGTAATAATGATGACGGAAAAGTTGAAGAAGATTGTTTCATAATGATGATGTTGATGATGCCTCTGTAATGGGTGCAGAGCTACAAAGTATGCAGCCCTGTGTTCTTTCGAATGATTCCTCATGCTCGTTATGCAATGCACTTTCGGCGACGCGTAGTGGCGTACTACTATTCTGCCACGTGACATAACATTTGTTAATGAGATTTCTCGGCAGGCTTTATACCTGTTTAGGTCTTCTAGCACTGATTTTTGAAGCACAGGCGTAGCTCAGTGGTAGAATGCTCGACTGCCACGCAGAGGATGTGGGTTCAAATCCTCCTCGGCCCTGGTTATTTCTTTTTCTAAAATGTGTGCATTAGTGGTTACGGACACCAGTGGTGGCGGTGGCGACGGACAACTATGGCACCAAAAACGGCTGTTGTGACCTCATAACAGCTTATGCTGTGAAATTAGTTTTGGCACATGAAACTGGTAGCAGTGGTGCTTGAAAATGATGTGTGTGATGTACTGACCTGTTTGTCTTCATCTTCCACCTCAAGGGTCTTGCCATCAAAGCCCTTGACAATCTCTGCAGCCTTCCAAACAGCCACTGCATCTGGTAGCCATACCCGAGCACCCTGTAAGTATTCAAGTAATTGATTTTTGGGGTGTTACAACCCAAAACAATGATGTGGTTATGACCGAAGTGGAGAGCTCCAGAAATTTTGACCACCTGGGGTTGCACAGTACACATACACAGGCTTGTGCAGTACACATGCTTTAATATTTTGCCTCCATCGAAATGCACCCGATGCAGCAAGGATTTGATCCTACGACATTCGAATCAGCAGCCAGGTGCTGTAGCCATTACACCAACATTGTAATTTCGTTGCACAAAAGGTGGTAATGAAAATGGCATCATCCCAATTTTTTAATTTCTAATCTTCTGGTGCTGAATGAAACTAAAAACCCTTGTAATACTATATGAGGAATAGCAGTGAACGTCACAGCACTCCAATTTGCTTTAATACCTGTTTATGTCAACTAGCTTATGTTTTTTTTAAGGGTGATCTTTGAGACAAAATCGAATACTATTGAACAGTGGCAGAAGTCAAGCAAACTGAATCCTGTGCAAATAATTCTTGAATATCAAATCCATATTTGCACCCTCATACTTATAACTTTAGGATTAAAAGCACAAATGCCACACCCGGAGGAAATAAACAGACCCTTCATAACGGACCTGTTCAGAAAGGGTGAATGATGGTTGTGTATCAAGTCAAGTCACATTGCCCCAGCGAGTGAGCCTGCTGCATTACACACTCGCCTGCTTTATGTCTACAACATGCCAGCAGTGACGAAATTTATCACACTTTGGCAGCAGTTTTGTGTTGACTTCGGTGCACTTAACATTTTGAAGTAATTTTGTAAATTGTTTGAAAAACATTAAGTGTTATGAATAACAGCTGTTCAATTAAATGAGTTAATCAAATAATTTATTATCTTATTTGAAAATATCCTAAACTTTCAAATACCTATGCACCCCTAGTTTTTTTACCTGGATGTGGAATACCATTACCTTTAAAGTGTGTTAGCTCCCTTCATTCCTGCAACCACTACAGCTGTTGTAGGCCAGCAGAGCTACAAGGAACACATATTACATTCTTGTTTATTTCATTATGCGCAATGGCACCACAGACAACAATAAAAATTTTGCTCTGTGACAAGCCGCCACTAAAATGCAGTGATGCCAGATGAAGGTCTTCAAAACAAGCTTTGGCTTCAATTAAAATTTCTTGCTTTTCTCAGATTTCATACCATGCTGGTGGCATCTAATATGTACAGGAGTCGAGGCACACAAATTTTTGGTACTTTCATCGTGCAGATAATCACTTTTGCTAACGTAAGCTTTTAACGGTTTGACCTATATAAAAAATATATACACAGTGCAATCACAATATATCCAAACTTCGAGGTTGTTCACCACTGATAAAGTACTCTAAGATCTAAGATGCAAATTTTAGCAGTGGTTGGATTTTTCTTCCACTGGTCTCAGTTTAACATTATATAGTTTGGTTCAGAAGCCCTGGCATTTTTATTTAAGTAAATATTTTGCACGCAGAAAGAAATGCACTAGGCACTGCATTTTATGTGATACAATAGAAGATTATGTGCTCTGCAATATAGCATGTTCATTTTTTTAATGCTGCTATCCCTTTCGTTCATTTCATGTCCTTGGAATGGAGTGTAAATTCAACAAAGGAGAGCAACTGTGGACACCAGCCCTTTGCATTTGATCAGGCTGCCAAAGCTGCAGGCACTGCTCAATAGGTTTGTCAAGTGTATGGAGAATAAGAGACACCTTCTAGGACAGCTTATAATTCGTCCGAGTGCCTCAAAAATGGCAATTTCAACGTCAGAGACACGCGTAGCACCCGACACCTTGTTCAGTTCGATGAGGAGTGCTGGAATCTGCTTATTCGCAAGACCCATGCCAAACAACTAGAGAACTTGTAGAAATCATGGAATGCTGCCACAGTATTACAAAACGTCACCTCCCAACTTATGGCCAACCTAACAATATATAATCAAGGAGAGTATTCTAGTGTCGCTTGTGAATTATAATATGTAGAAAGGAGAACGCAGCATTCCTTTCACGTCTTTGATTCCCTTACTTTATCATTAATAAGGACTAACTTGATAAGGAATGGGGCCATTGAAACGTGCGCTGCAGATGTGCATGCAATCTATCCCCTGATTATACGACCACAGAGTACTTATCAGAACAGTTATGCAACTGCCCTTCGGTGAATACTTTTTCATATCATTTGCTCGCCCGGCAGGAAGCGTACAAAGAGAGAGAAAGCGATATGCACAAATGAGAAGCCACATTTGCAGCAGGAGACCGTGTGCGTCTTCTTTACAAGTTCACTCTCACTGCATAGAGCATAGAAGCTCAAATTGTTCTGTGATGCACTTTGTCAAAGGCATACCCGGCATAACTCCTTCGGGTAATCTTCAGACAAGCTGGCGCGGAAAGACAATTAGCGGCAGCGCACTCATTGGTGCCCACATATTTCACAAGCTTCCGCGGATCCATGCACACCTAAGTTAATTACGGTAAATTAAACGAGTGGACGCGACGACTGTGAAACGCAGTGATCGAAATGTTTGGTTTCAATACCAACGACGCTCACGGCTAGCTGACCAGCATACTTTTACATTCGCACGCAGACTGCAGGGGTTGCGCTACAGCTATTTCAACATACGGACGGACGTCTGACAGTCGTCCTAGGCAGCTCATTATCCGAAGCTATAGCTGCAGGCACGATGCAATCGCATCGCAAGCGTGCGCACATTTTCGTCGAAGCCTGCATAGTCAGGCTCCCTACGCGCACGGCCAAGTCGATGATGACCAACATCAACGCCCACTGCAGAATTACTCACATACTTGGGCCCTGCCTCCGTTCCGAAGATACTTCCATACACGGATAGTTTAGCGTCTACAGCTGGTTCAGGCAAAGAGGTCCGACAAACATGAACGCGTCAGCACGAAGTTGAATAATGTTGAAACTTTTGAATTCAGATGACAGCTGTCCCAGCACAGGACTTCCACTGGTGTTCGTGACTTTCCATCACGAGTTGCAGCACCCTCGGACGACAACCGATTCACTTGAGCGACTTGAAACGGTTGCAGGAAGCATTATCCTAAGCAGTTTCCACGAAAAACGTAGCGGGGAATGAAGTGGTCAGCCAAAAACAATGTAAATAGCGAAGAGAACCACTACGGCAAGCACCAGAACTTTAGGAATCTCCACTGACCTTCGTGTAAAGCTCTTGTGTCGACATGTCTTCTCCTATGAGGCTAAAGGGCCGAGCCTTGGGGAATTAGCATTATGTTCTGGCCTGTTGTGCTCTTTTTCGTAGCTATCTACACAAAGTAGAGGACACAGTACAAGCCATTGCCGACATTACATTAGCCCGTACAGTTGCCGGACAACCAGCAGCAGCAGCAGCGTTTGCGTCACCCTCTCACCCTCTCTCTCTCCCTCTCCTGGCTTCGACCTCCTTTCCTTTTTGCTAGCAGCCGCTCTATTTATTTTTTGCGCCGTCAGAGGGCGAGGAGGCTGCCGCCGTTTTCTTTCGTAATTGGACAGAACCATGATCACCTATAAAGTTTATGACATTTGCTGATAAGTTTCTGTAGTCGCTATATGTCGGTTAGTTCGCTTTAAAGAAAAGTGTTGAATGTATCCATTTTCGATTTTGGTTTCGGTTGCAATCGTACATTTCTTGGTTAACTTCATTCACATTTTGTCCTTTGATCTGCAAGGTTCCCTCTATGATCTGATCCGGCACATTCTGTACAGGTGAGCGCAATTAAAAAGACGAGACAGAAAAACACACCGTACTCAAGACGAGCGCCGACACATTCGCTGCTGCCGCGTAGAGAACACTTCCTCATGCGATCAGTATGCACACAGCCTGCATGGGCTACGTGTGAAAATAAGCTTACCGTCTTCCAAGATGTCACCTGATAATTCGACAGACGTATTCGCCGTCTTTGGTCATCGCCGGCTTCAGCCCCGTAGTTGCACGTAATTATTTCTTCCGAGTGGTGGAAGTTGTGCAGGCAAGAATTACCCATCTGGGTTTCGCCAGACATCCTTTTGTCTTGCGGCTGCTCGAAATTCGCGCGCAAACAAATGATTTGCGACGCCCTAGTTTAAGAAAGTGCGTCTCTTTACATACGTGATGACACACACTACAAACGCATGAATTATGTGCAACATACCTGACGGCCCACGTCCGTGGCAAATTCATCTGATGCCTAGGTTCCAAATTCTGTTGGCATTATCTACAGCGATTAATTTAGAATTACACAATGACTATAAGGTGGGGGCATCCATGAGGGTTTTCTTCTTCGTCCTCATCTGACACTTCAGATGTGACAGCCTTAACCGCATATTCAGCTTTTGAGAATACTCAAACGTGTCATCTACTCAAAGAACTACGCTCTTTACATGCTTGAAGACTATGACCAGCAGTACACTAGGTGCAAAGCTTAAATTTGTGGATTGCGCATGATCATGTTCTTTGACTAGGCCGTCCCCAAACGATTGAACTGATCCACCGTGCACCATAGAGTTTCTTGTGTGAAACTCTATGCATTGCCGGACACTAAACGAAACACGAACGCGAAGTAGCGGTGATGATGATAGCTTAGCTCAAGTCGCCTCAACGCACATTTCGCCGTGTCCTGTCCTTCGTCCTTTCGCCGTCTTTCGCATTTTGCTGCGCGTTCCATCGCTTCATGTTAAACAAACTGCAGTAGAAAAGTGTGCAGTCAAAGAACTGCACGTCCAAGTAGACTGAAAGATAAAGGAAGTTCTCGGAAAGAGTAAAGAATGGTCTTCAAGTAAGCAGTCCGTCTTTGATCTTCTCTGATCCGATCCGCGTCTTATGTTCCCTGCATAAGACTGATCCTCTTCCTGCAGATATATGCGTAACATCTGATACAACACAACGAACTAATGTGTAAACTTGGCTCCTTTTCATTGAAATGTACAAATAATCACTCCCGCTCGCTTTATTCCATGTCCCATGGTGGTAGTTCTTTCGACTGTAGGCTGTTCGATCCTCTTGGACGAGTTTAACCGAACATGGATATATCGGTAGAGCGTGCTCCGGGATGAAATCGTATCAGCACTCGATTTGGTTGCCTAATGTTTATGGACTTGTGTAAGAAATAGCGCGCGTGTCGTACCTGCCTGGTGATCCGCTTGTTGAGAATCTAGTTTGACGAGTTGGTAGTTACTGCATGCTGTGTTCTCCGAAAAAGAACGACGAAGAGAGAGAACGAAAGTGCGAAACGACGACAGGCCGTTTACCCGTTTATTAGCAGTCAACGTGCCATGCAGCTTGGTGCCATTGCTAAAGTTGCCTGTGCGCCCACTCCTAAAGTGTTTATACTGTGCCAACCTCTCTGATGGCTCGCAGGGGCGTCCTGAAATTGAGCATACTCGGCGGGGCGATCTACGCGACGCAAAAAGCCGGCATATGGGGCGACAGCACGCAGACTACAGAAAACATCAAAGCATACATCGCCAGCAACCCTACCCTGAAGTACTACTGCACTTTGGTAAGTTGTGCTATCATGGTAAGTAGTGCGTAATTATCTGCAACAAGCTCTGTGGATGTGTTTATGCTTATTTCGGTTCCTTGTTATACTTCAGACACCAAGCAGAAAAGAGCTTGGCATGAAGGCTGTGGACTGCTGGAATGATGGCAAGTGCAAACACAATTTCCTCCTTGCACAGATATTTTGATATTTTCAAACTGACAGAGGCAAGAAGACACAAGAAGAAGACAAGAAGACACAACACAGGTGCCGACTTCAACTGAGCTTTATTGGTGAAACCGCCAGAAAGATATGCACGAGAAATTGCCAGCTCATCAACAGAAGAATATGGTTCACATTGTGTGCCCCCCACCTGCATCTCAGTCAGATAGTCTGTTATCTTTTGGTGAGGGCAATCCATGGCATGCTGATGCAGAGTTCACCTAGCTGCTGTATCTTATCGGCATCTACTCCTCCCAGAAATTATGGAAGCCGATAAGATACAGCAGCTAGGTGACCTTTTTATCAGCACGCCATAGATTGCCCTCACCAAAAAGGAAACCCTGACTATCTGACTCAGATGTATGGGGCACATGGTGTGAACCAAATTCTTCTGTTGATGAGCTGGCAATTTCTCGTGCATATATAAAGCGGAGTTGAAGACGGCACCTGTGTTGTGTCTTCTTGCCCCCGTCCTTGTTTTTTATGCGCTGTGCACCATGCCAATTTCGTATCACCAACTCACCCAAGCTACCACTTTATCAAGCTGTATCAACTGCTCATAGTTGACTGTTTTCGGAGCCTATGCATGCAAAGCTCCTGAACTTTTGAGCTGTAGTAGTGTGTGACCACTTTCAAGGTTACTCATTACTCTAATGGCAAATAGGTTCTTCAAAATTAGAATTTAGTGTGTTACCACATTGAAGTGGTAGCAACCTACAGTCTTATCCCAAGAATGTGCACTGACAGTAATTATACCATAAATGTGATTGGTTACGAATAAGGCCCTTGGATCATGTAATGTTGTACTAATACTGGCAAACATTGGGTAATGTGGTCTACTTTTAATAAGTACTCTGGCTAGCACAGCAGCACCAATATACACACAAGGTCACGTAATGAAATAGCTATCGAGGTTGAACAGACCGCTTGCTACAAGCCCATGTATTTGGCAATGGCCTCATTAAATCAAAATGTAAACATTTACGGCTTATATGTGGCATGCGACTTTTGAAAGCCTTTTGATTGGATAGGCTAGTGAACGTGTTGTGTAAAGTTTCTTACAAGACAATGGAAACGCATAAGTGTAACTCACTTAGATTTTTCTATTGTGTTTTTCCTATACAAGGAAAAGCAACTCAACATTTGCTGTTTGCTGCAGTGTGGCTGCTTGAGTTGGTTGGTGGTGCACCTTTTACAAGGAACCTTTTCAGTGCACAGAACATTAGACGAAAAGTGGGGCATTGGACAGAGCATAATTGTGCAGTATGTCCTATGCTAGCTAACCCCTTCTGCTTGACTGAGAATGCTACATGGGTCATGATAGTACGATTCTCCTGCCAGAGAACTACCACGTAGGATTGCTTCTACCAGCTACACACTGGGTCACAGTACGCAAGACAAGCCCAGCTGCAACAACGGACTCAAATTTACCACTCCCCATCCTACAGATGGGGCTGCTTCCTCTGCCATTGCAATACAGAGACTCCTTATAACTGTTATTCTCTTGTGTCCTCAACTCCCTTGCTTATTTTTGTAGCTCTTTGTGGATAAAGTAGTTCATCATCATCATCAGCCTAATTAGGTCAACTGCAGGACGAAGGCCTGCAGTGGACCTAATTCAACAGCTCCAAAGTGACACTCTTTTTTTAACTCCCTCATCTGCAGCTGTCAAGGCCACCTTTAAACACCTCCTCAACACACCAGAGTATTCAAAGCAAGCCGCGACCTGGTGTGTGAATGCTGTGTCCGGGATGATGGAGGAACCAAAGACGCAATCTGCTGGCACCAAGAAACCGTCCCAATAACAGAGATTAGGTGCTTAGCTAAAGTAAATTGGTAGCAATGTGCACAAATAAAATTCAAGATGTTCAAGCTTACTCCAATCCTCATTGCACTTTTAGTATCATTATTGCCACAAAATGAGCAAGAGCAGATCATCCCACCTGCTTTAGCACGTAGGACATGTCCACAAGGAGAGCCTTGTCAGAACAGCTGTAAATGCTTGTGAAGAGCTGGCAGATATATTTTCCTGATTTTGTTGGGATGAGATTAAAGCAGCTATTGTATATACTTGGGGTCATTTGACACTGTATCTATAGAATGTCACTTAGCCATGGTAACATACTTGTTTAGCTACATATATACCATGTCTTTTCATTTAACCTGCCGTCGTAGGCTTATCGGCTAGGCTGTTAGCTTGTTAAGCTTGACATCGTGCACTTGAATATTGGCTACGGCAGCTGCATTTCAATGAAGTTGAAATCCAGGGAAGGTGGGGGGAGAGACATGGTGCATGTTGAGTAACTGCAAGAGGTGAAAGGTTGCTCTTGGGACCCTCCACTATGGGGTATGCCTTGTAATCGTAGCTGGTTTTTGCACGTAAAGCCCAATGAATTATTATTGTACGATCAGTTGAAAGCTACTGCACTCTTGGAAACTTGACCCATTGTAGTAGCATGAGTAGAGGGGGCAGGAGAAAGATTTTAGGAGATTAACACATCTGCATGTTCTATAAAAACTTGAGCAGTGATTGCAATGTGGAAAGGAAAAAGTAAAATTCATATTTTCGTGACATGTTTCAAACTAGTCTGTGCAGTCTAACTCAATCAAGCCTTACCATCAGGCTTTGTGGCCAAGATTGTGGCTTGGTTACTATACTGGAGTGCTGTCGCATACTTTCCCACTCCCCTGAAATTGCTGCAGTCTACAAATTTTGTGTCCAATTTTAAAAATATAGACTCTGCTTATGTGGAAGCTTTATTTTAAATCTGTTGAAGGATGAGAATAAGATTAAAGAACTTAGAAGTGGTTGCAAGAATAAATTGCACCACCCTTTTCTCGCAATACGAGGTGCTGAACAAAGGGCCACTTTCTTTGAGCAAGTCTATTGAGACATCATCATGACTCTGGCCAAATAGGCAACAACAAAAGGTATGTGAAGCATTTTAAAGTAACGTAATATACCACCAAGTCTCTGCTGTGACTAAGTTTCTACTCACAGTGTTCTGTGCCTTAACATAGGCACACCGAGTGTGTGTATCTCGTGGGAGTTGTGCTCCAGGGTAAAAAAAAACATTACACATGCTGTTCCCTTCTGATAAGGCCAACTTGTAGACTAGTTGGTTGAGCATCTTAATCCAGTGACATCACTGAAAAACGATGACAAAGAAACACGAGTACCACCACATAGCACTATCAACTGGCTTTACTATGGAGAAACATGTATTAAGTACACTATTATCTATTTATGCCTTTCGCTGCAATAAAGTTGGTGAAAAAAACAACCTTGAAGCACACTTCAGGTCAAGATTCCACAACCTGCAGTTGCTTACCGTTGAACATTGTGTGTTGCACACAACACACCTTTCTTACAAGTGTTCCTTTGTTGTTCAGCCTGCTTGCGGAATCCCTAGTTTGGCAGTTATGCACAATTTTCACTGAATTTGCGAGTTAAAAGCACATGAGCAGCTCTCCTTACTACATGTTACCTAATATTTTCTACAGGTTCAGTGGTATACCATTTTTTAAAAAAAATATTGACACTGTTTATTAATTACCTTTTCTGAGATGGGCTTGTACACATACTGTTTAAGTAACTATGTAACTTCAGAATTGTGCTTTTCAGCAATGCGATAGTAGTATGCCTAGTGTAATCCTCATGTCATGGTAGAATTGATGGTATATAAAGACCATTGTACAATTAGGAGATTACATGCCGCAAGGTATCATGTGAGCAGTTCTTGTCAGGTTGCCCACAGTCAACCCAGTACACGTACACAAATACCCAGGGACATTTATGTGTCATCATTGTCCACAGGGCTGCCACAGGAGGTTTAATGGTAAAATGCTGCAAGCATAAGCAGACGTGGGTGCAGCTTCCCGGGAACCTGCATTAGAGAGAGGGCCCTGAAATGGCTTTGACAATTTTGTAAAAATGCTAAGTCCTTATCATTAGCAAGCCAATACAAGTGCTTTGCTTGTGTCTACGCAGATCACTAGAGACAAAAGCAGCCCATCCAAAATTGTTTCCAACCACCGCTGCCCAACTCAGGCAAACAATTTGATTGGCTAGTCCAGTGATGTCATTCATGAGTAGTCTTCATGTCTTATTTGTGCACATATGTCCATAATATGTGAAACATATTTCTTTTGTTTAAAGATCGTAACAAACATTATGCCGGTTTTCTACTGGAATGTACAGGTTCCAGTGAACAACCGTCTGCCTATATTTCAACATGCTGCACATTAATGTAGGCTGCATGACCACCATGTTGGTCCTCAGGTTTTCTTTTTTTCCCGCATTCCAATGCCATGAACCACTGCTGCTGTGTTGCAAGCCGAAATATAGTGAATGGTGACATTTCGAACTGAGACAGTGTGTGCCTGTGCAAGGCAACCAGCGAGCGGAACCACAGCAGCACGACACATTTCTCTGGTCAACAATTACTGTATTTTTGCTTATGGGTGATTACTGTCAGAGGGCTTTTGTCTGTATGCACACTTAGTGCTTCTAGATTATTGGTGTACCCAAGAAAATGTTTTAGGCCAGCAGCCAAGATCATTGCAGCAGCCGGTGGTGCATAGGTTAACCATACTGAGTTCACGACCCTGGTCTCCATGATAACTGGTGTACCTGTCAATCGCTTGCACAACAAACACTTGCACAGTCCCTTCGCAGAGCACCTGAAGTTTTCTACACCCTGCACAGTGCTCTGTCTCCGAGATTGGCCCACTATAATGAAAAGCTGTTTGACACCAGACAGCAATGGGTTGACACAAAACAACTTCGCTGTTAGAAAAGATTGAAAGACCCTAGTCTTTTTTTTTCTTCCACATTTATCTTTCTCCATACTTTTTCTTGCTTTAATGTATATTTCACCCAGCTCTAACTTGAAAATCAAGCCCCCTGGTTCCCCTTGTTCTCACTAGGTATGATATCACACCATGCTTGCTCGTTCAAAAGCCCCATTGTGGGAAGCAAAACATTGTTTCTCAACTATGCTTATGCTTAAAACACAGTGAAGTGACAAGCAAAATGGGTTGTCCAAGGCAATTTTTATTTGAATATGTGACTGACATGGGCGACTACAATGATATCTACATGCAACATTTCATTATCAGGTTCACATTCTTGACACATTCATGAGGAAATGCACAATCTTCCTACATGCTTCACTGTGCCCTCCCCTGTATTAGGAACAGCACGCCAGGTAAGGCAGGGGGGGGCCAAAAATTAAAAAGTGATAAAAAGCTTGCTTTTGCTGATATCACACTAGTATATAAAAATGCTTACACAGCAGCTGCATCATGTCATACTGTACATTAATCGTGATGCTTTGTGCAAATGAATCTAGAAGCTGCTCCTCATTGATGACCAGTGCGCATGTCTCGTACAAAAAAGCCTTCAAAAATATATAAAATTTCTAGCACCAAAGTGCAGCATGGCAAAAATAGCTTACGAACGCGTGAATTAAAAAAAAAAAATTGCTGATGGCATAACAGAGGTGGCGCCTATTGAGGCCCACTCATTTCTGGTGTCGCCTGATTCAGGGACTCCATGGCTATCCTGGGAATTTCACTTGTCCTCGCTCCCACTTCAGGTGCGTGACTCGATGAGTCCTTGCTTTCTTGGTCCGAAAAAGCCCCATCGCTTCTTTCCTGTATAGAGTGGTGCACACACTATATCAGACGTCATGCAAAAAGCAGCTACAGCATAGGTACCCTTGCAGACAGCAGACAGAAACAATTCATTTTGTTGTAGTGTTCTATACCTAACACGTGAGACTCTATGACACATTACAAGAGCTGCAGTACATTTTTCTTCCATTGAATATGTAGTGGTCACGAATGAATGTGCTAGCTAAGCCATAGGATGTACAGTTAGACATCATTATAACGAAGTTGAAGCCATAATTGCTTTGTTTTAACCATTAGTTCGTTATAGCCAATATCCATGTCAGCTGCAGGAATTTCAAGGGGAATTGCGATTTCTTTGTTATATCCGGGTTCGTTATAACGAGTTTCTACTGTAGTAATGTATTAGCTGCCAGGCCATTACCATGTTGGGGGAGATTGTGGGGTTGTGTGTCAGGCTCTGGAAGACACTGTGGATGCCTATGACTGCCACCGAGCCACCACAGAGCACAAATCCTGGTCACAGCTCACCTGAGAGTCCTGGCTTTCTGCCGTGTCCTCGCACTCCATGGGGGTTGCGGGGGTTTGCTGCTGCTGCTGCTGTTGCTGGTTCGTTGCCGTGGCAGCCCCAGTGCTGGATGGTTGGTGGGCGTCCTCCAAGGGAGGTTCTTGGCTGGTGGGAGGGGGAGGAACACTGGCACTGCTCCCCCTTTCTTCGTCGTCATTGTCCTCCTCCTCCTTGGCCACAGCGGAAGCTTCTGGCTGCTGCTGCACTCCCATTGGGGCACAGGGGGGAGACGAGGAGGAGGTGTCCATGGGTTCAGGCAGGCTGTTCCCGGACTCTTTGGCAACCCCTCCATCTTCGGGTGAGCCCGTTGCACCACCGTCTGCCCCATCTTCGCCTTCCTTAGATTTACTGTCACCATTGCTGCGCTGCTCCTCCTTGGCAGCATTGTCCTTCTTCAGCTGCTCCAGAGCTCGCTCCACCATCTTCTGGTACGTCTCCGTGTCAACCGTCTTTCCACAACGCTGCACGTACAAAAGCAATGATGTCTAGTTTCCATTTATTTATACACCTATGTACAGGTGTATGTGTAAATGCCATGTTTCTTTGCTAGTGTATTTTAAGTACACTAAAAATTACAACCATTGCTGATATACTTCCCAACTATATATATATATTTTAGACATTGTGTGCCTCTGTGAAAAGCCCTTTGACGCTAGGTACTACACTACTAGCACCCTTTATGCATTATTGCACGATACAAGTTGTGCAGTGCATAGCAAGATAGGTATGAGGAAACAGGCAAAGTGACAAGTGAAAACTGAAGTTTCATTTATTTGACACGGAAGTTTACACGGAAATAAGAAAACAGAGCGAAATGTAACAGAAGGAATGAAAGACTGCACTACCGCTTATTGTTCACGCTGACACTGTTTAGTAACACCAATTCCCTTTGTAGCAAAGAAATCAAAAACTCACTTGCACGTGAGCCACCATCATGTGCCACGATGGTTGTTTCGTATTGTGGCAAAGCAAGTAGCAGCAACTGCTCAGAACAGGCACTGCAACACTTTTTTAGCATAGTCAGAAAATTGTGCCAATCAGTCGTGGAGATTCCTGTGAACATGTGAGCCAAATATTGCATTGCACACATTGGAAATTTGCAATTTTGTTTCAAACACAGCTGGAACATGCTTGCTCTTCTTTCAACAAATGACATCACAAGGAGTACAGTCTACGTTGCTTCCTTTCTTTGATGTTTTATAAAGAAGGATAAACACACTTTTTTTAATTGTTGAACTCATCAAGAATAACTCACCAATTGCTGAATAAACAAATAAAGCATTACTGAGTATGTTTCAGTGATCATAAAAGCACGAATGCTAGTTTTCCCTCAGGCGATGTAGCTGGTGCTCCTCAAGATGTCATTTGATAAAAAAAAGCAGGCGGTTTTCAGATGTACTTGAAACCGAACTGCAAATTCTCTGGTGCGTGTAGTGCAACATTTGGCTTACATGTCCACTAGAGCCTTTACGACCGATCGCCATTTTCTGACCATGTTGCAACTGTGCTGCAGGGCCCCCTATGTCACTACTGCATGCAGCACACCTACACCATTTGTACAGTAATACTTCATTACCTCGAACTCGCATATGGGTGATTCCACGTAAGATCGAACAAAGCATGGCTGGTCACCCTCTTAAATTTATTTCAAAATTTTATATATTGCTGCCCGATGTGTGGAAAGAAGAGATCCACAGTTGGTTTTGCTAGAAAAAATTTTGTCGAAGCGCCGGGAGTCAATAATGACGAAGAGGTGGAGTGCCGCGCTTACCTGCTCTTCTGTTTTGGCCAACTTTGGTTAATAATTACACAAGCTATACTAAGGTTAGGTGGCTGAAACTTTTTAAAGTAAATACACGCATGTTTTTACTTGTGATAAATTATTTTTGCTTTTTATAGGGAGTGTACTTATTTTTATAAAAACCCTCAAAATCAGCCTATGAATCATTTTTCCGTCCACTTTGCGGGCTTATATCTCAAAAAAGGCTTGTGGCAGAGCAGCGAAAATTCATCATTACGTTCTAAGCATACTCTTTTGTCAAACTGCAAAAGCTTATATTTATATAACTTTTCAACAAATAGATACAGGCGGGCGAACTTCAAAAAAATACCGAACAGTGGAAATTTCTGAAGACAATTAAAAAAAAACCCCATTTTTGATATTTTTTAAACTTTGTACACTTATTCTCCTTCACGTTGGCTTTCACAATCACCAAAAACATGTTGCATAATTTTGTTCCACTAGGAGTTACAGGCCGTCAAAATAGACCCTTACGCAATGATAGGCAATTGTTGTTGATCCGGCTTCTTGCCCGCTGAGTGTATAGAATGAAAACAGAATTGAATTTCTGGCCCTTAAGAGGCCAGCAGCACCGAAAAAAGGTGTCAGTGGCACCGATGACGTCAATTTAGACATGATTTGGTCACCCGAGCGGCCATGAGTGCGGGGCTACCGAGCAGGTGCGCGCGCCCCCAGATGCTCTCTGTAAGAGAGGCACAGTCAGCTCCTTTTCGCCTCCTGAAACCAAAAGTGTTCGACACATTTCTTGGATAACTTCAACGCGTGTGCATTAAAGATTCGCTATCCATTCTGTCTTTTTTCGCACCATAGTTAGGCCCTAATAACAAGGCGGAGATGGAAGCAAGATCAAAACACTATCAGGTAGCAATGAGCGCTCGCTTCACGCACGCGGTCGACAGCTGCCGCCGCCGCCAGAGAAACAGTGCACCGCCACTTGTGGTCAGTATAACGCAAGAACGTGGCACTCCAGTGCCAAAGCAAGATATAGAACGCCAAAGGAAACAAAAGCAAAACAATTGGTAACCGGACGCGCGCACCTATCTCAGATGGAAGACAACCTGCCGGTTTACTCCAAGGTGACATATGTGAGTGATGAAACCGCCAGTCATTTAAAGAAAAAGATAGTTTGGAAAGAGCTGTTGTCCCAGTACCCAATGGTTATTCTCTGCAACTGGACACGGGAAAAACGCGTGCGATGGAGTCGGAGGTCCCTTCAAGCATCAGGCAATGCTCAACAACTTGAGGACAAACCCTGAAAGTGCAATTCGTACAGCCAGAGACTTTGCAACCATTTTCTCAGAGAAACTGAAAGGGCTGCATCTAATACACCTTGAAGAAAAAGAACTTGTTGCCTTCCGCGAGTTAAAGAAGGAAGAGTGGATGAGAGTACCCGCGTTCCATGGTGTTGGCATGCCTGACAGCTATCCACGTCAACGAAAGCATCTCCTGGTTTGTACGTGGCACGAATAGCCGGGCCTTCTTGGAAGGAGTTACGTGTACATGAAAGAAGAAATCTGAACTGTCTAATCAATCGAATAAACTCGATTTCAGCCCAGAAACATGAATTAATGAAGCGGTTCTTCTTGACCTCCACAAATTTTCCATTTTGCTAAAGGTTCTTCGGAAAGCGCTCCTTGCTTATTGCATTTTTATCCTACCTTTCATTTTTTTTTTTTGCCGGGCAGGGGGGGGGAATCTAAGCTACGCATTGAGTTCTTACTGCCTTTTTGCTGAGGTAAAGGCGGAAAATATCTGTCTGCGCTACGACACCGCGGCGTATCAAAGAACCCCACGTCTACAAAACTGACCCCTAATCATTCAGTATTGTGCTCCTCACAGCTAATATGCAGCGTTCAGACATAAATGACCGGGCACATTATCATGCCAAAATTTGAAGGCCGTACGCCATCACAAATGTCAGAATAATCAGACGTTCATGGTTCGCTGAGCCTTCCATAAGGGTATAATTTGACGGCCTGTAACTCCTAGTGGAACAAAATTATGCAACATGTTTTTGGTGATTGTGAAAGCCAACGTGAAGGAGAATAAGTGCGCAAAGTTTAAAAAATATCAAAAATGGGTTTTTTTTTTAATTGTCTTCAGAAATTTCCACTGTTCGCTGTTTTTTTGAAGTTCGCCCGCCCTCATCTCTTTATTGAAAAGTCATATAAATATAAGCTTTTGCAGTTTGACAAAAGAGTATGCTTAGAACATAATGCTGAATTTTCGCTGCTCTGCCACAAGCCTTTTTTGAGATATAAGCCCGCAAAGTGGACAGAAAAATGCTTCATGGGCTGATTTGAGGGTTTTTATAAAAATAAGTACACTCCCCATAAAAAGCAAAAATAATTTATCACAAGTAAAAACATGCGTGTATTTACTTTAAAAAGTTTCAGCCACCTAACCTTAGTATAGCTTGTGTAATTATTAACCAAAGTTGGCCAAGACAGAAGAGCAGGTTAGCGCGGCACTCCACCTCTTCGTCATTATTGACTCCCGGCGCTTCGACAAAATTTTTTCTAGCAAAACCAACTGTGGATCTCTTCTTTCCACACATCGGGCAGCAATATATAAAATTTTGAAATAAATTTAAGAGGGTGACCAGCCATGCTTTGTTCGATCTTACGTGGAATCACCCATATCTCGAAAAATCTGCCAAGTCGAAATTTTCCGCGGCACCGAAACTTTTCCTATACATCCCATTTATTTGTTGTCCTTTACCTTGAAATACTTTTGGGTTGGATTGTGGATATCTCGAAATCTTGACTGGGAGTGGAACGAAAATCCTGCTGCCGGACCATTTCATAAAATTTGCGCAATGCTGCCACGCCTGAAGTCCCTCGATTTTCTTTTTCTTTTTTTAGCCGCGCCCGCCACGAATCTATGCTTTCTGCGAATGTGAAGTCAGAGCCTAGCAACATAACTTTGTCAAGCAACCCGACCCGGTCACACGTCGTGTGGCACACCATGGGCACATGCGCAGAACAGCCCGTCCGCCCACGCTTGGCACAGTTTGTTTCATTCGCTTTGTGCAATGCATGTGATTTTCTCTCAAAGATGTGATTTCTGTTGAATTTGCACAACGCACGCAGTACGGATTTTTCGCTGACTGTGAGAAGCAGCTATGTACTTAGCGTGAGTGCGGCGAGCATGGCATCGCTAACGCTAGAAAGGAAGGTTGACCTAATTAAGGAAGTGGAGAAGGGAGACCGAACGAAATGGAGCATAGCGCAGGAATTCGGCATCCTTTTGTCTACGCTTTCAACGGTGCTGAAACACAAGCAGAAGGTGTTCAATGGATATCAACAGAACTTCTCCAGCCAGTGGAAGCGGGTTCAAGGCTCAAAGTTCCCGGACGTTGAAGCGGCGTTGATGGTGTGGCTGCAAAATGCCAGAGTGGCCAACCTGCCTGTCACCACAGCATTAATGATGGAGAAAGCAGACACTCTGGCCTTGCAAATGGGGCACAAAGACTTCAACTGCAGCGCCTGGTTTGACCGCTTTAAAAAAAAACAAAAGAGTGTTGTGTCTTAAGTCGGTGCGTGGTAAGAGCGGCACTGTCCACTGCAGAGAACTGGCGCAGCATCCGGCTTGCTGAGTTGCAAAAGAGTTATGCCGACAGAGACATCTTTACCTTGACGAGGCAGCGCTCTTTTATAAAATGTTGCCTCCGGCTTGCTGAGTTGCAAAAGAGTTATGCCGACAGAGACATCTTTAACCTTGACGAGGCAGCGCTCTTTTATAAAATGTTGCCAAGCCGCACGTTCACACCGAAGGGTGGAGCGTGCTTGGAAGGGAAACAACGGAAGGACAGGGTAACGGTCCTTTTCGGCGCAAATGCCACAGGCGAAGAAAAGCTGCTGTTACTGATAATTGGCAAAGCTCTCAAGCCTAGGTGCTTTAGAAATGGATGACTGCCAAATGGCATTATCTATCGCGCCAATAAAGCAGCGTGGATGACGGCAACCCTTTTAAAAGAGTGCGTTCACACCATCAACAACAAGATGGTCAAGAAAAACGGTAAAATAAAGAACTCCGAGGCAGTGACAGTCGAGTTTCTGCCAGCATACATGACGTCTGTGCTGCACCCGATGTACCAAGGTGCGATAAAGGTTGCCCGAAAAATCTACCAAAAGAGCGTGCTCCATAGAATATTACTGTTGTATGAAAATGGCAAAGGCCACGAAATTGAGCAGCTTGGAGCACTACATCTGTTCAGCAGCGCTTGGCAGCAAGTTCGCGCAGTGGCTTTCACCAACTGCTTTGTGCACGCTGGGTTTTCGTGTGCCACTAGTTTGCCAGAGGCAGAGAGAGTTGACTTTACGGACTGTGACAAACTTTGTCAAGAGGTCATCCGCCTTACCGGTAACGGTGCCGCTGGAAGTGACGTGGCTTTTCTCGAGTATGCCCTGTGCAAGCAAGATGTGCCAGTGACCGGAGAAATGATAGACGCTGAAATAGTTCAAACGGCCACTAACGGATGAAACAGCAGAGACGACGGCGACGACGAACCACCCTCAAGAGGTGCCGACATCTGCCGAAACAAGAAATTTGCTGCACTTGCTGCGAAATAAGGTCGAGTGCAGCGGCGGCGAAGATAGGCTCATGTGATGCGTCAAGCAGCTGGAGGATGCCTTGCTAGGCCTGAGTACGACCTGCAAAGCAGACCAGCATTAGGCAGTTTTTCTGTGCTAAATAAAATGGCAGGTGCGCAAAAACCAGCCGGTTAACATCTCTTCTATGTTATTTTTTTCTCTTTCAAACCTTTACGAGAAGATAGATTAGATGCTGCTACTGAAGAGCGGGTAAGTAGTAGCGATTTTTCTGGAAAGTGCTCAACTTTTCCCGGCAATTTGCACAACTTTGCTTATCTCGAAAATCTGCTTATCTCGAAATTTTCCTCAACCTTTACAACTTCGAGTTAACAAGGTATTACTGTATTTTGAATCAAGAACAGATTAAAAAAGTACCGCAGTGTTCTAAATGTGGGCACTGCTTAGAAAGGCTATGTCCTGAACAACATGTAGACCATGAGCCACAAACAAGGCAGACATTGTAAATAGAACTTTTACGAGTGAAATGTGCATCATCACTGCTTTACACCTTACAAACAATGCTTTTGGCAGAGAAAGTGTGTTGGGTAGAAGCAAAAACAGCAGAAGAAACGGCAGAAGGAAACGGCAAAGAAATGTCCTACCTTCTTCAAATCAGCCTGAAATAGTTCACTGGCATCAAGGAACTTTCGCTTTTTGGCTTCAAATTTTTCTTCAATCTGCTGCAGTTCAGCTTCTAATTTTTCCTGAAAAAGAAAGCAATAATAATACTAGTATAAAACTGTACTCAAAATACTTAAATGGACATTAAGTCTGTTAGGACTAATAACTTGTCGTTGGAGGATGCTGTTGTCATTAGACATCATGGGTTCATTATTGCAAGAGAGTGCAAAGTTCTGAATTTCACACCAACAATTCAACACCTGAATGCCGGTGTTGTGTTACCAGGTATCAATGTCCTTTTCCGTATTGCGGCCACATTGTCTCAACAGAATGTCCCGGCACTTATGTTTATTCCTGGCTCCTTAGAACACAATGTGATTCTGTTTGAAAAATCATGTAGGCCATAGCAATGCTGTTATGTACAAATGTGACTACAATTGTAACCCACCCCTTATGTAATACCCCCCTCGAGGGGGCCTTTAAGGAAATAAAAGTGAAGTGAAGTTAGAAGCTATGACGTTATGGCACAGAGCTAGCGTCGATAACTGCCATTTTCTTTTTGCACATTTTCTCGATTACAAAGCACCTTCTTTCACAAGGGTGGTGCTTCTGCTACTGTGAAATGGTAACGAACTCTTTACAAAACACTAGAACGATTATTCAATGTAATAGCATTCAAGGCTTACTCTAACAGCTAAACATACCTACAGCATATTTTTAACACTTTCTGCTGGAATCAAACCTTAAATGTACCTCACAGAGTGAATATACTGGCCTCATCACGCTCTGCTATTAAAGCAAGGACACTTAGCCTAGGTAATGAGAACATGTCTTTCCAGCAAAGCTCTCTGGCAACCTTTTCCTTTCCCCAATCAATCAAATACGCACCACAACTCTGATTTAATGCAGGCTTTGTATAACATAAATAATTTGCATATATGCCAAAGAAAAATGGTGACAAAAACAAGAATACACAAGAGATGACCACAGTGCCAGCAAAAAATTTAATTTCCCATCTAGTAGATCTTTGCCATCACTCACTAAAATGTACAAACCACTTAGGCCTGAGAGAGTTCATAAGTGCAAGTGCCTCATATTGTGATCATACCACTTTCAAGTGATCGATCACTCTCAAGGATACAATCACTTCAGCAAGAGTACACTAGATGCACAACATTCACGAAGACTGTGTTCCCGGCACTACACCAAGCATAATAATCTTTGCAGAGTGCTGGGAACACCGCTGGCTGGAGACATGTAGGCTGCGGAGTTTGACATACAAATGATTGTATTCCCAAATGTGATCGCTCGATGATCACCACTTTGATTTCTGGTCGAGTCATCCCATGTGCCATCTTGTTCCCTCTGCATCCTGTTAGCTGAGCAATGCTATAGCTGAGTGAATAACTTGACCTTACTCTGGCATGTCCAGGATTTACACTGAGCAAAGCTCAGTGACGTACTGCTGCGAATGACACACCAAAAAGTGACATACCTGGTGCATAGTGAGGGACTGCACCTGGCGCTTTAGGACACTCATCCGTGCTGTCGTGACAACCGACCTTACGTCAGGCACCACAGCATCACTGAAGATTTCGTTGATCAATCTGTGATTCCGCATATATCGAGATGCTGCTATGTGCTTCACAGAGAACTCATCGATATCTGAAGAGAGGAGGCAGCAATAAGATGTGTTATCCCCAGAAACAAACAGAACAAGAATGGCAAAAAGGCAGGCTCCATCATTTCTATCCGGCCCTTACAATCATACACTGCAACAGCAGATGGAACTAAGCCCCTGCAATGCTTTGCCGTTAAGTTCCTGCAAGTAAGCTGGTTTGCAAACGGTAAGCAGTCACCTTTGAATCAATACTTGGTGTTACTCAGTTGAAAATATTCGTATTAACCTCTTAAGGGCCCAACAAATAAAAAAAAATTACGGTCCAAAACTGCCAATTTCTTTTTATGACTTGAAATGTTTCAGTAACATGTTCAAAACTGAAAAATATTTTCGAAGATGCTTTTCTGACAGATAAAACACTCATAACGGAACCCGTGCAGCCATCTATTTGATAAGGTGGGCTTGACAACAACAGCTCAGAACATTGCAGAAAACCCATAACGACCACAGCTTGTCACCAGCAAAAAAGTGGCGAATGCTCATGACAAGCTCAACTTGTCGTAAGCCCCTAAGTGGTTAAGCAAGGCTGCAAGTGCCACCCCTTTGTCCATCGTTATACTGAACGGGGCACGAGGACACGACACAATGTGTCGTTATGCAAATGATGTGCAAGTCAGCAATGTTCCTGACGGCTTATATAACCTTCGTAATCCTGATCATTTGATTCGTGGGCATCAATTCCCCAATCACTGGGGCAGTGATTGGGGAATTGGAGGCCAACTGCAGGGATTGAAGGCCAACTGCAAGAAAGCTTTATACCACATGAAAACCCTGACTTCAAACATTGTAGATACAGAAGAGCTTCTGTAACACTAAGAACTAGCAAAAATGGGCTTCTTTAAATACTTAAACTGGCTAAAAAAAAAAATAATAATAATCTTATTATTGCTTATTGACAGGGCTTCATTACAATGGCATGGCTGAGAACATGTGGCTCCTTGACAGATCCTCTGAGATAAGGAGTCGCTGAAACACATTGGAGGCAGATTGTTTAAACCTACGTTTTAGCATGTGTATAGGGATGCTCAACTTTAGCATCCCCTGATGCAGCGTTTTCACCACATGGCAAAAGTGTCTCCTGGAAGCTGGCTTTTTCTCATGGTGCTTGAGTACAAGAGACCTGACGAACAAACGGTAGCATGCGCACGCATGGTCTGCTAATGTGCAGTTTAAAGGCTGCTAACAAGAGAACTATACCTGCAGACTTGCCAAAATTTCTTTAGGAATTTCATAGTGAATTTAGCCCAGCAAAAATTTATTTGCAGTCGGCCCTTAAAGGAGTACTGACATGATTTTGCAGCGGCATAAATGGGGCATTTTTCGTTTTGTAGGCATGCATTGTTAATGCTCTCCACACACCGAAGCCAGGAAACATGTGTAAAGTATCTTAGTTTGATTTTAAAGTTTTCGTCGCCCATCATCTGCAAGACAGCCCCAGCACAATCGACAGTACGATTGACTTATGAACACGGTCTCTTGAAAAATCACCGATATTGTTGTCCAAATTGCTGAACAACTATAAAATCATCCTTGTTTACGTGCTCTAAGTGCAAATGACCACAGCTGACAAAGTTACGCCGACACCATCATGAATTGCTGTCCCCACGTGAATCAGACGTATGTCCAACTGTGTTGACATGTCACTAGAAAGCCGCCCCCTCGATATCGAAACTTAAAGTGGGCTTCCAAGGGAGCCATATTAAAAATATATTCATTGCATTGCAAGGCGCTACGACATTCTTTTTAGGGTTCTCTATGCCAGGGCATACATTTACAGCAACAATACGAGAATGTCAAGAATTCGGGTCAGTACTCCTTTGATTCCTGTTATTCTATAACCTGCAGCTAAATCCAAGTGCATGAGCAATTTTTCATTTCATGTAATGCAGTTTTATATACATTTATACTTGCTTCCACTGTCATACCTCCTTGCAAGAATTTAAGAAAAAAAAAAGTTGTACTAAAATAACTAAAGAAGCATGCATAATCCTGTCAATAACATTGTCTACATCAAAATTCCAATGAGATGGCATTGAGAAACTACTGCAGTGCCTTTCTGCACTCATTTTCTCTCTCCATTTGATCCTAAATAGTTCCCAGAGCCCCACAGGGTACACCTTGATCAATTAGGTGGGCATGAGAGGCACAGCAGCTCGATGGCAGTGGCTCTCAATGGAGCGATGTCGTTTTGGGTTTCATCATGCCAGGACTGATGCAATGAACATCAGTTGCAATATTCCATACATGAGAAAATGATAGCTCATCACAAGTATGAATTCTTCTTGCTTTTTTTTTTTTTGAAAGAGTTGGGAAATATTGTTGCATAAGACTAACTGACCTAACTATAGCTCTGTTATGGCAAGGCCAAGTCAAGGTGGATTAAATGCAATTGTGAGCCAACAGGAAGATTGTGGGGCATACTTACGGCAATTTGTCTACTAGGAGTATCAGAAATGTAAGGTCCCTTGTCCACATATGTGGTGGTAACTATGTACCTACATCTACTAGAAGTATCAGAAATGCAAGGTGCCCTGTGCCCAACAGGGAACTCGTGGAAATCATTTAAGATGGATGCTACCAGATGTATGGAGTTCTATGCCTGGTGACATCGATCTAGTATCTGGAAGATGCGGCTAGTTCATCCACAGTGAATCAATAATTGCACCCACAACAACCGTGTAAACACTTATTGCCACATAGCTGCTGCAGTAAAGATTAAGTGGCATGTGTTTCTTTATAATAAACATGGCCATTGTCAACTGGATAAGGCCACACTAGTTTGCTGCATTGCATTGCTTTGTGGTGGCTTCAACGCTCCACGCAAGTGCTGTGTGAGATGCAAAGGTTAACAAGTCTTCTACAGTGATGGAAACAATGCAGTGACACTCCCCATTTTTACAGTGAGAGTCTTTGACCATTCTGCACTTCAACAAAATCAGCATGTCGAGGTGTTTTTTTCATCCTGCAGGAAATTTAACAACCAATGGTTGTAGCCTGCTTTCATTTTCACGCATCAGTGCTGAGAGATTTACAACATGACATGTAAAAGCAATAAGAGTGTAAATATGGTAACATCAGGCGATTTCACAATAAGGACACCTTTTGAACGAAGCCACTGCAGGAATGCGAATGTCGCTGCCACTAAAGCTTATGCAAGCACTGTTAGCTCACAAACCCCAATAAGAAATACTTGGAAGGAGACCTACCACTCAAACCCTTGACTTCCAATAGGTAAATGCTATTACTCATCGAGCCAGAGCCTATCCCTATACAAACGAGACAAAAAATGGTCGCAGTTACATTTCTGTGAACTCATGCGCCTGTGATTCACAGGCAAGGGAAGAAGAAAAGCAAGTTCAGTGGATGCAAAAGCCACAATAACACAGCCGTTACTCAAGTGGTCCAGAGTAAAGCTGGCATTAATAGTACACCTGATGCTCTGTCTTCTCAACAGTCACTGAATTAATTACGATTCATTTTTTTTTTTCCGAAGGCACGCGTTGACAAATATGGGAAGTTGAAACGTTTTTTTGACAGGCAACGTGTAAAACTTGCATACCCTGGCTTACAAAATGTGGCTTTTAATGCACTGAACCCCTTCACTAAAGCAAGCACTTGCGTAAATGTCATTGCAGCCAATTAATGGACGTAATGAACAAAAGAGGGTAAGCCTCATTCCAATGTAAAAGTTCTGAGAAGTAAACTCATCTTTATTCTGCCTTGCTTATGTCAAGGCATAGAAGAATAGTCCACTCAACGCACACTAACTTAGGCTGAGGCATCACCCCTCTCTTGTTCTCCCTTATTTCAACTCTCCATTTTTCCAAGCACCCTTCGGCATACGTTCGACATTTTTCAATTAGTAATAGACGCATGCATCTGTTTTGTCTTATTGCATTTATTCAACCCCATTGCTCTTGCAAAATAAAAGAATCTTGACAAATGCAATTGCAGTTAATGCGGGCATAAGGCTTACCAGTGCCAGATGTCAAAGAAGAAAATTTATTTTACAAGGTGCCACAGGTGTCATCACTTTGCATGAACACATGCGTTATAGTCATGTCTCAGAGCAAGTGTTTTTAAGATTAGTTCTAAAGTGCTAAGAAGAAGAAACCAATGTGAACAAGTCGAAGATGGCTCTGCGCTTCCTTGACTGGCCTTTTGGATGAATCAAGCACTCAAGTTATGATGTTACACTGGCACAAAGGAGCCCGTCAGGTTTTATTGGTGCAGCAAACTTACAGAAGTAGGGAAAAAAAAAAGAGCGTGATACTAAGCTCAAGAGATGCCAGTTCTCTGTATGATGCAGTTCTTCAAGCATTCAGAGTACGTGAAAGAAACAAAAAGGGGGAAAGAAATAAACAACATCCACACCTGACAATGGGCTGTTTATAAATGTTTCAAAGGTACCTTAAATAAAACGTTGCCATATAAGTACACCCTGAAAACGCCTGCAGATGCATTCAATATGAAAGCTAGATATTTTACTATAACTACCAGCGCCCAGCTTCGTCAAATTAGTACCATATATACTAATGTACAAGCTGTCTCCATGTATAGTGGGGACCCCACGTGTTTGGACAAAAAAATTTGAAACAAAACAAAAATCCAGCTAACCTCACAAAGTGGTGCCAGATGGTGTCATTTCTCACCAATCACTGTGGGCCATCATCATCATCACATGACACATTTCCACTGCTTTCTGTCTTGTCACTTTTACAGTGCCTTGCCCAGTGCTATTTAGCCTTTGTTATTCGATCATTGTTGGGAAGTGTGTGCACTGCTTGCGGTGTCTGTTGTGTTGTGTGTGCCACACCATTCTAGTGTCGTGTGGCGGGCTGTTATGCTTTCAAACGCAAACAGAAGCTATGGGTAAGCATAGAAAGCCCTACACTCCAGCCTTCAATCTTAAGATGGTTAAATACGCTGATGAACATGGTCAACAGGACAGTGGCGCTGTTTCAATTAAAAGTGTCTATATCTCTGACGTATGCAAACGCCAGACCTTGGCGAGACAACCGAAGCCCGGAAAGCTCTTCATGATAGACAATCCAACTTTGCAAAACTGAAGAGGACTTCATCGAGTGTGTTTCCAATACTAGGAGCAATGGTTTTTAGTGTCTACAGCAACGATCTGCGTGAAAGCAACCGCTTTCATTCAGTGCATGAGCATTCAACCTGCGGACTTCAGAGCTAGTCAAAAATGACTTCAACTTTTGATGAACTGGAACCATCTGCTGTACGACAACACTGCACAAGCTGATGATTTCTGGGATTTCATGCCCAAAACCACAATATGATTATAAGAGATACCATAGTGGTGAGCTCCAGAAATTTCAGTTACCTCGGGTTCTTTAATGTGCACTGGCATTGCACAGTACATGGGCCGCAACGTTTTCACCTCCATCAAAATGCAGCCGCTGTGGCCGGATTCGATCCCGCGACCGTTGGATTAGCAGCTGAGTGCCATAGCTCCTAGACCACTGTGGCAGGGCCACAAGCTGCCAGTTGAATACAAGGACCAAATAATGAAATTTCATCACTTTGTTGACGCACTTTGGAAGGGAAACGAGTACATCCTGCCATTCCAACTACACCCTTTCTGTTTCGATGCCCTTGGATATTGCATGGTGGAAGCCAAATAGGCAAAAAGCATCTCCATGTGCACAAGCGGCACCAAGCAGCACAGGTGCACAGTAATGCTTTGCATCACTGCCGATGGAAGGAAGCTTCATCCTACGTTGTCTATAAAGGAAAGACCCTACCAAGGGAGAAGCTCCCGCAGGGTGTCATAGTCCAAGTACAAGAAAAGAGATGGATATCCGACTAGTTTGTCAGACTGGGCTGAAAACTGTCAAAACTGACCAGGCGCCTGCTACATCGCAGACCCCTTCCTGTGCTTGACAACTTTAGAAAGCACCTAACAGACCGACTGAAGGCCCGGCTGGCCGACTGGCAAACAGACTTGGCCGTGACTCTAGGTGGCTTGAAAAGCATGCCGCAACCACTTGATGTTTGCATCACGTGTCAATCTTGAAGCCTAGTCATGAAAAATTTAAAAGACGGAATAATGGCAAATAGGCTTCAGTCACGTGATAGGCAAGCAGTAGATTAAAGTAAAGTCAAGTGTCCCACGGTTACTTAATATCTCAAAGGCTGTAGTCACGAGTGCATGCAAGCCCACCTCACTTTTCACAGCTGTATTTTTTGTTGGTTAGATCTAATCGTACTCTTTCTTTGTCAATGTGTATGAATATTTGTTTCCAATAAAATGTGGCAGAATTTTTGGGCTGCTTTGAAAATTTCGAATAACAAGTCAAATAGCATTTTATTCGTATTCGATTCAGTTCTAAGATTCACTATTCGCACACCCCTAGTAGCAACTTAAAGGATCTGCATTTGGGAAACACTAAAACTCAGCAAAAACCCTAAATGGCATCTTCCTGTACACCAAACGTTTATCAACAGCCATAAACTAAAAGACAGCTTTAGTACGAGGATGCAAGACACAAAACAAAATGAATGCCTAAGACTAAAGAGAAAGAAAGATGAGGATTTCCCAAATCTTAAGGAAAGCACTTTCACAGAAGGTAACATGCTCGAGGATACACAGCACAACTTAAACGAAGACACAAGGCAGAAATTGACACACATGGCATTTATGTGTGTCTATTCATGTCTTGCATGTTTGCCTAAATTGCACTGCATTAGCATGAACCAACTCGCCTGAGTCAAAGTATTACTGGAACAAATTATAAAAGGTAATTGATGACACACAAACACACATTCACATTTGCTCCTTTAGTATTTGTAAGGCAGACACAGTCTGCCTAGACTGCTTTGAAAATGCATAAAGTGGTAAACTAGGGCATGCAATCAACATTCAATCTGACTGGGGACACAGTACCAAAATGAGAGAGAGAGGAGAGCATGGGCAAAGTGCAAAAGGTAGAGTCCTCAAACAGTGCTTTTAGAAACAAAACAAAACAACCAGGAAATTAGGATAACTGCTAAATCCCCTAATGAAATAAAAGACAGACCTCTATTTTTCACATCAGCAGCAGCAACACCACCAAACTAAGAATGCCTTTCCAGTTGACAAGCGCTGGCCTCTACATTTTTCGAAAATTTTGCCAAAGGAAAGCAGCAGCAATGATTTTTTTAGCAAAGTGGTAACAGAAATAAGTGTGCAACAAGAACTGTATGTTGCCCGCCGCACCCTTGGTTTAGCCTACCTTTGACCCCTGACGAGACACAACTATAAGGGATGTGTTCAGCACACACAGAATTTAAAAAAAAAAAGGGCACAATGCAAGCCCATGATGCAGTCTATTTGCATCATGCAGTGCAGAGAGGTCATGTAAAAAAAATTTTACAAGATGAAATGTCACAGAGCTTCATACAATAAGACAAAACGAACTTCATCTGTTCACACTGCCCAAAACGCAGAACAATCTCCGGAAATATTTTGCAATGTCATGATGTGCACCTTTGAGGCTCTCATTTTTATGAAATTGTATAATCCTGGATGACTATCTTTCAATAATAGGCAAGTGTAAAGGCACAAACATTTCTAGAAGCACTGCCTGGAGCTTCGTAATCAACAGTCTATACAGAAATAACTTTAGGTTGTAGTGACATATGAATATCGTTAACAAGTTAAATAAAGCATAGTCTTTAGTAAAAGTAGCATTGGTACTGAGGATTTCAAAGAAACCTGTAGTTAAGCCACACACTTGTACCTGAATAGACCTTTTCCACTCTTAAACTTTAGACATTAGGTAGAACAGGCAGTTTTACCTAGCATATACTCCACACAGCTTCTAGCTGATATGGAAGTGGTAGCACGAACAGCACAGCATTAGAATAGTGCTACAACCATAACTGCACCTAACTTCGTCGTAAACAATGTGGCCATACAGTAACCAATAAAGGGAGAGAAAAATGCTGACATATCGTGTAAATAAAATCTGCGTTATCAAAGCTCACCATCTTCGTCTTCTGCCGGTTGTATGCTAACCTTGCCATCACTCTTCTGAGAACTCATGAGGGACTGCAAAGGCAAACAATTATGTTAAGTTACAACAAGAATTCATCACTAGTGATAACGTGAATAAAAAGAAAATGCCTGTCCAATTTTCAGCACGATGACCACTATGAATTCAAACATCTACTGGCACACAACAATAATATAATATTAAATAATAAACAATATAATAAATTGTACAGCTCATCAAAAAGTCAGTCCCTTTAGATCCGTGCGTAGAGGCAGTCTACAGCAGATAAGAAGCACAAAAGTGTTGCACTAACCGAACTAACAACTGATGGACTCCGTTCGAGGGCCTCCCTCTCTTCGGCAGCTTGCTGGGCTGGAACAACGGGTCACTCATAAATGCTTTGCATGAAACCAGCCAACACAGAAAGGACAACACAAGAATTACAGGACTGTTTCAAGCAGATTTAAAAATTTTTTTCAAATAGGTGCATGAAGTGGTTGAATATAGTCAATTTGCTGATGGCTCCCTATGGCATATATACAGATGCCAGTGCCTTCTCTACTTGATCAAATTTGTCATACAAATTCATTTAACTTGCCAAGAGATTTCCCTGTAGCCTCAAAAAATAACATCTGACCATCTCATCACTACCCATCACTAAAAACGGAACTTGGCTCTATCTCTTGTACAAAATGTTTGTCACAAACTGCTCCATCAAATCATGCTCAGCATGAAAACAATGAGGATGCTGCATAAATTTAAGCATACTTCTAACTAAAGATAAAGGGCCTTCTAAAATTAAAAGTACCAGACGCAGACTATCGCCAATGTTGCCAGACACTCACCCCTAACTTTGGCTGCCACCCATGCCTGGTATGCAGGAGAACTGTGATAAGACTTGAGAGCCTCATTATACTCCATCTGCAAAGGTAACCGAGGGAATCGACATGACTCACCTTGAGACTGGGCAGGCTCATGTGCTGAGCTGTGTGATAAGCTAAAGCAGGCATGCTTCAAGAAGATTTGGTATTCATTATAGGAAAGGCAAAAGAAAGTCAGTGTGGGAGTACACTAGGCCAATTTAGGTGCAGGAGGGGGCAGATCAAGGATGTGCACCTGCAGAGGCCTTCAGGGCACCCGCTGGCACTTCAGCATCCAGGGATAAAGAGAGAGGATAAAAAGTGAAGTAAACAGGACTTATTATTATTTTTTTAATGATTGGCATACTTGCAGCACCAGTCCTTATCCTACAAATTTTAGCAGGAAAAAGTTGGATCACCTTTGTTCAAAAAGATCTTGGTATTCAATTTCTCATTTTACAGTAAAGCTGTTCTGGTTATGACGGCCTCTGGTTATGGTCATGACATGTGCATGGTTAACACATCTTAAATCATTTACTGACTTCTAACTCATATTAACTGCACTGCAAGCACTTTGTTCAGCACACATCATCACATCAGAAAAAGGATTTCAGTGATCTCCATTGTAAAACAATCACCAATAGGGTGAGAATGCAGCAGCCAATACTGCTAGGAAACAAAAATTGTGGGATTCCATGCACTGAAACTGTGGTCTGATTATAAGGCAGTGTAGTTGGAGACTACACATCATCCTTGACCACACAGAGACCTTAAATATACACATAAATCACAGAGCACAAATTTTTTATGCATTTTACAGCCATAGCTGCAATAAAACTGTTGATTATGAGCGTAGCAGCACAACACTAATTGCTCAGCTACCACAGCAAGCAATGATCATAAGGAACACTCATGCACACAACAAACGTTTCTCCATTCCTGTCCCACCTTGTCATTCAAGTCCTCAGGCACTATAGGGGTATGGACCGCTCATACCCTAGGCATGTTGGTTCATGCTGCAATGTACACCCTGTGTTCATGCAGAAACCAACCAAGTCTTTAGGCTACAAACCGTCTATTCCACCGAGAGTGCCTTGTTGTCTATAGGAAGGGCAAGGAAGCCCCAGAACAAGTTAAAACTACTCCCCCACCCACTCCCTAAACTGCTTTTCGAGGTCATCCCTTGACAAATGCATGGATGCTTATGCGGCAAAAGGCCACTTTGGCTATAAATCCCGTGGTATACGACTAAACAATGCCCTTTGCAACATTGGCCAGACTCTTCCTATGTAATTAGTTGAAAAACTATTTTCTAGTTCCATAAATGTGGAGAAAAAGGAAGCAGATGTAGCATGTTTTCATGGAAGCAGATGGTGGGCTAGTCGCTACTGACAAATGAAACCACTGTTTTTAAGCAAACAAATACAGGACACCTTACACACAACAGTATAGGACAAACACTACACTTCAACTAAGCCATCAGTTGAAGTCCAGCATTTGTCCTATACTGGTATGTAAGGTGTCCTGGATTTGTTTGCTACAAAACAATGGTTTCATTCTTCATGGAAAAAGTGACCTTACTACATACTCTACTTGTCCCTGACAGCAGAGGTAACTTGCTCTAAGCAAAAAATGGCAGCAGCAGTAAAACATTTCAAACACCAAAAATACAATACCAATACGCTGACACTCCTGTAAAACAGGCATAAGCCAAAACAAGGGATGTTAATGAGTTATGAAGTAAAATTATGGGTATGAAGAATAAGGGAAACAAAGTGCCTGATTCTTCAGTTAGTGACAAGTGTATGAAGCCAGCAAAAGCACAGGTGAAATTAGGTGGTTCAACAAAAACGCAAATGAAGAAGGATGAAAAAAAAAAAAACAATATGACAAACGTAGAAGCCAAGCCTGCATATCCTGCACACCGCTGTAAAGCTTGAACGTGACAGCCATCTTCCAGTACAATTTTTAGGTCCTTGCTAAGACGATGGTAAGCCAGAATCATTCAAGCCACAGTGACAGATGTGGAGCATCCTTTTAGCCACAGACATACCTGCCAAGCTAGGGATCCTTACGATCGGAAGATTTGCAAAACAGAGGGGCAGGGGGTACCAAAAAAGGAAGAAAGCTTTTACATGTTTTCATTTTCTGCTTCACTGGTGTGCCGTACCATCATAACACAGCACTGAATAATTGCCAGTAAAACTTCAGACGTTTGCAATTATATCAGTACTCTTAACAATAAGGCAAAATGTGATATGACCAGTGAAAGTTAAAAGCACTTTCCCATGCTTAGCACTCTTCAGCGCCTAACACCATTGTATAATTACAGTGGTGAAGCTATCATTATATGCACTGCAGTGTATGTGATGATACTGCGGTGCACGCAATGTTATCGAAAGTTCTGTGCCGAGTTAAAGGTATCATGCCAAACCATAAGCAAGGAAGGTCACACACAAACGCAGCGGCCTACAGTGGGAAGAGGAGAGTCTCATGGCTGTTTGGGTTCCTCAAGTCCAGAGAATATTTAGAACTGTTTGTCATTTTCTTTTTGTGGTGGGGTAGAGCTGTTTATAGGGAGTATTATGGGCATTCCGATACAATCGGGCAAACAAGGGAGTCTCCTAGACAAAACAGAATAGTTTGCACATATGTCCAGGTATTAGTTCAAACTAAGAGTTACAACTATCCTGTTTATTTCTCCTGGCCTCACACACTTGTAACAGGTTGTGGGGTGCAACACATAGCGATGATGACCATAACCAAAGATGAGCATGTGGTATAGCATAGGGAGCCAAGCCAGGTTGCAGTGAACTTGCACTCCCACTAGAAGTATCAAACGAAGGTGCAGGCAAGCAAGCAAATAAAACAGGTATTGCGAAACATAGATGGAGGCAGTTGATGGGGAGGGGAGGGAAATGAGTGCGGCCGGCCGACGACACAAAAGCAGAGTGAGGAGAGTGGGAGAGAGGGAGGAACAAGAGAGGGTAGCCACAAGATGCGGCAGCAATGATATTCACAGATGCCCACCTTCTCTGTTTCGTAATCATCGACGTATTCCTGCTTTGCCTCGTCTGGCAGTTCTCTCCACATCTGACCGATTATTTTGCCGATTTCCCACAACTTCAGGTCAGGGTTTGTAGCCTTCACCTGATCCCACACCTTAAAAAGATCACAGGTCAATGAAGCTCATGCCTTCCTCATTTCGGATTGTTGCACCAACAAGAGAGGTGCTTGGAAGGCACTAGGGCAACCTCTGGGCCTCTGGGAAGCAGGAGTGACACGTGACATGGCCTCATTCACACTGAGGCAAACAGATACACGTTATCTTGAACAGCTTGTGCCAGGACAGATTGAGTTCGTACAACTTTAGGCAAATTACCTATGGCGTCATTTTTCTTTTTTGACGGAATACCCTAGGCAAATTGAAAGGTTTCTTACCCGTGTTGACACACTGCACGTAAGTTAGATTCATGAAAGAGAACAACTTGAAAACAAAGGTTATGTATGGGTACCAGTGGTCTTCGTTAAGGCAGGGATGGCACCTGGACACATGAACGTCAGAAAAGGTGCCGAAGAGGGCACAAGCCCACCAGCATTGCCCGACTTCCCCACTCCTGTTACACCGCAAGGAGTTTGCCCCCTCAAGACGAAATCCTGCTGACACTCATGGCCGAACAGGAAACTTTTAAATGTTTGGCAAATCGCAAGTTTTGCCCGTCGCAAGCAACTCGAAATTTGCACAATTTGCACTGTTTAAATGTGCTTCTACTTATTCCATATGAATATTCAGGCAAGAAATTCAGACAAGCTTAAATGAAACAAATTTGTAAGCTTTAAGGAACACTTATAAAGTCAATATTAAGAAATAATACTTCCTGACTGCATTCTTCATGTACAATTTGGACAGAGTAATTTATAAGTAAAAATACACGTGTTCATTAAGACATTGTAATTTTAGTTCAGAATGTGAATCGCTGCAAGAAAACCACTGGTTAAAATATAAAAGAAAAACACCTCTTCGTTGCAGATAAAATGTATTTTATGCAAGTCAAAATAGTGTTTTAAAAAATGTTTCATGTTTTTAACTGTTTCCACTTTCACGAGCGGGTATGCATCCAGTGGCATGATTTTACATAAATTTATTTCAAAGTTACTTGTTCCACAGAGGCAAAGGTTCGTATCAGCAACTCAAATGAGTACTGCTGCCGAAGATAATGCCACTCAAGGATTTACGCCCGTCTTCCCAAAAGCCTTTTCAGCCAGCTCTCACCACAGTCTTTTTTTTGTTGTTGCTTATATTTTGCACACAACGATAATGGCATCACACACTCAATGTATGGAAGCAAATATTTTGAACATTTTCTATTGCAAGGAAGTCTAAACTTTCTTAAGAGTGAACCTCTCGCAGATTAATAATTTGGTGTCCAGCAAAAGAACTGAATTGGACATGGTGCTCTAGTTCGTTCTACATCTTTTGCAAGACATGGTGAGAGCTCGGCTTGCGATCAGAAGTCTGCAACTCGTGGAAGGTGCATGCATATGCAAAAAGGAAAGACGGCAGAACACAAAAGGCAAAGCCTAAAGGCAACTGCACCTCAAGACTGCAAATTCTTTGAAAACAGTTTCTTTGCTTAAAGGGACCCTGAAACAGTTTTGACGATTTTGTGAAAACATGGTGATCCGGTAGAGTGAGCCATTAGGATCATTAGAGGACAGATTTCAGCGCTCTGTGTAAAGTGTGTAATTTGCAGTAAGGCTTTGAACACGCGCATCGCAAAAGATCGCAGCGGCTCGTCGAAATGTGTTTTCAAACGCCCCCGCCTATCGAATGATGGAATGGGAGGCCGCTGATTGGCCCCCTAACAAGTGATGTACACGTAATTTTCCCAATCTAACTGCAAAAACGTGCTCCTACAACGTGCTCCTTCGTTTCAGCCAACGGTATCGTCGCGGCATCTGGCGGCGTACACACGAGTCGCCGGCACTCTATTACAGAGGCTAGCACTGCCGAGGCCGGGGACCTCAGTAAAGATATCGGGGTGCTATGTCGCTGCGGAGGGCTCCGCAGGGCGGCTGACGAGGGAGGCGCAGTCGTTTCTAGCGCGCACTCCGCAGCTGATCCAGTTGACGAGGAAGGGCAGTGGTAAGGAGGAAGGCGACAGAAATAAGCTCATAGTTGCCTTAGTGCATGGTGCTTCGCTTTATTTATGGCGTGAATGATTTCACAATTGTGTTGCCTAATCAGTGACGCAATGTCAAAAAAACGTTTCAGGGACCCTTTAACAACTTCATATTTTCATTCAAAATTTCAACAGGGCACAAACGTAACAACACGTAAGCACTTTTACGGCACTTTTACGGCACCAACTGAACACTCTGATCACTACAAGACAGTCTGCTTAATATTTAAGATGAAGGGCAGTTTGGCATGTGTAATGTCTGCTTTCATTGCAGCTAAAGAGCTGTGAAGCCACAAAAGTAAGTTTCTGCAAAGAAAAAAAAAAAACAACGCTGTAGACAAGGTTTCCCCCATTGCTCCATTTAGCCACCCACTGTTCTAGTTCAGTGCTCACCACTTTCGGAAGCCCTCCCAAAGCTCCATTTGATCCCTTCGACAATTGAAATACGTGCTTTAGTGGCCACGAATAGCAACTGTGCACATACTACACCAGCAACGCCTCCGAGCCTGAACAACTGGCCTTGTGTTTGCAAAGCTTGCCAACACCAGTTGTGATGAAATTTTCAAATGTACAAACACAACATCTCGCCCCTCCTGACCCCTCCCCTCACAAAATTTCCACATAATTTTCTGCAGAGACTAGAGCAGCCTGCATATAAACAACAATTAAGTTGAACTGCTAGTATATAAACATACTACATGTACTTCAGGTGCTCCACCATACCTGCCAAATGTGCAATCCATCATGATAGGGTCCACACAGACAACGAAAATTGGCAGCTCCGTAATTTCACAAGATCATGTAGGCTGGTGGTCTCGTGCTTAGTGGCACAATGGTGCAGCAAATGAACCACTGTGTCCAAGTAGCTTATTCGGTAAAAGAATTTGTTGCCCACTTGATCAAAAGCAGGCAGTAATAAGTGAAACCAAGTGCCTAATAAATGAATGGACTTCTTGGTAGAACAATGACAACCTACACACAAGCTAACCCCCATTTTAGGAAGCCACGTGTTTACTGAGCAATGCTTTCTTATGCTCAAATGTCTAGCAAAATGAATGGCCTAAACAAATGAAGTGCCTGCACGTCACTCTGCATATGTATGAAAGCTTGTGAATTATATTACGTGCACAGCAGACAATTTTTGACAAGAAGGCAAGGAGTGTTAGCCACAGGTTAAAGCCGATTTTAAACAATGATTCCAACATGTGTTTTCACAACATAATGTGCAAAAGAAAACAGCGTTGACACCATAATGAGCCAATTACTTTGAGTTCTCAAACCTACCACAAAAAACACTGCACCACATGAACGATCCAAGTATCCCACTAATTGCAATCCTTAAATCAGTCAGAACGGAAAAGGAAAACAATGTAATGCTGAGTTGCAAACTGCTGGTCTAAGGCAGAGGCGCCATGTTGAAGTTAAGAAGCAAAATGATGAACCTGGGGGGGCTGTAATCCTTACCATTTTTCTTACCTTTCTACTGTACCTCATGTAAGGCATCAGCGGTTTATCAGGTGGCTTTGGTGGTTTGGGCACCCGACTTTCAGCCTGGGCAAGCAAGGGCAGCAAAACAGCACAATCAAGATTACCATCCAAGGCCTGGCGGCCAAGAGCGGCCTGAGCGGCCAACACATATACGAATTGGTACATTACAAACAACAGTTACCTCAAAAATATTTTTAGAATTTAGAAGCAATCATGATTTTCTTTTTCTTTGTACACCAATGGCACAACCAGTTACACACAAATTAAGAGCAAGGAACTTTTTTTATGCCAAGAACCAAGCTAGCAATGGCAATCGATTGTTAAAATGCACGATTCCTAATTCACTTAATGACAAGCATGACTTATCTTTATATTCAGTAAAGATAATGTAGTTCTTAGATAAGGACAGATGCTCTTGAAAGTATTTTATTGCGTTCTGGTTGCCCAATTTATATTTCTATGTAAAACACTTCATTTTTCTGCCTTGTCACCACTGTGAAAATGTGGTTGCAATACAGTTAAAGAAAATGTATAGAGTTTATATATGCACAGTTATGTATACTTATAGAGTTAAAGTGTTTCCTGCACAGTTGTGTACCACACTCATTGTGGCAGTAGCCAAGTGTGTGGTCTTGCCATCAGGTCTGGTGGTATTACAATCGTGACTCGTTATGTATTGTCAAAACATGCAATATTGGTGCCACGACAACTGTGACTTGCCAAAATTCACAATAAACTGCAAGTACTGTTTGCTGCACTTCAACTCGCAGGTAAAGGAAAGCGTGAACAAAGTTTTCTTTTTGCTAGCAAGAACTTCTACTGATAAGTTTGCCATGTAACTTGCGGGAAGTCGATATTTGCATACAGGGATCCACCTTGTTTAAATGAAATGTATACAAAAGGAGACCACTGCCTGCACACACTGAAAGTAATGTTACGAAGCTTTGTCTGGGTTGACGAATAACAAAGCACCCAAATTGATCACCAAGTCTCTTAAAAGTTAATACCTACACATGCCCTACCAAACTAAAGTTAACATAAAACCAATAATTTCATATTCTGGTTCATGCTTTGGCATATGGGACAGCTTCATAATGGTATGAAAGCCACAGTGTCCACATATTATACCAATCCTTCAGTTGTGGCTGGTAGAACAGAGGGTATAGAGATTTAAAATAAGAAGCCCTTAGGGTGCACAAGTGAACATTATTAACCATGTAAAACTTGCAAATTTTGCATTAATCATTCACTGCATTCATGCACCGTATGACGTGAGAAACAAGCAGGGCATGAGCTTTTGAAATGTGTGTCAAGAAATGCACATGTGTATCAGAAGGAGTGCAAGCCTAGCAGCCCATTAGTGGTTGCAGGATAAGCAGAGTTTTTTTTTCTTTTTGAAGAGCTACTCCAAGCCGAAGCATTCCAAGCACGCATAGCGTTCCCTATACAGTAAAACCTCGTTATAACGAAGTTGAAGGGGGAGTGGTAATTACTTCATTATAACCATTAGTTCGTTATAACCAATATCAATTTCATCTATAGGAATTTCAAGGGGAATTGCAATTACTTCGTTATATCCAATAGTTTGTTATATCCGGGTTCGTTATAACGAGGTTCTACTGTAGCAGAACAGAGACAAGCAGCAAAGGAATATGCCTCGGTTTTGCACCAGCTGTATGAGAAGCAACGTAGATGCATGCAGCTGCAGAATGCATTTGTACTCAGTGGTTAGAAATAATGAAAGAGGAATGATGAAGTATTCACATGAAATTGCAAGCTAATGCGAGTGTGCCAAGTGAAAAGGAAAAATAAAGCCTATAGGGACCTTCATCAGCCCCCATTGCTGGTTGTGTATACAGAAGTTTTAAAAGTTTTTTCTTTTTTTTTACTTAAAGAATTTTCCAAAATGGTTCATTAATGGGAAAGTTTGGAAAAATAAACTACAAAATTGTAGGAAGGATCGAATTCATGGGCAGTAGTCAGTGAGGCATTCCGATAAGGGCCTGTGTCATTTTCTTTCTCTCCAAGCACATGTCCTTGAGAGAGCGGGGGCCCAGTCTGTTGTTTTGAAGTTCAAATGTTCTCGCAACACACAGGCACATCACATTTTGAGGAAACTATTGCCATGAAATAATCTATGCATTTACATGCTTGTTCGTTTACAACACCAAAGCTCGGTGGGGATCCCTTTCAAAAGAAACATTCTGGCAGCTTAGTGAAGCCACTAGAGCATATACTGATCCTACATGTGTCACTAACAGGTGGTGAATTTAAGAGCATGTGTACATTTATTAAGATAGATCCATGCCAGATGTCGGTTCTGAAGCTAACGATAGCGATAATGTGGCATGGTACATCACAGTGGACGAAGCTAGGATGCTTGGTACAGTTTGTGCCTACTCCTCACGTGTAGCAATTCATGGCCGAATAGTGTTGCGGCAGATTTCAATGGGAGGGGCAAATTCACAAGTGTGCTCACGCATGACACACGAACAACACTTACGCCTCCAACGCCACGTGATCCCAACTTGAGAGGATTGAATGATGGGTGCCCATGTGGGGATGGCACGAAAGGGCTGCTGTTGGCGGAAGAAGGCTGCAGATAGCAAGATGCTCATTCATTAGTAAAATCAATGTGTGCGGTTAGCAGGTGAACATCATGAAACAGAGAGGATATTAGTATCCATGAGCCAATTTTAGTTTCAAGGGGACCAGCGGACAGGATTAATCAGAATGTGTGCGCACAATATAACTTAAAGCTTCAGCAGATATGAAGAATATTTGCATGCTAGCTGCATGAAAAATGTAAACTAACATACGGAGACAGTTAAAAATGAGCTCATGTTCCCATATCATAAAACTAATACAATATAGGGCCTGGCAGTTTTTTTTTTCAGTCAGGTGTGCGTGCGTACACACACACACATCTGGTGAACGCACACAAAAATGAGACAGTTCTCGTGAAATCACAACATGGCTACTAGATATATTTACATGCATGTTTTGCAGTGGAGGTGATAACGCTACTTTCTTCCTGTCGTATAATGGCGCAACTTCAAAACTAAATCACCATCATCGTCAGCCCATCTTATTTCCACGGCAGGACGGAGGCCTCCCCCAACCAATGCTCTCCATCCTTTCCTGTCCTGTGCGAGCTGATTCCGTTTGATGCCTGCGAATTTCTTCAATTTTGTCACTCCATCTTACTCTCTGTCGTCCACGGCTGCACTTACCTTCTCTTGGTATCCATTCCGTCGTTCCAATTGTCAATCGGTTCTCTAGCCTTCTCATTGCGTGACTTGCCCATGCTCATTTTTTCTTCTTAACTTTGATAATATGTCGGCTACTTCTGACCTACTCGGCTGTCTTATTATCTCTTAATATAATGCCTATCATTTTTCATTCCATCGCCTGCTGTGTGGTTTTTAACTTCCCATCTACCTTCTTAGCATTTCTCCAACTATCTGCCCTGTATGTCAGTACTAGCAAAATGCAGTTGTTATATAATTTCTGCTTGAGTGATAATAGTAAGTTTCTGTTCATGAGTTGGGAATGTCTTCCGTATGCACGCCATCACACGCTTATTCTTTGGTCTATTTCTTTTACACGTGTGGGTTCTCCTGTCAATACCTGTCCTAGATATATGTGTTCTTGTACAACTTCTAATGTCTGGTTTTCAATTGTGAAGACACGTTTTTTTCGCCGCGCCACCTAGCACTACCTTTGTTTTCTGCATGTTCATCTTTAATCCCACTTTAGCGCTTTCCCGGCTTAAGTCTACAATCATCTTCTGTAGTTCATCACCATCATTGCTGAAGTGTACTATGCAGTTGGTGAAGCATAAGTTACTCAAATGTTTGTCATTAATCCTTAGTACTGTTCTGTCTCTTGAAGATTTCTTCCAAACACACAGTAAACAGCATTGGAGAAATTGTATCTCCTTGTCTGACAGCTTTCTGTATTGCGATTTTCCTGATTTTCCTACGAAGGAGTAGGGTGGCTAAAGAATCTTTACTCTTATTCTATTTGAGATAACCTTTGTAAATGTTTTTTACAGTGCTGAGAGCAGACCGATTGGGCTGTATTTCGCCTTTTACATCTCCCTTCTTGCATAATAATAATAATAATAATAATAATAATAATAATAATAATAATAATAATAATAATAATAATAAGTGGGACATTGGAAGCATTGAGGCATTGTGTACAGCGTTGCAAGCTTTCTAGTTAGGAAGTCTCCTCCATCTTTGATCAAGTTGGCGGTTATGCCATCTTCTCCAGCTGCTTTCCTGCAGTGCATACCCTGAATTGCTTTCCTAACCTCGTCTGCAGTGACACATGGAACTTGGCTGTCCTGATCAGCGCTATTTACACTCATGGTGGGGTGCCTCGTATTTTAGCTGTAGAGTTCCGAATAGAAGTCCCCAGCCACCTTGGCTATATCATTGAAGTTATTAACAATGTTGCCCTGCCTTCTTTCACTGCATGCATTATGTTCTTTCCCGCACAAAGCTTCCTTTTAATTGTTTTGATGCTGCCTCCTTTTCTGACGGCTGCTTCTATTTCTTTCCTGTTGTGGGGTTGCGTATATCACTGACTCTACTTTAGTTGATGAGCTTGCGCAGCTCGGCGAATTCTACCATATCTACTGGGTTAGTTATTCTCATCTGTTGGCACTGTTTAATTAAATTCTTAGTAGTTTGAGAGAGCTTATTTACATCTTGTCTCACACAAATATACTACTACTACTACTACTACTACTAGTACTACTACACGCACACATACACACACAAAGCAGTTGTTCTATTACCCGGGGAAATAAGCTCGCAATTATATAACAAGAAACAACTGAACATACCATCGGCGAACTTGAATTTGAAGTTGTGCCTTGCGCTCGTGGCCTTTCTGTTGAACACAAGGAAAAAAGAGGGTAAAAAATATGAGACATCGCGAATTCGCCACATCACCAGACATTTGCGAAGCACGAGGCTAGCTCTACTCAAACACGTATCGATTTTCCTTGGCGTTCATTGTTCATTCCACCCTTCATTTCCTGTGGGAAGGAAACAAGAGAAGCATCCTGCGGCGATCACAAGTCTAGCGTGCCGACAAAGTGGCAACTAGCTCACAATCGTAAGCGCGAAGTCTCCCGAGGCGAAGTACAGCCGAATCACGGTTAAACCGATGCTAGTACCACAGACAGCGGTGACACAAACCGTCGTGCCGGCTGCAGCCTCGCAGAGCATAAAGAAATGGAAGACATGTTGCATCGCTTACGGGGCGCAGGCGGGGTCGCCGCAGCGATCTGCGCTTGGCGGTAGTTGGGCGGAAGGGCCATCGGTACGAGTTATAACGCAGGTAAAAGGTAAAAAATCGCGCACATAGTGCCCAAAGCTAGCAGACGACTTTAAACCGCGCGATTAGGCTCGCGCTCGGCTACCCGTGGAGCTCATGGCGGAAAGCTTCACGCAACGAGCAAACAAAAACTAAAACAAAATTGCACGACCATCGGCGTCACTACGGCGTCAGCGCTGGTGGCGCGCGCGGCGGGCGACCGCCGCAGAGGGTAGGCCTGTTGCAAGCCGCCAGGCGCCGCCACGGGCCTCCGAAACTGCACACTGCACCCGCGCGTACGCTTCCAGAACAAGGGTAGAGGGTAGTAGGAAAACATCACTGCATTTGGTGCAAGTGTTCTGTGGGGAAACCGCGAAGACCGTGCCACTGAAGTAATACGCGCAGAACGAAATAAACTAGTTGCTTCGTCAGCAGAGCAGCGTTGCGCTGTTGTTCATTGCATGTGCGACTGCGGGGCCCAGCGCCATCCAGAGCACAGCTGCCGATCGATCTCCCCCATGTCTTTGTTATAATGCGGCTGCAGGCTTGGTACACAGCACGTGCAAAACAGAAGACTATTCCCCGCGAAATACGCCAACTAATCGCGGATATGCTCCAATTAAAGGGCCAGGGCAGCTGCACGAGAGGTCATTCAAGGGGTGAGGGCCTCCGCTGCTAGCATTCTGGGGCACATTATAAGGGTTGGCGGTGAAGGTGGAATGCGACTTTAATTGGCACCACCGCTGACTAGTATGTACAGCTGGGGGCTTGCTAATTAATTCCCTCGTCAATTAAGTGACAGGAAAGAAGCGTAGAGATGATTCCGTGTTGAAGAGCAGCAATCACTCTGACAATATAAGGGGCTTTATATATTGAGCGAAATGCTTTTCATGTATGCTCGCCTGGTATTGCAAGTCAACAGAACAAGTACTTGGAAAACAATGCTGGTGCAGAAGCACTTACAAACTTCATCGCAATAACATGAAAGTAACAAAACATTACGGAGGTTCAGTTTAACACGTTAAGAACTTGGGACACCTACTAATATATACAAATACTAACACTTTTGTACCCTCTTCTTCTAGGCAGCTCCCAGCGACATATTGTAGTGAGGGATGTTGGTAGCCTAATTTCACTGTTACTTCCGGCCTGCCAATTTTCTGCATAGCACCTACTGACATATGTCAAAGGCGGCATCACTCAGCAACTGTAGTACTGCAGCAGATCAGCAGTATCGTTCCTGGCCATCTCATTCCTCAATACATGTGCATGGTTCTGGCACGTAAAATCTCATAACATATACGATGCATGCATCCCATTTGGCTCTCTCTCAAGGAAGCTTACAATAATGATAACCCTGTATATAGTGCAACTTGCGCAATAGGGAGACTGACCAAGTATCTGGCAAATACAGATGGAGCTTTAGTCACCTCTGCCACATTTCACAAGCTGCCAGGATCTTCCACTTTCCCATCTCCTTTCTACTTCTATTAGCATTTCTCGTTTTTCTTAACTGATCCTCCCATGGAGAACAAGCTAGGATGGACAACCGGAAGCACACCACACTTCAAATCAAAGCATTATAGCATGCTGCTTCCTCAGCTGTACTATGCTATTTGCGAGATGAGCAGCGGTTGTGGCGGTGCCTACAAGCAACATTTCTGGCATGCCGTCTAAGCACAGCTGTCAAGTGTGTCAGACAGCTGTGACCCATACATAGTCAATGATGCACTTGATACTAGCCTTGCAAAAAAGTCACCAAAAACTGATAATCTCAGTGTCTCACACAATGGCATTACACAATGTTTGCCCCACTTTCCCAAGTATAAATGTACATATCTGATCCCTATATACTAACTCAGTGTAATCAGATGTATGGCCAATGTTTCCTCAATTTTCCTGGCAAAATATTGAAATAACCATGAGAATTGTGGAGAACTGCTTCATGACATTTCAAGGTTTCGAGTGACTCAACTTCAGCTTTTGTTTGAGCCCGATTGCGGCAGTCCCATTTGATGGAGGTGAAATGCCAGAGGCCCACGTACTGTGCAGTGCGATTGCATGTTAAAGAACCCCAGGTGGTCGACATTTTCCCGAGCCCCCCACTACAGCGTTCCTCTCCTTTTCATTCTTTTATTCCCTTTCCACTCACTTCACGGACGCTGTGCCATCTTCTCTACAAGGGCTACAGAAAACAATGTCCATTCCTTAAGTAAACCACAGCTGTTGTTATAAACCAACCAGTTCACAAGAAAGTTTTACTGTTAAATCTTTCATGTTGCTGTTAATAATATCATTTGAATACCCACGAAACACTCTGAATCATAAAGAGCACTTCCCCAATTTGTCTACCTTCAGAATGTTGTCAGAATTTCTATAACTTGACAAGAAAATTTTTCATGATGCCCACAAGTGGACAGCTATAACTACAGCAACATTCAGGCTATGTTGTGATTAGATTGATAAAAACATGGCAATTTTTATGGCCAGTGTATGTATGTATTATGCATATGTGCTTGTATGTGGGAAGGAGGGGGCACAGGCATTATGCAAGTGTAAGCACTATGCGCATAAGTACCATATGTACCTACCTCTGTTATCCAGCACAAGCATATGTCATGCAGGAAAAGAAATTGACAACATATGTAAAAGGCAATATTTACATTTTTAATCATATCAGCAATATAAGTTTGCCAAAAATCATAAATCTTTAGGTTACACATCATGTCAACACTGCCAATGTTGTGTGTCACCACAAACGTGTTACACAACATGATACACTGAAGAAACACGCATAGCACCAACATGGAACTCGGTTCAATATGTGGAAAAGAACAGAGATTGCATATAGCTGCTAGTTACCATCAGGTAATGACTACGTAGGTAATATGCGTAGGTTATGAAAATAAATACTGAATTTGTCTTCATCAGACGCACGGTGTAAGGTATCAAATGAGAACAATTGTGCAAAAGAAAGACATGGAACTGCCTGCTGCAGCACAATGCATGTTTATGACTCTGTCTTGATGTATTCATCAGCGCATCATTGTGCAGCAACGTATTTTTTTTTTTTTTGTGAAATAAAACAATACAGCAGTCAATGTTTAAAATCAGATATTTGCCTCTACATAAAGCTGCTGAATGCATTCTCCTTGACCATGTTCAGCTGTGTCATGGTTTCTTCTTGCATCATATGATTTGTTGTAAGGTACTTCATAGAAATGCCATAACAAAATGCAATAACGAAAAGCATATGCAAATTGATATTCTAAAGCTGTCAATAAGGATAATGATGCCTCTAAACAATGACAGAATGCATTTACAAAGAGAATTTAGTTCAAATCAAAATTTTCGTTAACTGCCCAGAGCACATAGTGCCATGCGGCCTGTTTGGGTGGGTTTGCTTGAAAAAGCAGATATTACCTGCACAACAAATTGCAATGCTTGTTTACCAGGTAGCAAAATTTCTGTTTGTTTGTTGGTTTTTCTATCATTAGAACTTTAAAATGCAGTGTAACTGATGAAAGTGAGTGACAATGAAGTCATACAGGCTTAACAGAGTGGAGGGTAGCGCAAGCTTCAAGATATCCATCCCCAAAATATGCTACGAGATGCATTTATTTTCCAGTTAAAGAACACCATCCTCTCGCAAGTTTGGATGACATGGACTGCAGTGCCATCGAGCTTCGTTGCAAGTTTTCGGGACGGACGTGTCGAAGCTAGTGTACCTTGAAATTTGTACTCGCTCCATGCGACATTATCGTTACATGGCTTTGCTCCTGCAACTAAAATGTTCCCTCTGGACAGCAAATCCGATTGTTATACTGAAAGTGAATACAGCACAATACTGCCATGATGTCTACTATTCATTATAAGTGCACATGCCAACATTACCAAGAATGTTCATGAATTCCATATTTACATTATTATATTTAATCACCTCCTTATACAGCAGACTTCCATTAATTTGATTTTTCAGATATTTTGATTCCTATCAAAAGTCCCAGCCAGTGTGCATGCACATCTGTGGACCAACACGTATGTTATTTTTATCTTAATGTTGGTCCTCATGAAGTAATTAAAACTTGGCTGGTCAGCAGAGATGCATCTGACCACAACTGTGACCCTACGAGTGGCACCTTTCTGGTGGCACCCGTCTTAGTTAAGCTTTGGAGACGGTGAAAAAGTCCAACACACATCATCTTCTCTTGAAATGCTTACCCTCCACCCACTGTAGAGAGGTCTTCCAGCAAAAAATGGTAGCTTAACGCTAAGTTTGCTGGTCTCATCCCATCGCCCGAGTCGAAGGCACCCTAGACCCCTCGTGCTAAGAAAGTGGCCATGTGCTGGATTCCCACTTTGCTTGGAAGCTCTGTTTTTTCTATATCAGGTTTCTACTTTGCATGAGTATAAAGTGAACATGCACTTGATTGCGGGGCATGTTAGAATTGAGCAAATACTGCCTCATAAACTGGCAGTGCACTTCGAAATTTGTTGTGCCTCTATTATTAGATTTCATCTGCTGGACATTTTAGTAAACTTTGTCGGCCCTCGCAAGGACAAGTTAACAGAAGTCGAATGTATAATTGTTTGCTATGTTAAGATTCAACTACTATAATAAAATTTTTATAAGTGAATCCTTTTAATTAGCTACTCAGTGATTGCAATTTACTGTGCCGGTAATTCCCTTCACTACAAGAAATCCCCCTAAAAGGTGGAACAGTGTCATATGAGTAAGGGGCACGAGGCACGTGGCAGAAGGCAAAAATAAACTATGGTGTGCTGAGGAACGGAAAAGTGCTGGATGGTATGCTCCTTAACATGTGAAAGCACATCAGTGGCTGAAGGAGGGCTTGTGGTAAGCCACACAAGCCATAATGAAAAAGGTGAGAAGAGCGAACCGGGATTGCCTGTGGGGCACCGGTAGGTGAAGAGGATCGATCGATTCTGCCGACAAAGGAGGAGCATTGCAGGTGCACTGGGAACTGCTGTGATGAGACTGCTGCCAGTCCTCCATTGGCAGAACGTATTGACCCTCCTCGCTGCCTGGTGCCATGCAGACAATTCCGGATTGGGATTGTCTGCAATCCCGATTCGATCCCCTCGCGTCTGTTATGACGGCTTGAGTCACATGCCACTAACCCTTCTTCAACCAATGACATGTGTGGACGTGTCCAATGACCGTACCATCCAGTACTTTCCTGCTCTTCAGCACACCATCCTTTCTTTTTGCTTTCTGGCATGTCCCTTACACCCCCTACTCATGACAAACAACACTAAGTGCCACTGGCAACTTTTTAAAGAAGCTATTCCAATTTCAAAAGAAAAAAAAAGGAAAGGAAAAAGACAAAGAAGCAAACAGATGCTGAAAATCATCTGCAAGTAAAGGGGCCGATGTGGTCTGGGCTTTGTCACAGTGTTTCTCTTGCACTAGAGAAATTAAGTGCGTCTTTGTGCAATGTTCAAGCTGCCAGACACTATGCAACATTTAAAATCTTTATGTAACAGTCAATAAATAACAACAGTAAGCACCAACTAAAACTAAGAGAGTGCCTTTTTTTTTCTTTGTAATCATACAAGTCCCCTAAACACCCAAAATGTTTTTAAATGAGGGGCAGTGGACTTTTTTTGTGCACAAGATCAGGATTTAGGGTTGGATAGCATAGGTGAAATAGCCTTGATCCCAGGTAGCACACCGACTAGCTGTATGTAGGTGTAAATTAACACGGCAGCAATCACGAGGCAACAGTTATGTTCGCTCCGCAGTGCAGACGATAGCAAGATGACAGTGAACAATGCGTTAAGAGACTTAGACACAGCCGTGCCTTAAAAAATTGACAGCACAAATTTACAAGGCCAGTTTTGCTTGTTTTCTCCATTTTGTTATGAGTGAAGATTTACTTGAATGATGAAGCAACAATAATGTTCTATCAAGCGATACAACAATGTCAGTACAGCAGATATTCTGTTTTCCCCAGCAACGTATCCTATAGTCAACAATGAGGTGCACAATTATGAGATAAAACAGTCTGCCTATAATTAGAGGCCTAAATATGTGCTTCTTCAGGTACCGATAATGACAGTTTAATGAGTATGTTGGAATGATGCCAGAGAGCTCCTGCATGAAATAAGACAGACAGCATCATTCGCTGGCAAAGGCTGACAAACCTCTCAGACAGGCAGTACTACTCATGCTTACAGCGCAGAGCAGACTTGAATGACTTTGCTGCACTTGAACTCACTTTAATATAAATGTGTGAGGGCAATTTCGTAGATTTAGCCGACATTGGTGCAGCCAAAGAATACCTTGACTAAGCCACCTGCATCAAGCTTAGTTGTACATGTGTTATCTCAAAAGACTTTTTGGCACGGTTGGAGTCTGACTACACTGCAGTGCACACTAAGGAAAGCGAAAGCAACATGGAAAACAATGCAGATGATGAGACAAGAAAGGCAAACATGCACTTTCTCATCATATCACCAGTGCCATTAGCCATGGTGCATGGAAGCAACCTAGTTTAACAGTGTACCCGAAAGAGAGCAAATTTGACAGTTCAAATGTTAGGCTGCAACTTGTTGAGTGTTCACCCTTTTTCTTCAGCAAACAGCGCCATGTGCTACCCAGGATCAGATGTGCAGAGCAGCCATCATGAGCCCAACAGCTGACTTCCATGATGGAAGTGAGGGACCTTGCCTGTGTGACAGACCTAAGATGCAAATGTTATTTTGCTGTGTACTAGCATCTGCGCACAGCTGCAATTCAGAATCAAAAAAGGCACTCAAATTGAGCTAAATGCAATTCAGCACAGGATCCAATTCTCAAACCTCTAACAGTGTCTGCTGCAAAACGGGCAAGCTATTCACCAGTGTCCAATATGTTATTCCTTTGAGAAAAAGGTTGTGTTCTTTTCCAGAAGGGGTGCAGTGGTGCAATCCAAGCATCAATAATAATAATAATCATCATAATAATAAAATAAATTTAACAGCACTGAAGATCCGTTCTGAGGTAGGGACTTATTCGGTTTGAAAATAGTACATAAAAACATGGTGAACAGGGAAAAAAAAAATGCAGTTCATGAGTATCCCTTCACAAGAAGGGTATGCAAAATAAACATAACAACTCAAAGGGCCATACAAATTAAGGCACATATGCATTCTTGCTGAAACATTTTTCCTCATATAGTACCATACTTTGCAACCGCAGTTTTTTAAACCTTCATTTTGTCATTTCTCATTTTCTTCTCACTACATGTATTTTTTTTCCATAGCTTTCATAGTCATAACTCAGAAATGTGCACACTAGAGCACTGTCCTTCAGACCACACTTGTCACACTGTCCCTTATGTCTTTGCCTGGACTGTCTATTTGCAAGACAGGGCGCTCAAGAGTCCTGCACTTGGCTTGGCAGCTCGTGGCCCTTTCGTTCCATTAGCACATATTCTTACTCATCAGCTCACCGTACATGGAATGCCTCCTGCAATTTCCTTAACAGACTGATTTCATCAAGCTCGCTGTGAACGTGCCTGCAGCCTCCGCGGCCAATGTGAGGCTGGTAATCTCCACGCTGCCTTGCTTGGGTACGAAGCAATGTCCTCTTCCGTGATCTGTTACCTGATTTTGTAAGTTTTTAGTGAAATTTCATTTCTGGTGAATTGAATTAAATGTGCTATGCAGATCATGCGGCTGCTTCTTTGTTCTACGAGGCTGATCAACTGATTGATTGACATGGTTATAATGTTCCAAAGCAGCAAGTCGGCTATGGCTAGTGCCTTTGCGAATGTCTTCAGCTTAATTTTATATCACCCAGGACTCTTTGAAATGAAACTATATCTATGTACATGAGTGTTCCTGCACACTGTCTCTCTATAGATGTGGCTGCTATGACTGAACATCAGGTCTGCAACTCTGTTCTCAGCAGAAGTGTGTATATGTGGAGCTATTCCAATGGGCCTCTGTCAAGTTCCAATGAATGCCTGAAAGAAGGTGTTGGGGAATCTGTCATATGACAAATGAAGTGCTCCTTACATTCTTAGCAGACATTCAGCTCACTAGCAAACTACAGGAACTAGCAATGCTTCTGGCAGTGGCAGCGCAGTAGAGCTTCAAATGAAATCAGTCTATTACTTTGCCATGGATATAGCAAACTGGAGAAATCAGGCCAAGCAGAAGGGAGGCCCTCAGAACCACCCAACCAGGTTTCACCCATACTCTGACACACGTGAAAGTCCAGTCTGTCCAGGACAGTGCCTTCCTGAGGTGCACATGCACGCCACACCACCAGAGCAACAGAGGCTCGTGGCGAGCCGTTCCAGACACCACACCCGCGAGTGTCTCGTCTCATGCATCTCGGCAACACGTTTCGAGCATTTTTACAAAGGTTACAGGATGCCCGTACTGGGCGCTGGAGCATATATTTCCAGACACATACAGCAGCTGTTTACCCAGTACGAGAGAAACATGACACAAGCAGTGCCCCCCACCGCACAACAGACATGACACCTGACAACCTAACCAAAGTCCACACGGGTTATTCTGAAACACGACAGTCTAAAGGACACCGAGTAAATGTAGATACATGCTAAGTCATGCACAAGAAATGGCTTCTCCCACACCAGGACTGACCAATGAAAGCATCCATGTGCAATATAGCTGCATCTAGGTGCCACAGGCACTATTCCAATCAAAACTAAGTGAGAACTGATGACTGTGCAAGTGGATTTTCCTAGCCCAGTTAATTAAGGGCAACTACAAGTAATGCAGTCTGAAAAATTACAATGATGTCATAACTAATGATACCTAAAGGTAAAATAAATCAAGATCGTAGGAACTTGCACCTTACTTGGTGTGCAAATGGGCAGTGGTTGCACTACACCCAAGTGCCAAGCTCTTTGCTGGCCACGCTACTGACTATTGCGTCTCATCTGTGGTGCCCTTGCCCACCATTCACTTCACTCCGACTCAGAGTCAATTTCATTCCATGGGGGATAAAAGATGTCTATTTGTGGCCCCTTAAAGAGATGGCGGCTTTTTGATTGCACTGATGACACTGTGCATGCTTTTGTCACATTTTTGTACACACTACATGACTAACAACTGGCATGACAGTTTAATGAGAAAATAATAACAGCTTGTGCTGTACCAACAACACAGCTACATTGCTCAGCACTAGGTGCTTCCTTAGAGCACTCTAGACAATTTCCTATGCTTTCTGAGCTCAACGTATACAAAAAACAGCAAGAGTGGCACAAAGTTGGTGGACAGAGTAAAGATAAAGATACGATACAATGAACATGTGCAGCTATATATACAGCACACTACAGCTCTCTGTTCACAGTATACTGCTCTGCCAGCCTGCTGTGGGAGTAGCCTTTCAATATCTCTCAAAAATGCACTTCTTCCCAAACTCCTCACAGAGATGATTGTGCATGTATGCATTAAAATATACATGCAGCAAGGATATATGCAACTCCAGGGGTTAAACCTTAAGAGACTCTCATCTGGTGCGGCCGACACTGTTGCGCGACACTGCACGACGAAACAAGCCTGAGTCTCCCGACCTGTACAAGACTTCCTCTTTCATCTTCTTTTCTACTAAGAGGAACTAACGCCAACTTATTCACAAGGGCACAGACAAAAAAAAAAAAGGACAAATGTTTGAAGTAGAGATGCGAACTCACTAAATGCACGAAAAATGGCTCAATAAGCAGATACAACATTCACATTTTCCTTTAAGCAAGTTTCAACATAACGCAACATCATGGTCCACCTCTGCATTACTAACGTACCATTGGATACATGTCACCAAAAGAGAAAGAGTGCAAAAAAACAAAAAGGAAAGGTGACAAAACAAACAATGCTTATCATAACATTACACAAATGAAATGGCATTAGCTACAGGGCTTGATGATTTGTTTTTTTTCTCTCTCTCACATCAATTTCCCACTCTCTCTTTAATTCTTCTGCATCTTCTGGTCTTACATATTTCCCTGAGAAACAGCCCCTGCTAAGCCACCCGTTGAACAATGAGTAAAAATGACAAAAAATAACACGATGTAATCTACACATACACACAGGTATAAAACAAATTGAGGTAGATAAGATTGAAAATATAGCTGGCTCAAAAAAAAAGAGAGAAAAAAAAAAGACATGTTCTCAGTGGACACACTCACACAAACTCACGCAAAAAAAAAAAAAAAATAGGCGGATTAAACAGCTACTCCTATGAAGCCACGTGTCCACCCTGCAGGAAAATGCCAACAGATGAGTACAATGGAAACTATTAACATGTGCAGAGTGGACCTGTCCACTTAGATATAAAAGTAAGCATCAAACAAAAATCCAACCCTTAAGAAGAAAAAAAAAAGATGTTTCGTGAATCTCTGGTCAAACAAAAAGGCAGTAGGCAATTGTAGTTCATGAAAAGAAAAAAAAAAGGACCTGAATTCAACAGCACTACGTCTTGCATCCTTAAGTACCCTGCTAATTTTTTTTGTCTTTTCTCATCTTCAAGTCTCACTCGTAAGGCTCTCTGCATGCGAATACAAGGCCCGACTTCCAGGACCGAGCTCTTTGACACCACCGTCTTTCTGGGGTCAGGCTTATAATGCAGCCTTCCATACGGTGTTCAGACAGCATGCTTTCAGTATATTTATATAATGTAGAGCCTCCCTTCAAATTTCCTCTTTTTTTTTTTACTGACACTGCATCTTACAGAAGACTGTTAACACTGTAAGGCACAGGAAACAAGTGGACAACAATGAGTCTGATTGTGGAAAATCAGCGTGCAGTCAAGACCAACCGTTCTCCTGTCTTGTGGCTCTTCTCGATTTTCGTATGTCCAGCGCCCATTTGTCTCGTCGCCCGTGCCTGCTTGTTATCGCCTTTGTCTGTGCCTATATTCACAGGCCACTCCAAGCTGCCACACTTTGCATGTGAGAAACACATTGCCGTTTTGTTCCATTTTTCACCTCGGCAAAAAGATACACGAGGCTTCAGTCCGAACCCATGGCAAGCTTCAACATTTTTCTTTTTCTTCATTTATTTCCCACTACCGCGAGCTGTTCGGCAGCATGCGGCCTGTTCTTTAGGAGTTCCACGCGTCAAAAGCACCTGAGTTTTTTTTTAGGCTAGTACTTTAATGTAAAATATATCTTCTTTATTATTATTTCTCTGCTGGAATGGACAATCTGTGAAAAAATGCAAAAATGAAGAATGATAACGAAGGCAGCATGCTTTCCCTATATTTTTTTTTCCTGTCCCTGCGCTCGGAGTAATCTCCCCAGTGAATCCCAACCAAGAGCTTGCAAGCAAGGCTGATGACAGAATGTCAAGCGAGACAAAAAAATTTCTGCCTGTATATATAGTATATATCTTCTGCTTTCTTCAGCAGATCGTTTTCTCTTTTGCTCTTCCAAACATGTGTCACCACCTGCCATCTACGAGCAGCAATTAACACACAGAAACACTGGCTAACACACCTTTGAAGAATGGGGAAGGGAACATGTTTTTTTTTTTTTTCTTTCCAAATGACTGCACACGTGTCTCTTGCTACGTGACAAGCAACGCAGTTGGCACCTTACATGTGTGATGACGAGGAAAGCTGTACAATAGCGGCTTATGAGTGACACTGTGAGTGTGAGATGTGGCATGCATGACATGATGGTGGGAGCCGTCTTGAGCATTGTGAAAAGGTACACGTTGTAATTATATACACTGTCGTTGCATGCCTATGACCCTTCTTTTTGTCTTAGTTTTCTTTCTTCTTTGTTTCAGCTAAGCATCGGTTGCAAAAGAAAGAGAGAAAAAAAAAAAGGATGAAAAAATTCTGAGCCACTACGAAAACAATGCGTCTCTTGGGCGGCAAAGTGAAGCCTCATTAGAACGTTTTTTTCTTTCTCCCTAATTCAGTGTCTTCTACTTTTGTTTTTCTTTGTACATTGAGATTTCTTCCCAAATGCTAGTTGCAAGAGTAAAACACTGCAACAGCACCAACAGTCTCGGAGGACATAATCTTAATTACAAAATTTTGTTACGATATCTGCGACAGACACGAATGTAAGGCGGCGTTGTTTTGCAGCCTCAAGATGGAGCGAGAGTGGTAAGGCACCACGCAGGTTGCCAGATTCATCTCGCCCCAACTCTGACGCATGCTGTAAATAAGTGTACTAACAAGAATTTCCTGAAAAATTGAACCCTGTCCTAAGCAGCTGTTACAAACCGAACCTGCGATTTCCAGTGCTGCGATAAAAAGAACCTGCCACTGAACAGCTGTCGGACACTTCAAATGTTAAAGCCCACTGCATACCCTAAGGAGACTTCACATTTAAAATTTCTTCGTTAAAAAAAAAAAGAGTGATAGACATGTTCATGCAAAATATATACTATCCTCCTTTTGAACATAAGATGCTACAGTTATGGAACAAAATATAAAGTACCATACACTGCCAGTCGGCTGCAATGTGGGTAGCAAATGATGAGTAGCCATGTCTTTGGCGTACTGGGGCAATGCAGTACTTTGTACCTTTAGCAAGGACTCTGTTCGTGCCAGTCCTTTTGCGAGGGGTGGAGAGGTGAGAGAAGGGTAGCTCTTTGTACCGCTGAACACGTGCTTTTGTGAGTGTGCGCACACACGTTTTAGCACTTTGGCTTGTCTGTGTGAATGTGCGTGAGTGTGTGTCTGTGTGTGTGTGCCAAGGGAAGTGACATTCCCTCAAATCTCTCTATCTTAAGACTTAAATGCTTTGTAAAAAGCAGCACAAAGGCAAAGAAAGCTTATGCGTACAGGCAGGTGAGTCACTTTTGTGTTGATGTGTTTAAGAAAAGTCATCTCGTTAGCGAGATTCTGGGCTTCTTATCCTTGCACCTAATGGCATGCTGCTCGTTGTGTGAGGAAAGGGGAGGGGGAATGTGACAATTCGAAGAATGGAGGGAAAAAAGAAAAATGGCAACCGTGCACATTTTTGAGGGAGCTGCAATTATGTTTCCAATCGATCACATTTGGAGGTAACTTTCCAGGTGTACTATTAGCTTGCCATGTGCGACAACAAGGCGTGGTACGTGCCTCCCAATAGACGCACCGACAGGATGACACCTCTCGCACAAAGCAAGGCATCATGTCAGGTGCTACATCTTTGCAAGACTGAATGTATCACAGAAAGCAGTCAATCAAGAACAAAGTACTTGCATTCTCAAATCATTGTTTTTACGTCTGAGGTAGCACATTCGCAGCGTGCATGGGGGCTGGTGGTTTTACTAGGAATAGTAGGTGTCAAATATTCATTGCATTACGTCATTTGTGCATCACATCACTGAAGTGTGTTTATCCAACATTGGCAGATGCCCGTTGCAACGGCAAGATGACAAGTTACTGGAAAGTAAAGGTATACCACCAAAAAGTGATCGATCGAGTCAGCAGCCTTAGGAATGCACACGAGGGCCTCATTGTTTTTGCTAGCAATGTATTCTGATGCACGGCCGAAGGGGCAATTTGCAGGTGTCAGTATAAAACGTAAAAGTGGTGTCAGTGCCCTGAGAGGTGTTAGCCCGTAAGTTTCTGTGCCAGGCACAAATTTGGCAATGAGGCGCTTTTGTTAGCAATTTGTTATTTTTTTCTGCCGACCTCCCCAGTCAGTAAAGTGCCAATTCAGCATTGGAGAGCAAGAGAGCCAAAAGAAAACAGCAGCATCAGCATTCTGCCTACCAGTCATATGGACACACTGGAAATGGCATGAAGCCTTTGTATAAATATATATGTGTGTAAAAAATGGAAACAGTAAACAAAAAAATACCCGCTTCTTTTGTAGCTTTGTGTGTCCAGAGATTTTTCTTTCTTGTACCACTGTTTCCTATTTCTGGTCGACACTGGTGTTTTTTTTTTTTTCCCCTTTTTTTTTTCTTCACTGGGCATGTGTAACGATTCATAACTGAGTAACCTGAGCGTGGAGTATACCGAAAGATGAGATTCCCCGTATCCCCCTGCGCAGCTCCTGCCGCTTTAGGACATAATGCTGCATTCACCACGAGCTTCTTCCACGGACCACCAGTGGCGTGGAAGCTTTTCAAGTTTGTCACCGCATCTGAAATTACACTGCAGTCATCAGGCAAGCTGCAACCAGGAGAGCTGTTGACAATGAAGATGCTATAAGGCATTTCCTTACATGACTTCAAACTAAATTACCTCTCCATTCCTTTTCCTTTCTTTTTTGAACGAAGCAATGAAAACACACACGAAGCTTCAGGCCCTTTCCCATACAGAGCACTTCCCTCTAAAAATTTGTGCTCTAGGACGGAAAAGTGAGCAACTGAAAACACAGTTAAATTTTGTTTTCAACTACGCTTTGTGACCTTAAGGACAAGTACAGACATCACCGAGCCCCTACAAATAGGTTACTCGTACCAATAGCGAGAAATAGTTAGCTATGTTGCCACTAGCATCATCACTGCCAATAGTCCATTTGGTCACCTTTGTACTGCAAATGGTAATATATGCTCGTACCGAGCAATACTATAGTGCTTTGCCATGATGTGTCAGATCAAACAGCAAAGGTGCTTTGACTCAAGCTGCTGCAAGGGTCTTCGCTAGTCACCGAACATTAGGAAAGTCAAACCAACAACCTAGCTACAGGGCAGGGTTCCTTGCGCACAGTGCTGTGCCATCATATGCCATGCAGTTCTTGGACAACAGCCACGTTGGGCATACACTCCTGACTAGCATCTGCTGGCCAATGGGCCCACACCTCGAGGCTGTTTGATAAAGTGACAGAAATAAATTCTTTTTGTTACAATGTACACTAACAAGGCACAGAGCCTCTTGCAATACGCATGAGCTCCAATGTCATTTTTGACGCCTGCCTGCCGTTCCTTTTCTTTTTTGTGTTTGTTGGCTTGCTTCGAAATTTCGGCAACTTTCAAGCGACACATGACCTGTGCACAACACTGTCAGCAAGGAACCCGCACAGGGGTGGTGCTGAGCTCTGTCCATCTCTGAATTTCATTATTTTTCCCTGCAAGAAGTAGGGTCCCCGCAAGTTCTACTAGATGGGTCCCACAATGTTTTTGGTCTCCTCCAAACTGTGTAATGTCACACTGGTCTGTTCTGAAGGTCCACTCTGCAGGAGACGTAAGGAGGCACTCCGGTCATCAGACGAGCTGACCGTCACGTTGGGCGTGTCGTCCTCGGCAGCCGTCGAGTCGTCAGTGGTTTTCCACGTTCTACTCGTGGCAGAGTCGTCTGCAAGGAGGGGTGTAGGTGCTGGCACGGCATCCAGGTCCCAGGCGTCCCCATCTTCTTGAACGGCGCAGTCATGAGCATTGTATCGATGCTGGCTGCGTGGCAATGGAAGCCGTGACTCTGGGTCCTTCTCGGTCCTCTGCTTTTGCTGTGGAGAAAGGGGTACGAACTTAAGGTGTGCACTCCTACCATGGCTTATCAAGAGGGATGCTGAATAAGTGCTGACTGATTATTCTTTATTAGCTTGATCATCCTTAATTTAACAATTACTGGTTCATTATTTGCAAGGAAATGAAGGTCAGCATTTAATTTGTTTTTTAACTTCTAGCTCAACCGCCACCACCTGCATGTCAGCGTATCACCATAATATTCCTGTGTGTCTTTTCGGCGTATTGGTCACATTGGCTCAACAAAATTTTCTTAAGAATCGAAGGTTAGGCCTCTGGCTCTCTTAAGAACACAGTGCTATTCACTTTTTCTGGTAAGCAATTGCATAACCCCCTGAAAACGCCTGTCAAAATCTATGCAGTCATGGAAGGTTGACGTGGGAACTCCAGGGCTTCGTCACTAATGGTATTTGCATTTTCTCGCTTACCAAGTGTCTTCTTAGTACTCTGGACGCTGCGTCCCTGTGAAGTTGACACTACAATTGATGACAGTAGGTAAGGTTTGTTGACATTATACCAATGTTGCATCCCATACCAAAGTGGCCTTCATTATATACCTTATAAGCACGTTTGTTATGCGCTCTAATCATGTGATAAAGATTCTGTATTGACACTGTTATTGTCTGTTCACTATATAAAAAGTCAGCTGTAATAAAATTTTCAATTTAGGAAAATAAGAATACTTCTGCTACCCTAGGTGCTGGCCGTTTACTAAGAGCTTGCACATTTTGGTCTGTGAGGAACAGTGAGCAGGAGCTCAGCTCCATCAGTATATGTGTGTGGTAATTAGAATATTCCATCAACACATTTCAAAAACCTGTGTATCACACAGAGATGACAGTACTAATTATCCATGAATATAGACAACAATTTTAGGAACCTGGAGCTTCAACCAAGGCATCAGTGGGAGCCAGCACGGGTATATATCTCCTGTATCCGTGCCCAGTTTCATGAAACCAGCACAGAATTTATCGGTCAAACCCTTCCGTAACATGAGGTTTTCCTCTAAATTTAATATGTGAAATTTCTGCCCAGTATTGTACATGGATCCCAGAGTTTTCAGCTCAAAATTGACAGCTTTGGTTTCGTTGCTGCCCACTGCTATTCTCACCAGGACTCATAGCCCAAGATGCATCATCTAACGGTGGGCTGGTGGCGTCAGTGTGCTGCAGCAAATATGTCTGCTGCTTCTTTTATCCAGCGTCGTTTTGACTGCGCCAAGAATAAGCATTCGACATGTTCATTTGAAGTTTATTTCGCACAATGTCAGGACTGCGAAAGCAGTACCCTGCTGCCGAAAGTCATATTAGAGGCTGAGACCATTGGGAATCGCACTGCAGGGCGGCACTTCAGTGTCACTGATGACAGCATTTGAGGAAGCAAAAGGAGGCTACATTGTTTTGTAAGGGCCAGAGAAGTGCCTGCAAGCCAAAGAATGAGGTCTTTCCTGAGAATGAACAGAGCCTGATTGTATTCACACAATGCCAATGTGATGCTCGCCCAGCGGCAAACGCTAAGCTAATACAAGTGAAAGTAAGAGGAAGGCATTCGTGCACCGTACTGGACTTCCTTTATATTGATGGATGTCAGCATTGCAGAAACTATGAAAGCTTTGAAGAAAAGCTGGTGGCTTTTCAGCGGCATGTAATAAAGCTAGAGAGGAATGCAGGCTATCAGCTGGGTAAGACCGGCAACATTGATCAGGTGCCAGTGTACCTCTGAGGAACTTGTTCGTCATTCTTTTAGGAAAGGCAGCATATTGAACGCACTTTACAGCATAGAAGACAACCTTCTTTGAAAGGAGGTCTCCAGCAAAGGGCTTTCAAGAGACAGTGCCACTGAAATGGCCGACGACTGAATGTTAATTGCAATGCTTTCTGTGAGCTGGTGTGCCTGGCTCTGCAAAAGTGAGAGATTTCGAGACATGCCAAGGCAGTGCCGCCGCACCTTCTTCCAATTCTCGTCTCCTGCCCTATTACCATTTAAACTTGGCTCCTGAAGAACATGTCCTCGCAAAGGCCGTGTGTTTTGTACTGTAGCACAGGCTAACTAACAACGTATGATTATGTTGATGAGAATCACTACAGACTCTTTGGCTGCCATTTTGAATTTTTGGCTAGATGTTTACATGCTAATGGAGCCAAAGACAGTTACTAATAAGATGAAAAGACGTTCTGCTTTTGCTGTGGCAAAAAAAAAATATCAGTCGAAAGATCAATTAGACTTGCCATCTTGTTTTTCATCCCATATGTGGCAAAGTGAGCAGGTTTACAGTGAGTTTTGCCAGTTCCTCCTGCTTCAAGCTCTGGCATGAACACAGTCTAATTGTCTTGAATAATGATAGCCACCACGTGGAGATAACAAGAAACCAGAGATCCTAAAATCCATGCTAACTGAATGAAGCAAAAATACTGCAGTGAGAAAGTTTTAATACAGTACATTTACAAATCTACATAGTAGTCATGAGAGCAGCAACATATGGTTATCATCTGTAGATTTAGGAGTCTTTATCATGCACAAGCTATGTGATGCCTGTGGTAGCAAGAACGTTCTAAAGCGTCACTAGAAAAGCTGCAACGTAACAAACTACAGCACAAGGGACCGATGAAGCAAAGCTTAAATTTCTCACACATGTACAGTAAAACCTCGTTATAATGAAGTTGAAGGGGGAGCCGTAATTACTTCGTTATAACCATTAGTTTGTTATAGCCAATATCTATGTCATCTATGGGAATTTCAAGGGGAATTGCGATTTCTTCGTTATATCCAATAGTTCGCTATAACAAGGTTCTACTGCAGTAATAAGTCACACAGTAATGCTGCATTACAGTGCACATTCAGCATGCATGAGCTTGACATACAACACTCACCGAGCTTGAAGACTTCACGAAGCCAACAGCACTGCCGTTGCCTACGTGTCCATTTGGTGCTGTGCCATTGGGTTGCTTCCCTCTGGCGTGACCATTCGTCTTGCCATTACACTGTGTTGCTGGGTAGCCTCCCTGTTTACGAAGAGAAGAAAAGGAACTAGTGCTATAAACATTTGATCAAAGGTAATTATACATTCGTCAAAAGTTAAACACCTGAAACTTTGCTTCTGTATGGTTATAGCACCTTGATGTAGTCAAACCCAGATGCTATACAAAACTGTCCATTGTATCAGATAGTCTTAACTCCCCCTCAGAAATCACATGCAAAAGTAAAAGCATAGCACTGCCGGTATATTGAATCACTGTTTACCTCCACATTCAATTAATTGAATAATGTGCCTCTGCAAGTACACTTGTCCCAAACTGCCTGCAACTGCATAACAGAATGATGAAGCAAAATACTGCAGTGAGAAGGTTTAATACAGTACATGTTACAATCTCCCTAGTAGTCATGAGAGCAGCAACCTATGGTTATCATCTGTAGATTTAGGAGTCTTTTCATGCACACGCTATGTGATGCCTGCTGCGTCGCAAGAACGTTCTAACAGCGTCACTAGAAAGCTGCAACGTAACAACTACAGCACAAGGACGATGAAGCAAAGCTTAACAATTTCTCACACATGTACAGTAAAACCTCGTTATAATGAAGTTGAAGGGGGAGCCGTAATTACTTCGTTATAACCATTAGTTTGTTATAGCCAATATCTATGTCATCTATGGGAATTTCAAGGGGAATTGCGATTTCTTCGTTATATCCAATAGTTCGCTATAACAAGGTTCTACTGCAGTAATAAGTCACACAGTAATGCTGCATTACAGTGCACATTCAGCATGCATGAGCTTGACATACAACACTCACCGAGCTTGAAGACTTCACGAAGCCAACAGCACTGCCGTTGCCTACGTGTCCATTTGGTGCTGTGCCATTGGGTTGCTTCCCTCTGGCGTGACCATTCGTCTTGCCATTACACTGTGTTGCTGGGTAGCCTCCCTGTTTATGAAGAGAAGAAAAGGAACTAGTGCTATAAACATTTGATCAAAGGTAATTACACATTTGTCAAAAGTTAAACACCTGAAACTTTGCTTCTGTATGGTTATAGCACCTTGATGTAGTCAAACCCAGATGCTACACAAAACTGTCCATTGTATCAGATAGTCTTAACTCCCCCTCAGAAATCACATGCAAAAGTAAAAGCACAGCACTGCCGGTATATTGAATCACTGTTTACCTCCACATTCAATTAATTGAATAATGTGCCTCTGCAAGTACACTTGTCCCAAACTGCCTGCAACTGCATAACAGAAAATGCTCATGTGTAAAAATAGCACTGTCCTGGCAGATGCAGTCTAACAGTGCACTGAACCTGATGTGTACTGTATTTACATGATTGTAAGCCGACTCGATTGTAGGTCGACCCATCCAAAAATGGCAAGTCCAAAGAAAAGAAAAGTCGACTGGCAGTATTGTTTTGGCTTCGACTGTAAGCAGACCCCCGACATTGGGTTTCAAATTTCAACAAAATGGGTCGACGTACAATCATAAAAATGTGGTAGTTCCATAAGAAAAATGAGCATGGAATGCATTTCAAGACATGGATAGCTTGCACAGCAGGCATCCCATTTGTACTCCATGATGACAGATTTGATTTAGCAAGTGTCACTACAGTGCACAACACAGCCTGTGACGTGAAGACAACAAAGAGCAGGGAGAAACCACTGTGCAGTAAAATATATGGCTTGTGGCAGTTCAATATTACAAAGAGGGAAGTTGTGCTGCTTCAGAGTTTGGGGGGAGGAGCCCTAACATCGTGTATGTTAGGGCTCCTTGTATTTTACTAACAAAGAAGGAACATGATTATCTATCACTAGAAAAGGAGTGAACACTTGATCTGGTGGGAATGATGTGGTGGCACTCGTGATATCAGCAGGATTTCTGCTTGTTTGTTCTAAGGTTCTTTTCTGTGGTTTTATCTTGCTGTTATTGAAGGGGTGTTCCATAAATATGCATACTGAACCAAAATAAACTGTTAGTTGAAGTCAGCACTCTGTCTCGTGTTTTTCTGGTCCGTGTCTTTTGTTTTTGTGCTGTTGTACTTAAGATAGCCAACAGTGCAGTACAGTAGAACCCCGCTGTCACGTTCCGTTTTCCCGGCTGCGTTTTCCCGGCTGTTACATCGTTTTTGGCCGGTCCCGGCATAGCTCCCATAGGATTCAATGCATTAGGAACCCCGCTGTTACGTCGCAATGTGGAAACGTTCCTGCATCTGTTACGTCGCAATGTGGAAATGTTCCTGCATGTTACGTCGCGAATCGGCATTCCAAGCGGCCACTGCCGACGGAAATATTGACCTTTCACGTAGCTTGACTTGGCTTGACTGTAGGATTAGCTGCACAATGGGCGACGCCAATTACGTTTCCAGCTTCCGCCATCTAAATTATGGCACACCGATGCAAACTGTTGGTGACGGAATCGCGTACAATGTATACGTTTCCACCGATGACGCCATTGTCACCTCCGAGGTTTTCTCTGTCGAAGGAATCGTAGCCGAGTGTGCCGATGCGTGCACTGAAAGCCCTAGCACTGAAATAAAATTGTGTGCCGATCACCACTTCTCTTATTTTTCCATTTTTCCCATTTCCTGGCTCTTACGTTTCCCGGCTCTTACGTTTATATTTTACGGTCCCGTGAAAAACGTATCAGCGGGGTTCTACTGTATTTAGCAACGAGGTGCTCGTTACAAGCAAGACTGTTGCCCAGAATATAAGGATAAGTTGTCTTTGATGTCCAGTTGTCCTCCAGAATGTGTCTATTGCAAAAGAAATCCAACTAATGGGAGAGATAGCACAGCCAAACATGCGGGTGGATATCTCTTATACATAGCTGCCTGCTATAACAGTCTCTCTCATACGTGTGTGCAAAGGGAGGGCAGAGCGAGTGCCCCCTCCTCAATCTGGCCCATACCTTTACAATGCACTGAATTTTGATTGAAATGGCCTCAGTGGGAGTGGGTATGGAAGAGGATGTGGGCAACACAGTTAACCTTTGCCATCCCTCATGGAGATCCTCGCGCATGCTCTCATAAAGGGGCTAAGCAGCATTTGCACAACTCTATACACACTTCGTGCAGACAGCTGAAATGAGTCTACTAATCATCCTAAAGACTTTCTCCACTAACTCACTGCCTTTTTACAATATCGTCAAAACCGTTTCAGGGTCCTTTTCAAGTCAACTTCACATTCACAGTATGGTCACGACGACAGAACAATGAAAGAAACCAGCAAATGAAAAGCTTTATCAATACCTTTGCAAGCAACTTACAAGTGCTTGCATGCTACACCTGAGTTCAGACCACTTACCTTTGTGTCAAGGTGATTTCCAGGACCAGGAGAAGTAACTGAAAGCACTTCAAGCTCTCGAGCTGGGGCTGGCATCTTGCACTGACCAAAAAATGCTGCAAAGCAAGACCTGCCACTCGACGGCCCTTGCTGCTCCGTGCTGCTGCCAGAACAGCCGCATTTGCTGCGAATGTGGAATGGGAGAGTGTATCATGCTTTTAAGTTTATTTCACTTTGCCAATGTAGCGAAAAGATAACTATTCGTGAGAAACTTGAGTGCAGACTTGACCTCCATCCACACCATACTAATTTAATGCAACAAATCTTTTGGAGAACGGAGGTCACTCTCAATGTATTGTTTCTTCTTGGACCTTAATTCTCTCATCTGTTTCCACAACAACTCTAAATTTGCTTATTTCCATGCGTAGCACCAACGAGCCTCAGCCTCGCAAATTTCCTCAACCCTTTAAACAGCATTACTGCTTGGCGAGAGAGCTCCAATAACATGAGAAATTCCCATTTTGTGGTCACTTCAGACAGGCCCCTCAATACCACTGAGCTCAAGTAGTTATAAAAGCATCAGATCACCAGATTACTAAAGCAGAACAGCAACTTCAGTTCAGAGCTGTGAAGTAAGAGTTAAATGGCATATGAGCAGAAGTGACAAATGTACATTTGCTAACAGCACATCTCTCAGTGATACAGATGCCATTGATCAGTTTGGTTCCAACTGGTCAACTTTTCTGGCCAATTCTATCCTGAACGAAGGTCCGAGCTGTTTTTTCTGTATATTTTTCTATGAACCAAAACATTAACTTCATTACAACAAAGTCAATAAAATCCCCTTTGAAGAGCCCACAAAGATAACACACTTGAAACCTCATTTTAATCAAAGGGACCTGTCAATAAATATGTCTCTGAAATTAAAAAAAAAAGGAAAGAAAAAAACATGCAGTTGAACTGGCTGTATCACTTTCCCTGGTGTTTGCTAACCGTCCTGAGCGGCAATTAAAAATTCTACATGACTATGCTACCGTCTGCAGCAGTATGCAAGCAGCAGTGCATGCTATTTGCTCATACTACTTGTTTCCTCCATACTATCGAACTATTTCTGATGGCCATATTAAAACATTTCTGATAGCCAGAGTTGGTGGCATGGTGCTTTCCTGTGTTGTAAAATAAACCATGCATTAGATTTGGGAGCATGTTATTCGAATCAGGTAGACATTGCATAAACAGCAACCTGTTTGGATATCTTTTTTCTGCCCTTCTCTGGACAGATGTGTCAAACAATAATTCAAGCAACTTTGTCAGTTGCATCATACTATCAGATTCTGTGTCACCTGGTCACTCCGATAGTTAGTTTGAGAAGCTAACATAAACCAAGCCAAAGATTAGAAAAAGACCAATAATGACTTCTAAGTTCCTCAAGCCCCCAGTAGTGCTTACCTATTCTTGTAGAGAATGATCACTGCACATGCTGCCATGCACAACAGGCCAGCCAGAACCCCCAGTAGTATTCCCAGAGATGGGTCGTTCGCTTCCTGGCCTGCAGCTGCATTGAGAATACAGAGAGGACAAGTGAAGGACTTCAGTACAAGTTTCATATTTAAGCTCTTCCCTGCATAAGCTATAAGAATGCAGTGCATAGGCAATTATATAAGTATAAACGAGTGTGACATAGCCTTCTTTATTTCAGGCGACAACCGCACGGCTTCCAAGAAAGGAAATGCAAGCAAGCCAGGTCATGACTATTATTGGAGAACAAAAAGACTGCCCTAGAAGAGCAACTTTTACAGTGATAGTCAACTGATCTGATTTCTTATTCTCATGCGAAAATAGTTCAGTTACGTTCATTACATGCTGATATCAGTGAGAAAGTTTAACCTTAGCTTCAACATAGCTGACAATAATTTTTTATCATTGTGTTCGACAGACTGTGGTTCAACTTTATTTGTTCTAATGCATTTTAACATTTACATTTCAACATTACTAAAGCTACTCAAAACGGCAAATTCTGCAGCTGACCTTGAGGGTGAGGAGAGATGGTACTGCGCGATGGTACGCTGATGACAAACTTAATGACTTGAGTCAGGGGACCAAGGCCAGCTGTGGTCTGGGCTTGCATGCGCAGCGAGTACACTGTGTTGATGGCCAAACCATTCAGTATAGACGTCAGTTGTGTGCCTGTGAAAAAGAGAAATTGCGTTGATGGTCAATGCGTTTTTTTTTTCCAGTTTTGATTCGGCTGTTCAATGAAGAAATCACTGGGTCATCAATAAAGAACTATCCACATAGCCCTGAATCTGAAGGCAAATCTCCAGCACAGATATCAGTGCCAGGGTATTCTTATAGGCATCATTCTGTGCTGGATTGAAATACCTCACTGGGTAGATTCCTTGTTTAAAGTGTTAAAGCTAAAGTGCTTTTGGAGGAGCTAGTTGGTGTCATCCATTCTACTACATTCCCTGATCGAACGTAACTTTGTCGACAAGAATACAACAGCAAAGAAAAAAACCACAGCGAAGCTTCAGCAGGAAACATAATTCTAAAACTGCAAATATGCCATTATTAAAACAGCCTCAGAATGCTGACCTGGTTCTTTCTTGTTCTTCCACTTGGCAACCTGTGTTGTGTCAACTACATTGGCATTGTAGAATATGTGGTAGGCTTGAATTACACCATTGGGGAACTCAGGCGTCATCCAATTGAGCCTTATGGATCCAAGGTCAACAGGTGCCCAAGTGATGTCTCGGGGCACAGTAGGTTCTGGTAGGGCAAAATGGGAAGTTCAAAATGTATGGTGCGATATAGAACATGTTTTTCACAGTATTGCAAGGTAATCATCACAGTAATGATAATACGATTCTAAATTTGCTGTAAGGCAAAGCATTCTTGTAGCTGTCGTTGCTTAATCCAGTCCTTTCTTAGCACCCACTGTGTTACTGTAAAAGCCTGATCCCTCTAGTAGACAAAGGCTTCGGCGGTGACCCTGCCAGACTTGCTCGTGGCGAACCATGGTGGGAGCCCTTGAATCTCCACCCTTTTTGCACTTTTCATCTGAGAGGGAACATGCTCTGTTTCATTCATTTGCTGGCTAAAAGAGCCTTCGTAGATTTGTTTACGTTCATGGGTGCTCCTTACAGAAGCCATGCAAGGTGGCAATCGGGGCATTGTTGCTACTGTGAGTCTAATCATGATGGTGGTCTCCCTTATGATGTCATGCTGCAGCATCCAAGCAATGACAGAGCGATACTCGTGGTGCGATCATGTTGGCATTGTCAAAACATCGAAGGACAAGGCACGGCTTCGTTGCCTTAGTTGCATGTCAGACACCAAGCTTATTTCTGAGAGAGTGTGATTGCATTTCATGCTACTCGGGTGCATTCTGTTACTGCTCACGCTTACCGCACATGCCGCCACACACGTTCCACACATTCCAATAACATGTTTGACCAATGATCAAGCACCAGGACGCACCATTCAGGTCAGATATTTCTGTACACAACCAGCTGGCAGTGAATGTGAGGTATGTGAGCGAAAGAAAGAAAGGAACCGCCGTTATGTCGAAATGAATTCTTCTCACCATGAGCAAATCCTGCAAGGCCACATCCATAAGTATAATGAGCTTGAAGTATTTCAGTAAATTATTATTCTTCATCTGTGGAGAACCATTCACATGCTTCTATCAAATGGGGCAACATTCCCGAACAAGTGTGAGTGGCAAGCCAGAAATCGTGCCTGGATCCATCCCTCTCATGGCACAACAATCCTTCTACACGGCATCCTCAGAGGCTCATGCTTCACCGCCGGTGGTGCACCGCATGCGCTTTTCCGTTAGTTTAGTCAGACCTTCAGAATCCCTGGGTTGTGTAAGCTGTAAAATACCACTCAACTCTTTGATGGCTCTTGCTCTCAATATGATCTCTCGTTAACTTCCTTTTTTTGTTAATCTGAACCAGGATTGCAGTTATGCGACGGTTTTTGCAGTAGTTCAATTATTAATCAACGAAACAGTCTGACTTCTGAGCAAGTGTGCAGTGTCAGTTAAGATGTATCTTTTTTTTTTTCCGACTTTGTAACCCTCCTGCTGTAACGCCTCTGGCAAAGTGGGGATATGTAAGAGTAAAGAATAAAGACATCTCTCTGTCCATTTTAATCTTCCCTATTATTTCATGCTCAACTGTGCAGCCGCACTTCCTGTATAGTTTCCGTGCTATTCAACAGGCTTCAACCATATAGGTCATGCTGATCAATAGTCACAGTAGTTACACGATTGTTATGTTAGCTTGCTCAGAGAGTGAGCAGGAAGCTTCTGCACACCATCAACAGATCTTCCAACAAAACAAGCCCAACCTCCAAATATGTGCCATTGCATGAACTGAAGAGGAAGCCATCACAAAAGGGCTGATCGACATGTGACATTCTTAATCCTGCACGCCCTGTTTTTAAGCTGATGACTTTTATTAAGTTATTACCTATTCACTCTGACAAAGTAATCACTGTTTATCCTTGACATAGCACTGTCATCCACTTTGCCTGCAAAATATTGCACTTTTGACAGAGGTCGAGTGAGCAAGCAAACATTTGAAAAAAAAAAAAAAAAGAGGATGGCATCTTACTGTCCTCGCTTGTTCGGCACTCAATGAGCTGACTGAAATGGCCGGGGCGATTGTCAGCCTCGTGGGATCTGACGGCAAAGCCATACAGTGTGTATGGCTGCAGGTCCTTCACGTCCACCTCTGGTGTTGTGCTTGTGTTGCCAAGAAGGGAAAGAAAGAGACAAAAAAGAGGCGTAGAAGATATGTTACCATGTTGTTCAGTGTAATACTTGAGTGTCAATAATGCTATGCTAGTGCATTTGCATACCGAAAATCCTGACTGAATAAAGAAGACCTAAAGCTTACTCTCACAGAAAACTGATTTCCTCTGCTCACTCAGTTTTATATCACAACTCCAATCCAAAATGACGGCAGCTCATTAATAATATTTCATAGGTTTTACATGCCAAAACCAGCTATGATTATGAGGCATGCCCAGGAGTGGAGAGCTCCAGAGTAATATAGACTACCTGGGGATCTTTAATGTGCAAGTACAGTTAAACCTGTCAACAACAAACCTCAATACAACAAATTCCTCGATATTGCGTAGTTTTCCAATTTCCCGCTGTAACTCCATAGGAGACCATGTATTTGTAACCTCTGTATAACGAAGTGGCAGCAAGAAACATCCTAGATATAATGAATTGCCCCTACCAACAAGCTAGTAATTTCACCCAAAATATCAAATTTTAGCGTAAGCAGTGACCGGATCCAACCTCACAGCTACCCCACAAACGATGGAGCATTAAGCGATGCAATCGTGAATGGTGTGCACGCGGCTGTTGCAGCAACCTCGTTTCTGAAGAGTGCTGCCAGCGAAATATGAGGTGGGAGGGTGCTTGTCTGCGATGGCCCCACTTCCTTCTCAGCATACCATTACAAGGTTGAGTGCCTCAACGTGGAAATGGCCCATCCATCAAACAGGATATTGGCTTCCATTGCCTGTGAGCAGAGCAGCCCTGCACTGTGTCTAGTTCTGCCGGATTATCTAAAATATTTTTTTGCGAGTGTGTGCCACCCCTACCGCAGAGGTTTTGAATGAGGCACTGGTAAAACGCGTCCAATACCATGGTGTAAAGGTGACGAATCTTTGGAGATCGATTCAAGCTATGCCTTTCGTATTTTTGTGTAGAAATAAATGTGCTCTGGGTTACGAATACATCTAGCTGCCCCTTTGCTTCAATTGCATGTTTCTTTTTCAAATTTTCAGGCCAAGATTGGATATAATGAAAACCTCTTCATAACTGTACATTACCGTATTTACTCGCGTAACTTGCGCACTTTTTTTCGTGATTTTAGAGCTCCGAAAAGGGGGTGCGCAAATTACGCGGAGATTGCGCGAACACATTTGAAATAACGTGTAATATAATGCAACTAGCGCAGTAACTCTTTTGCATACGATCCCACGTAACACTGCAAAACGCTGGTGTAAGAGAATACGCCTGCTCCAGGGACACTTTTCGCAGTCCCTTCACGTTGAGAGCGCAGCACGTAGAAGTGTTACGAGCTGCCTCCTGATGGCTGCCGAGATAGCGCGCGCGCCAGCGCTATCTCGGCAGCCATCAGCGGGCGGCTCGTAAACGCTTCTATGTTCAGCTCGGCAGCCGAGCGACACTCCCCCCCTCTGTGCCTCGCGTCTTTTCATCCTCCCCACGTCGACAGCAGGTCTCCTGATCAGGGTGATGTTATCACATCCGCCCTCCGAGCAACGGAGATAGGCCTCTGCTTCAGTCGTTTTCGTCGCCCCCACTCGCATGCTTTTATCCTAGCGACCGTACTTTGGGGGCTTCCGGAGAAAAGAATCAGAATAAGGGGCATCGCACTCACAGCTCCTTTTGTGTATGACTGCGCTCGCCTGCGCAGCGAGGGGCGCGGCCGCACGGCTGTTCAAAGTCTGTCCGTGCGTGCGCGCCAGCGAGCTGGGAACGGGGAGCGCTAAATATGCGACGAATTTTTTTTTTTGCAAGGCTGGCTAAATATTAGGGGTGCGCAAATTACGCGAGGGCGCAAATTATGCGGGTAAATAAGGTAAGTACACGGGAGTTTTTTACATTCCGCCCCTACCAAAATGTGGCTGTTGAGGCTGGTATTCTACACCTAGCCACTAAGCTACCGTGGCAAGTAAAATGACAGCAGCATACCTTCGAACATAATGTACCACAGACGAGTTCATGTGGTTTTTTGGATGAACCGCACTGTAGCGAACAGTGTAGTATGTGATGTTGTGAATGGAGTTTGGTGGCTTCCAGGAAAGGTGAATAGAACGTGGTGATGTTGGCTCTGCTTCCAAGCCGCCAGGTGGGTCTGTGTAAGAAAGCCAAGGATCACAATCACTTTAGAATTTCTTAAAATCCCATGCACACGACATCGCAAAAGGAAAGAAGCAGAAATACTATATTGTGTTGATTCAGCATTTTGAAATACACTGCAATTTTTTTATGCAGTGGAAGTTGTATAAAGTGACATCTAAGGAGCATCTTTCTTACACCTTCCTAATGGGTTCATTTTTGCTGGACTTGGAATATGCTAAATGATCTTGTTACCATGCCACCAAGAGGAGAGAGCCATAGTCCACAAGCAAACTTTAATTTTCGCCCTTTGCCTCACCTAGCATCTGCAAGTACGGTACCCTCCATATATTCTCCCATGGGTCCGAGTTACAGGAATGCGTCACACACATGTGACGAGCCCAAACTTTTCTGTCTATTTTGCTTCGCAGGACGTTTCCACTAGCAGTACTGTGTGCTCATCACTGGATGATGGACCAAGGCTACGTTCCATGATGGGCGACATTCCAAGCAACACCTTTGGCATGCACTATTTATGCATGTGACTTTCGCTCTTGTTCAATGCACAACTCTTTTGAAAGCAAGTGCGTGCGTCCTTCTGTTTTGAATTTTAACTGTTTTCACACCACATGTGCTGTGTGGACACAGTTCGCCACCGAATTATGTACACACCACACTTGTTTGTTTGCAGATACAAAAACCTGGTTCTTCTTTGGCCATGATTCAATTACATTTGATATCATTAGCATGCCCCTCAGGTCACATCACTTTTAACAATACTTTATCTTTAGGTGCAGCACACAAACAAAAGTGAACATGGGTTAGCAGAGTCTAGTGCAGGTTATTTTGCAAGCTTTGATAGCTTAGTTGAACAATTAGCTATGGCCGAACAAATGCAGCCAAATTCCACTCAATTCCACCATTTCGTCTTCAGAAATCCATTCTTTTGTTCAGACCTTGACTGAGCTAAACATACAAGAAAAGTTTTCTGGCAGCAAAAGGATCACCGCATAAAGGAAGCCCATGTGCTCATTCCATTTGCATGTTCATCAGCAGGAGTACATCCCCTACTGAACTTCTGTAATATGTACTACTGGGACGCTGCAGAGTTTACAGCACAGAAACAGACTGATACTGAGACCAATTACCTAACCCTGCTTTTCTGGCACTGTTTCCCCAGTTAACTGCACAGTGTAAAAAGCGTTCCTTCATGCGTCAAGATTTTCTCAAATGGAGTCACCAAATCTAAACGTACTGTGCATGCAGTGTCAAGAGCAGTGTGAATTCTAAATGTATCCGATCAGCTTTGGCTATGAAGAAACGTAAGACAACATGTGTATAAAAAGGCACCGCATTTAGTCCATGGACAAGATTTCGATAAGGGATGACCGTGCTTGGTGCAATCATCCTAATTAGAAATTGACTTGCTTTGCTAGGCCGAAGTTTCCCCAATGGAGAGTTACAAAAATGAGTTATGCACTCAAATAAGGCCTCGACCACTGTATAGTTCAGTGCTGCTACAATGTGACGGTATGGTAGAAGCAATACAAAGATGAGAACTTCAATAGGTTACGCACCCACATCACCCTCTACCGTCAGGTTTTCAGGGTGGGTCAGGATTGTCTGCACAGCTTCCTGGCCATCCACAAGATGGTTGAAGCACGACACATGCACCTCATACCAGGTTTGAGGTTCTGAAATAGATTCAAGCGAAAGTATCGTCTGTTTTATGCTGTGTTCCCAGTGTGCATATTTATAATAATGAAAAGAGTATTCGTATAATGACAGGTACTGTTACTTCAACATCCCTGCCAACATCAAGACCTCAAAATGTTAGTACTGAAGCCAAAAATACTTGAATAAATTTTGTTCTGTGATGACACTGTGAACAGGCGCTCTGCTTTGTAGCTGCAGCTGCAACCTTATAATTAACTTCCATAATTCAAGCTTTTTGACGCACGCCACCCATATAAAGTTGTGAACTTCTTCTAAATATGAAACTGTTGCCAGCTCTGGTCCTATTCGGAAGGCAGGGGAACTTTGTAAGCATATGATGCCCAATAATGAGAGCCCAGCAATTTTCATTTTGCCCAAATTAGCATACACACTATTTTCCTACATGTCGCTCCTTATGTGCTGTGCATCTCCTCAACACATAACTCTATAAATGGTCTGTCTTTTCTTTTCTTTTTTGTCGTTTTAGAGAAAATTATGAAAACAGGCGTGTAATTTTTGAGTGACCGAAGTAGCACTAAAACCTTCACTGTAAAAGATATGCCTAAGGTACGGCAGTTCTACTACAGTGCCTGCAAATATACAGTGCAGTTATTCCACGACATGTTAAAATAAAATTAACAAACTTTCTCAGTGAAGTGCGCTACTTTTTCAGGAATGCAGAATCTTTTGGCAATTGTCAGAATGTGTGCAGGTGGCACTTATTCACTTTTTACCACCCAAGGTGCACAAGTTCACTTTTTAATTAGTTGCGTGAGGACATGTTGGTATACTGTGCAATTAAGCCTAATTAGTGACAAAAGCATGTAAACTTAGTGAAGTTTAAAATACCACCTTTCATGTTTTCCCTTTTACAAACTGCCACCTCTTCCAAGAAATATATTCTCAGAAAACATGTCAAGTACTCCACAATTTTCCTGTTTAGCATATGACAAAGGCATTAAAAATTGCCACACAAATGTTTAGTTTGGCTGTTGTTTCGTCCACAAGCAGTGGTGCACCGACGGGGGGGGGGGGGGGGGGGGGGGGGGGGGAGGGGGGGGATTTCGGGTGTTGTACCCCCCCCTCCTCTGTAACCCCCTCCCCCTCTAACTGCTCCTATGTCCTAGAAGAATGTGGCGCTAATGTCTCTGAAAAACGCCGAAAACAATAATAAAAATAATCATCATTCATGTTACTACTATTTGGCATTTTATTTGCTTTACGATTCCTCGAGCTGAAGCAAGGGAATGACGTATTGTGCAAGGTGCGCAAGTCCCATGCCCTTAGTGAAAAATTGAACCCCCCCACCCCGACAGAAATCCTGGGTGCGCTACTGTCCACAAGCTACATGAATAGCTGCTTCAGTACTTTTCAGTAACTGTTTATCTTCAAGCATCCATATTCTGTGAAGTTCATCTGAATTTGCCACAGAATTTTTATTTTTTTACTATAGTTTAAGTGAAATGCTTATATACTAAATGCAGTGTGCTGCAAGTCATGAGTTATCACTGGTCTCCACTGGGCCAAGTGTTTTTGGCGCAGTAATTGTCTTGCTACATTAGTATCACATAAAATTAAATGCATTCGATCGCAAGTCAGCTGAATGTTGCCCTGAAACTTGTACTAGTCCCAGGATACCTGCAAGAGGCAAGTGTACCTTGAAGTTAAAATGACTGATTCTGCAGCTTACTTGAGCCTAAATCTCCACAAGTGTCCTAGCGTCATGGCATAATTGAAACGTAGCTGTAGTGGCTAAAAACAGTACACCCACTCTTTGAACTCAGTCAGAGATTTCCGTAGCAGTAGGTGCAATAATTAATGCAAACTCATTGTACAATGAACATTTTCTTTGGATTTACAGACAGTCAGAGCAAGAACTCACTCAAGTTGTAGACTACATAGGAGAAGGTTGTGTTGGCCAGCAAAATGGGGTCCAGAAAGTGGCTGCCCTGTTCTCGAAAGCGCATCTTGAAACCAGACACTGGGTTCTTCTCCTCGGGGGACACAGACCAACGGGCCTCCAGGGTAGTGGCATTGATGACAATCAGGTACAGAATTGGAGGCAATGGCACTGCAAGCATTCAAGAAGATGAAACTATTTTTGAACAATGCTTTCACAGGGAAGTTCCCTTGTTCGTGTTTGTCTGCTTATTTAGCCATCGTTTACTTACAGTGCTCCATGGGCATACAATGCATTGCAGAGGGTGGAGGCACAGTGCCTCCCTAGTTTCTGAATACTAAACGAAGTTTTATCAAATTAGCTAAAACAGCAAATAGACCTTGTTTTTTTATTTTTCTATACATGGGTAACTGGAGCAGGAACAAACTTTACTATAAGTGAAGCATTCCTAGAAGTAGAATGAGTGTAATGCAGCCACCCTATTGAGTAAAATACACTCCGACAGTAGGGAAGCTTGCAAAACATGCGTAATGAAGGAAATCTCCATCAAAGAGTGGTAACATGACACAAGTATTGAGCAATGAAACTTGTGAGTAGCATTTGACAAACATTTCCTCTGAACATTATTTTGCTTTCTAAGATTTTACAGATTTTAAAAGCCACCTCCCTTGCCACTTACTCCTTCCGAAGGAGCACATACCTACAAAGTTGAAACATTTCGACAGCAATCTGCCTGGCTGGGTAGAAGATTTGGGAAGTTGAAATTTCTCCAGCCGCAGTTTAAAGAGAGCCCGACGTTTCGGGACCAACTCAGTCCCTTCTTCAGGGGGTGACTGTGTTGGTCACAAGAAGCGCCGTCGAAGTCAATTTTGTGGTTGTGCTACTCGCAGTGCTCTGCCAGTGCAACGTAGCGCTTTGGCAGAGCACTACGAGAAGCAAGACCACAAAATTGACTTCGACGGCGCTTCCGTTATTGAAACAGAAAGGAATTCGGGAAAGAGGCTCTTTCTCGAGTCCTGGCACATTCAACACACACCTGCCAACGTGAACCGCTCACGGGGAACAATGCCTTCAGTATACGTTCACGGCCTCAGCAACATGAGGAAAAGGGAAAGCCGGAGCCATGGTGAGAGTACAAGACGTGGCGACACTTTCGTGACCAACACAGTCAACCCCTGAAGAAGGGACCGAGTCTGTCCCGAAACGTCTTGCTCTCTTTAAGCTGTGGCTGGAGCAATTTCAACTTCCTAAAGTTGAGACACTTTTGTGGCATTCATAATCTGTCATAATGTTTCCATCATAACACAGTGAGATACTTTTACTTGTGTAAAAAGATGTCGGGAACTTCACAAAGCATGTGTGTGAGTAGTTCCAAGTTGTTCTAAGTTACAAAAAAGGAAAAAAATCTACTGATGCACCTGCCCCTTGCCATGCAATACGTCACGAGTCTCACGGAGCAACCACTACGCATTGGAGTGGCCTTCATAACACCCTTTGTCACTGCAAGTTTGTGCAAACGAAAATGAACTGCAATCTAAGTTTAAGCTGGCTTTCATCCTACATTGCTTGAGGCCAATATTTCATGCAACAGCATGGAGTTCAAGTGTGTCGACAAATCAAAACTGTCAGTAAACAAACTCACTGGTTGAGGAGGACTTATGAGGCATGCGGTATGTGACCCAGGGCCAAACTTCATCTGAAAGAACTGGGAAGCCCTCAGCTGTTCCTGCCATAACTCGGACATCGTATTCCTTGTCTGGTTCCAAACCTGTGAAAACAGAGATTGATTGTAAACATTTTTATTCGCACAGAAACAAAGGCCATGAGGGTGGAATGTCTAGTCCAGCAGAGAGTTCGGTGCTTTCACACATTTCCGGTGTTTCTCTCCACAAGTGTTACAATTTTTCTTCCTCACAAGGGCTTTCCTAAACCTTTGATATCATGCGAATGTTCCAGAACATTTTTTTTTTGTAGCTCCTGACAAGGCACCAGCAATCAAGCAACCGAAAGTACCATAAATCCACCAGGCTCAACCCAATTAATGCTTAGTTTTCTTGTTTTTTTTTTCTTAAGTGGAAGTGGCATTATTTAAGCATGAGCAAACGTAATATCATTGATGATATTTCACAAAAAATATTACTGCTCTAAATATAGTACCTAAGGTGTTTAGGCAACAAACTAGATATACAGTTAAACCTCATTATAACGAAGTTGAAAGGGGAGCTGTAATTATTTTGTTATAGCCATTAGTTTGTTATAGCCAATATCCATGTCATGTATGGGAATTTCAAGGGGAATTGTGATTACTTTGTTATATCCAATAATTTGTTATATCTGGGTTTGTTATAGTGAGGTTCTACTGTAGTACCTAATGTGTTTAGACAACATTTTAGGCAACAAATGCTAGCAATGATAACTGATAAAGTCTGTGAATCTGTAAGAAACAGTTGGGAAAGGCCCAGGGGTTGGGAGCAGCAACCCACCAGTGATGGTGTACTCTCGGACGGTTCCTTTGACAACCAGAACATTGTTGTAATTCTGCCCATGCAGACGGTAATGGATGCGGTAGAGTGCAATATTTCCCCGTGCTACTGCTGGTGGGAGCTCGCTCCATGAAATGTGCATAGTTGTTGGTGTAGGGCTGGTCACAGTCACTGACGGGGCACGAAGTGGCACTGCAATGTGACAATAAAAAAGCACTAAATAAGTAAGTTAAAGGTACCAACTGAGCACGAACAAGTCTCTACAGGTTAATACAATGACATACAATTTTTGAAGTTGCTCTCCCCCTTTCACATAAAGGGCCTTGAGGTTCAAAATTTGTTTTGAGGAGATAATTGTACACTTGTATGTGTGCGATATGATGCCACAAGAAATGCACGAATACATGCTGCAATAAGGAAGTTTGTGGGAGCAACGACTATGGCCAGGCTGGGCTATGAGTGGCACGTGCTGCATACTGGCAATGCGCGTTGCTCACTTGTCCACTTCAAAAAGTGAGAGCTTATGCACTGTGCAGTGTTGTCTCAACTGTGCATGTGTTGTGCCCTGGTGTGGGAAGGGCTAGGGGCAGTGTGATGGCCTGTGAGTTGTTTTGTCTGTGCTGTTAATTTTCCATTCCTTGTAGGTGTTTGGGCACATGGCTCAAACCCCTACAAGTTACAGGGCATAGAATGGTCCTATCACGGCCACTTCGGCTGGTTTCGGTTTCTTTCCAGGGCTCCCTGTTCTTCTCAGCCAAGGAAAGGGCAGGTGTGGATTCACTGTCGTTGCTACTCTCACTATGGCAACGTCAGCGAATCAGCGCTCCTCACCAGTGTACCACATCACCGCAGGGCCGAGGCGCAATTTCGTAGTGCTGGTTTCGACCGATTGATAAGCTCAAGTGCTACATCAACTTCACCAATGAGCGGGCAAAGAGGACTGGTAAAGCACCAGACAGTGGTGTGGAAATTGTTTACTGAAATAGAGTGTCTCGAGGCACAGCGCTGGATATCCGCTGCCTTCTCTTTGACTGAGCAAGCTTATTTGGAAGGTGTAGGAAAAAAAAGAAAGTCAGGGCTTGTTTGCTAGCCCTCTAAAGGGCAACTCTGGGCATTCTTCTATGTCTACAAGCCCCCAGTGAAATTTTCAGTATATGTCATTTAGTTTTCCTGAAATTGAATTTCAATATTTTTTAGCAGATTTCCATGCCTCAGAATACTGGTCACCCCATTTATTTTTTTTTATGTCACTGCCTATATCGCAGCTTACTTGAACAGCTAGGCAATCTAAAGCAAAATGGCGACCTTTCAGAGCTGAAATTATTGTTGTCAAGTTCACAAAAGCTGGAAAAGGTTGATGCACCATCACAAGACATCGCCAGTTTAATTTTTTTTGACACTCGAACTATATGTCAGCTGGCGAGGAGGCAGCGGTGTCATCATCTGACTGTATTGGCTGCATGAAGTGGCTAGCTGCTTCAGTTTTAGCTTGACTGCATCGTTCATTTAGTTATTTTTTTATTTACAGGGTGCCTACACTGCCTTAAAGGAATTATGTAGGGGGAGCAAAACATAAATGTCAAGAAACAGAAAAACATTTTCACTGGACTGCTGTGACGAAAAAAGACAAAAAGAAATCACTATCACCTTGTACAGGAAAACGTATGTCAGTGCTCATGGAATGAGATAGGACATGTAAGCATTGAAATGTGCAATTCCTCGTTGCAAGCGCATCATGTAGCTGTGAATCAGATCTCTAAAGGTGGTATTTTGTCTCGTGCAAGTATACGAACGAATATTACACAGATAGTACATGAATTAAGGGGGGACGCGGCCTTCGTATCGCGAAAAATGACCAAAAAATCGATTTTTTGAAAACCACATAGTCAGTTTCTACAAGTCCTTTTTTATCTGATTCCGAAATATGAACGCTGAAAACCGCGTAGAAGTGCTAAAAAAAATGTTAATAGAGGCCAACGTGGCGAAAAAACTCGACAGAAATCGTGAAAAAACGGCAGTTTTCAAGTCCCAATATCTCCGCAACGGCGCAACCGAGCGCCGCCATTTTGCCCTCGTTGGAAAGCGCGATTCTCCGTCTTCAAATCTGCCGCTTCAGCCAGCTCCTCCATACAGAAGCAAGCACACAAAAAGCAAAAGGTTCAAGGCCGTGCCGAGGCCTCCAATTGGCCGCGCCCTTCACGTGACGAATCGGAGCCTCGCCATTGGTCTCCTTGGCGGTCCGCGTCTTCTGCTACCGCGCCGGCGCGCCTCTCTGCGCTGTATGTTCGTCTGTGCGTGCCTTCCCCGATAGTATTTGCAGTGTCGGCGATCGGGCGGTGTGTAGACAGAACGGCAGCTGATCCCAAAGCTGATATCTTATCGCTCGCGGTGCTCGCGGCTCATGGCGCCGCGCGTTTGACGATCGCGTCGCCATGTTCGTCAGCGCGTACGGAGCGGTTTCGGCAGCGGACTCCGCGAGTGCTTTGTGCGCCTCTCGACATCTCAGCACGCCATTATCGTCGGTATTTGCGAAACGTAGTTTCAGCGGCGGATTTTTGTTGTGATGGGCGCGTTTAGACTTTTCGGCTCGCTGTCGGTGCGCGCGAAGCGTAGTTTCGGAAGTAACGCGTGCGAGTGCCGATGGTGCGTCCGCTCCCGATCAATCGCGCGCGGCCGGTATGCTTGCTTTTGTCAACTTTGACGGGTCGCTTTGTGGCATTTCATACGCGGGTGAAGCATCATGTGCGAGCGGCAGTGGCACCGTTGCCCATGTCGCGCGGCGTCCGACGTTGCCGACTGCATGTAGCGATCGCGCCACGGATGTGCCCGAATCTCGTCACGTTGCCACGCCGTCCGCAAGTATGGACGATACCCTTCAGGCGCGCCTAGAGCCGCATTTTGTATCACCAAACGTATTCCGCGAGGTCGCCGCGTACGTGCCAGTAAGTTGTGTGTGTGCGACCGCGCTGAAAACGGAATGACAGGCGCCGGTACGCAAAAAAGCGAACGAGTTTCCGATCGTTCAAAATCACGACCTTGAACCCGTTTCTCGGTGTTGTAGGAGTCAGCAGCGCTCCTAATAACTTTTATTTGAGTAGGAACTAGATATGGGTCAGCGTCGCAAATGATACTGACGTGTACGCGCGTCTGGCAGCGCTCTCGCGAACGGGTGGTTAGAGTAACTGTATATGTAGAGGAACATATACAGTAACTCTAGCGGTAGTAATTGCCGCGAAATGAATATCGTAAGATTTTCTGTGCATTAGGAGAGCTGTGCAGGCTCTCAAAAGTGTTGAAAAGGGGCTAGGAGCTCTGACTAATTACACTGGTCAACAATCAACATCTCACATTGAGGGTTGCACCATAAAACATATCAGAAAAGTCTGAAGGCTTAGTCCAGACCTTCCAGTGAGACAGTTGCTGCCAGTATTCGTGTACCCTGGTACCAATGCCTTTCTGGCATGCAGATCTGTCCATGAGGCAGTATTTCAAGTACAGTCATTGAGCCCACCATGCTTATGCTGAGTATTGTACAACACTTTGACTGTAGCCTGGACAACATGCCTTTCCCAGAGCAGCAAAGAAAGGTGTCTTTTAGGAAAAAAGAGGCCAGCAAGGCATACCAAACTAAAGAAAGGACATTCAAGAAGCCGTGCACCAAAAAGGACACAAAACACTGCGTATTCAGTGCCCTTTTCTAATAAAAATCCATGGAAAAACTTTGAAAGCCGTTTTCTCAAAACGACTTTTCTTGCTCCTTGCCTTGCTTGTTCCGCTGATTTCTTCATGACTACTAGGTCTATTTCAGTTCCGTTTTTTTTCCTATATTCCTAGGAGAATTGCCCAGGGCGTGACATTCTTGCTTTTCCAGTTTTCCTTCACAACATTTAACAATACGACTAATTGCTCACAGCCTGAGCTCTTGTGGTGCAGTCACCTTGTAAAAAACGACAACTGAAAAAAATTGTGTAGCAAATAAAAAAATCTAAGAATGTTACGCCCTGGACCGTTCATCATAGAGCTCACAGCACTTTGAAAAAGCTTTCTATCACATTTTTTAAGCGATTGAGGCTCGGAACAAGGTCAGAAGGAGGACATTGTTGTAAATCAGAAAGTTTGAAAGATAAGCTCATGAAATTTATACAGTAGTATCACAGAATCATTGCTAATAAGTCTACCAAATTTCATCAAAATCCATAAAGAAATAAGAAAGTTGGTTTCCAACGTCACGTCCCCCCTTAAAGATTGTAGAAACAAAATTATTGTATTACTTAGCCCTAACTTCTCCTCTTTCAATCCGTGAATACTGTACATCAGGTTTAAAAAATAAGCCTACAGGAATTTAGAAGTAGTTGCTTTTTATGAGACACTGGAGAGTGAGTAAAGAAAAAAAAAAACTTATTATCAGATTACTGGCGAGTTTCTGAGCAAATTGAACCACCCTGGACTATCAAAACTATTGAACAAGGGTAATATCAGAATATGCTTTGAAAAAACACCAGAGTTCCCCTTTTAATGTGCAAAAATAGGGGATATGGCTGTAGAGGCCTGTCAACGTACCGTCTTCTCCAGTAATTTGGGTGACTTTCTCCGACTGCTCACTGGCACTTTTGCCACTGTAAGCTCGCACATAGAATGTGTAGTTGGTGAACGGCATAAGCTTTTCAATGAGAAGTGCCGTGTTCACAGAAACCTTCTGAAGCTCATTGCCACCTGCAAGGAGTTGACAGGCACATTGAGATGATGCCTTCACAGTCCCAAAACATGCAGCTGAAACATGAACATTCTGTGGAAAACATGCCACATGCACATGATTTATACACAACAGCAGAATCTGTTCATGTTAATACAGGTAAGTTCATCTAGCCTAAATATATGTGAAGCTTTCTTGACTAAACTCTTTCAACTGCATATGACACCTTGAAATCTCAGCATGTAGGTAGAAGCAATAGAACTAATAAAATTTGCAATTATGCCTTAACTAAGCATCAAAAAGAAAAAAAAAAGCCTTTACACTTGCCACAAAGCACACATAGACCATTCCATAGCCAGTGGCTCAATGCATCACCCACCCTTTTAGGCAAGACTAAAACAAAAGATCAAAGTAAAATAGACTAGAATGAAAGAACCCTTGTACAGCTACACCTCGCCAACAACGAACCCCAATAAAATGAATTCCTCGATATTACAAAGTTTTTCAATTTTCCACAGCAACTTTCGCCTTTCATAGCACGCGAATAGAGCAGCCCTGGACTTTGAGCAGTTTTGCGAGGTTTTATTTTTCTTTTGTTCTTTTTTTCCCCCAGCTGACTGTGCCATGCCTATCGAAGAGATGTCTGATGAGGCGCTTATGGAAAGTGTCCGATATCATGATGATAGTGATGAAAGGTCTATTCAAGCAATACCCTCAGCATTATTGCTGTGAAATATATGTGTTCTGGGCTAGGTCTACCTCCAGCCACCCTTTCATTTCATTTGTGTGTTTCTTATTTTGAATTTTCAATTTTCATGCAGAAACCAGACATAAGGAAAACCTCTTTATAAGAAAATTTCTGAGCATATGTCAAGTTCATTGTATCCAGGTTTAATTGTGTTACACTACACGCTGCCCTTAAACTACCAGTATTATCAAAATTTTATTCATTCGTCCCTCAAGCAAGTATCCAGGCAAAAAAAAAGTACATAGCTACATTCTACAGAGCCAGGCCATGGAACTAGTAGGGAAAAAAAAAAAGACAAGAGCAGCTGTCTGCCATACCTGCTGTGGGGAGGTAGTGGATTGAGTAGGCCTGGATTGTCTGTCCTGGCGATACGGCAGAGGGATTCCAGGAAAGTAGAATGGCTGTGCTTGAATTTGTGACAGCCTTTAGACCAGTTGGAGGGCTCGGCTGGTCCCCTGCAGCCAACAGTGAATTAATTGAATGTAGTAAGCAATGACAAGGCAGTGTATCATGCACGCATTATTTCACACAACCTGTTTTTAATCCATCAGAATGGAGACTGACAAACAAACAAAACAAAGGGTCAATGCCAAATTTGTCGTAAGCACTGCCCACCAGGCAATTTATCCACCTAGTACCTTGTTTCTTTCTCCCAAACAGAAACTGGGGGACTGGGAACAAGGACTTCAGTAATGTGCTAATTCTAAGGCATATGAAAGAAGACTTCCAAGAGGGTGGCTCCAACAACAACAGAGGGGGTGACACAAGATATTGTCTAGTGGGAAGTACTTTAAAAATGACCACACTAATGTAATCAAAATGAATTATCAATGCTCGAAAGCCAATTTGGCCTTCCTTGTCATATTGCTCGTCACTCTGCAAGCATGAATAGGTGTGCCAAGATATATCCCTGACGATATATCGAATGAAAAAAAAAAATACAATGATGAATTCAAAGTGGGCAGGCTGTGCTGCTTCACCATTGCAGATTGCCTGCACAAGAGAGCCCCTTTACCTGAGGCATTCAACACTAGTCGAGCAGCAAGAGTGTTCAGGCCAGCTACGTTGGTTGCCAGGCACTGGTAGAAGCCTGCATCCCGCTTCACTGGGTGAGAGATGACGAGTACATTGCTTGCAGGGCGCCGCTGGTGCTGCGGGCCACTGCTGCTTTCTTCAATCATGTGGCGCCGTACCTTCCGCAGGTACTTGTTGTCCTCTGACCGCATCACCTTCGACGATAAAAACATCCACTAAGCAAAAAAGAATTGGGCAATCCTTTGGGGTTCAATTTATTGTAGGTAACAACTGAACAAGGTGAAAGGACACAGACTTCAAGTAAGGTGCGCATCAAAACAGCTGTTTTAAAGACTCGAAATGTAGAAAAACAATGAGAAGGTATATCAAAGTAAAAAGAAAGGCAACCTGCTCATTGATGATATCCAAATCTGCAACTTCCATGAAATGCATGCGATGCTTTGCCACGTAAGCTACAGCAACGACACTCCTCCAAGCCTACTTCCTTTTCTATCTGCATATGATGAGCGAAGCCACTCCTGGGAATATTTGCCCAACACAATTCACAGCCATGGCAAAAATTACCTTACCCAGTCTATGACCAAAATGATCTGTTCATCTTGTTAATTCAATGAGTGGCAAACCAAGAAAGCATTACTTAGAAGCACAAAAACATACAAGCACAGTCATATTTTAAACAAATTTTTTCATTCTTCAATGTGGCTATGCATTAGCTTGCCCTACAATCAAATGCTACCATAGGAAACTCAGGTAATAGAAATGCTCTTTACATCAAACCATTTCTGAAGATGACAACACTTTAACTTCAATACACAAGGAAATCTATGGCTACATTGAACAAAAAATAGCCAGAACACCTCATATATCGAACATCAAACAGCGTGCAGTACCCCTAGAAGTTAGCTTTCCGTGACAAGAAGTTGGCTTTTCTTCATGTACATGGGTTTTCATTCATGTACTTGGGAGAGCGAGCAACATGGTTAGGTGAGCACTGCGCAAAGCGAGTGCAAAGCTACCACTTCCCAACACAAGCTTTCTCTAAATCATCATTATCGTGCCCGTCATGTGCTGCCACTTCATTTGTTCTGTTTGTGTGACATGTCCAGTGTCGGGCTTTTCTACTCCACTTGTTGAATGCATGCCGTAAAACGAAAGAACCTGCAGCAAACATCTACGATAAGGCTGCCGTTTTAGGCACCGCATGCAAGATATAGTACTTGCCAGCTCCACCAAGTTGCCCGAGAGATTCCCAATTTCTTAGTATTCTTCCTGACTGTGCAGGTGCAGCCATAAACCCTTTGATAAAGTCCTAAACACACCAAGGAAGCAAATTACATAGGAATGCTGTTCTAAAATTTTTCTAGCATTGAGAGACCGCAGCAGCTTGGAGCGGAAATCGCCCCGCCACGGTGGTCTAGTGGCTAAGGTACTCGGCTGCTGATCCGAGGGTCGCGGGATCAAATCCCGGCCGCGGCGGCTGCATTTCGATGGAGGCGAAATGTTGAGGCCCGTGTGCTGTGCGATGTCAGTGCACGCTAAAGAACCCCAGGTGGTCGAAATTTCCGGAGCCCTCCACTGCGGCGTCTCTCATAATCAGAACTGGTTTTGGGACGTTAAACCCCACAAATCAATCAATCTGGAGCGGAAATCCTGCCTTTACCCAAAGGGAGGCCACCATATCTGTGTGTGGCCTTTGTTATTTACTGTTTGATGTGTTACCTCTTTCTCTACAAGCAACTTGCATTAAGAGCATGCTAGGGCCATCAGCTTTTGTGGGCCATAGCATATTGTGCCTTGCGTACCTGTGTAGTTATTTACATATATGTGCTCTAATTATTACAGTGCCAGTATGATTACTGACTACTGTTTGATGTGTTACCTCTTTCTCTACAAGCAACTTGCATTAAGAGCATGCTAGGGCCATCAGCTTTTGTGGGCCATAGCATATTGTGCCTTGCGTACCTGTGTAGTTATTTACATATATGTGCTTTAATTATTATAGTGCCAGTATGATTACTGACATCTAAAAACATTACTAGTGATCATCCAGAGCTGTGTATAATGTTACTGCGGCCCTAAAAAGCAAACAATACAAACATGCACCAGTTTGCTTTCTTGTGTATACATATGTGTGTGTGCGCATACCCACGTGTGTGCAGGGGGTCATGCCCCAACCCCGCCTCTTTGCACTGTGAATCTCCAGAGTTTTTAGCTACCTAGGTAGGCAGGTATGCCAAGGTCAAGAATGGTGTCATTATGGAAACGAAGTGTTGTACTACGTATCATGTTTTGGCACTATCATTCGAGTGTAGAACAGCTATATCTCTAAAATTTGCTTCACCGCCTTACAATCATGCTATGTAGTGAGGCATCCTAAGTGTTAGAGGGGGGGAAGTCACTAGCTTTCATGGGACATGGGATATTTTGCACTGCGTGCATATGTTGTATGACTGCCAGTGTCCAAAAACGTTACTCGCAATTAATCCGACATAACTGGGTCACTAAGAGACACTACATAAATGCTGGCCCATTATTTTTTCTGTCGCGTGTACACCAGAAGAATTTCTTCTTAAATATATTGAACTGTGTGGTACGTCAAACTAATTTCCTTTTTCTTGTGAGTTGGATATGTGCGGGTTTCAATGCAGGTACCAATTACAACCTTTGTCATCTCCTTGAGAATGACCATGCAAAGTCTATCTGAAGAACGCATCAATCCACTATGCTCCCATTACTTCTTCATCCCATTCGTCAACTGTGTAGGAGCACATAATGAGCCGCACTTTTGACATACCTTGATGCGGCCATTGATGACTAGGGGCTGGCCATCTTTGAACCAGCGCACATCAGGTGCAGGAAATCCCTGGGCATCGCAATCGAATCGAACTGTGCGAGCGGCGGGGCGAACTCGACTTATCATGTCTGATGCAAAGGTAGGGGGTTCTGCAAAGAGCGAAGAGATTAAATGAGTGAAGAGATTAAACAAGAAACTTTAAATGTAAAGGTGACATTTTCTCCTGTATGATGTGCAACAATGCAAAAATGTATAAACAGAGAACAACATAGCAAGAACTTGATGTGAGGATTTCGACGCATAAAACACGACAAGGAAATTAAAATTGGCAGGCATCATCATCATAAAATTTGATTGGACATATAGAAAACTTTTTTTTAGAAATTAACTACACCTTGTGAGCATAGCTGAGCAAAAATAATAAAGAGTAAGAAAAGAAACATCATATTACCTTTTTTAAACAACTTTAACAGCTAAGTCTGTTCTGGAGTAGCATTTAAGGAGGAAAACCTACACTACTTGGCTATTTGGGGTAACATTGGTATTGCAAATTATTGTTTCATCTAGGTGCGCGACACTGAATGTGTGTTCTAAGCATGACGAAAATGTAACTGCAAGTTCTGTTACCTCTTTCAGAGATGTGACAGTTTCAAACTACTGGCATAGCGTGTCTTCAGCCACTCTCTCAACCAATTACAAAAACAAGTGAGTGTTAACATAGTGAAATTTGAAGAGTTGTGAGACTACACATCAATGTTTTCCATAAATTCAGCAAGTCCTAAGCAAAAGGTAAGGATGAAGGCTGACATAATGCAGTAAATGAAGTTATGACAATGGTAAATTATTTCTGCAGACCATCTTTTTTTTACCACTCAGCAACCTTTGATAATAAACCTAGTGACATTCAAGTTTGTAATGCACTACATGTGTTTAGCATCTTTCTTGGTTAAATTCCAGCGTATATGCAACTTCAAAACACTGGATTCATTGACTGGTATTGCGTGGGTTTCTAATGTTTCTAATGTAACGGCTCCTTGTAGCCATGATGCTGAACTTCTCCCATGAATGACACAAAAAATACACACACATTTGTGGTGCTGAGTTTGACACTTATCTCTAAAAATGGCAATCAAAAATGGTGAACACAGTCATCGTTGCAAGCAGACAAAGCATGAACTCACCATAAATGGTCAATGTGTGTGACTGGGATGCTAATGAAAGTGTCTCGGTAGCTGTAGCTCGTGACGTGCTGATAAGGCATTTGTAGGTGCCAGCGTCGCTTCGAGTCAGGTTGGTAATCCGCAGATTACCTCGACCGAAATAAGTGCTGCGGCCTTCAGGCAAAAGTTCTCCCCCTGAAAAAGGCAAGAAAACTTAAGCATTGTCGGTAATAACAATACAAAAGAAAAAAGGTACTTGCACTCCAGGAACGTAAGACATAAAACTTTGGTGGCTTATCAAGCCACCTGTTAACTCTTTGCACTTCCTTGTCAGGCCCTGCCAGACAACACAACACAGTCATAGGAGCCCTTCGAGTGGCTTCACATGCTGCTCAAACACTGTTAAAGGAACAAGGTAGAATGCATGAAAAAATACAGATATCCTGCGAGCTTTTCTTGCGCAGTTTGTGTTTGTCTTGGCAGTGCCAGAAACTGGCAAAATAGTTTAGGACCGGAACAGCCAGGAAGTGGGTGAAATTTTCGGACTGCAGAAGGTTAATCACAGACGTAATGTGAAAGCAATAAAAACTTTGTAAAAGTAAAGATAGGAGGATGCATGCAACAGAACTACCATGCATATTGTTCATTTACATGTTTGCAGTTCTGGAAGTTCATATAAACCAAGTGGCTGTACTTCAGATGTCAGCTGTGTTAGATGTATCTAGCTGTTGACACAGGAAGAAAACCCAAGTTAAGGTAAAGCAAAATTGGACACTCCTGAAGCGTACAGACTTGACTTGGGTGCAACATCCATGATAGAACAACTGTACCAATGCATAACCAAATAAAACAAAAGTGTGGGAAACTTCTCTCGTAGGAGTACAATCAACATGAGTGCAACTACAGTAATCCAAAGTCTCACCTTGCCGTATCCATGTGACAAAAGTGGGCTTTGACGACCTGGCAAAGCATTCAAGCTCAACTGTGTCTCCTGTTACAAGTATCAGCTCCTGAGGAGGCGGGTTTAGGAACTCTGGTGGCTGATCGGGGGTTTCTGAAAGTGAACAGATCCAAAGAGAGGCAGTGACACAACTTTTCAAAGAAAGGAAGCACTGCCAGGAGCGCAGCTGACGATTTCAGCAGACCGAGCAAAGCCCCACCTCCACATACACTGAAAACTCATTTTGAAAACATTTGCAGCTGACATGAAAGTGGCTTTGTGGTGGATCGTTGAAATGCTGCGGCCAGAAACACCTTGCCTCAGTGGTTTTTGTATATGCCTGCACAGGTCATGCCGACGGAGCGCCATTGCCTGCACACCCCTTTTCACTCTTACCCTGCAAGTGTCTTTCCTCCTCCGACTGTTCTGCTGCACATGCTGAATCACTTGCTGGAATTCGTAGGAAAATAAAAATCGGTCCCCCACCAAATGTCATCACGATCGCTTCTGCTTGCATGTGCTCTACAGCTTAGTTACATCTAAATATTTGTTACATGAATATTCATAACACTCTGTCCTTCATTTACTTCACTGTACACAATAGCATTTCGTTGCACACACATTTGTTAAATTGATGTTTGAGCATAGTGGTGTGGTAGTTAAGGCATCACCGCACAGTACAGAGTGCTTGGGGCAATAAAAATTTAAGCATGGTACTTTTGCAAAGCAGTAGTGTAAGTGTGCCTGATATTTCTGTACCACCACATTATTACAAAAACGGGATAGAAAGAAAGCGCATATACAGATGAGAAACACACTAAGGGTACAGCTACACTGCTTTGGGTTAGTGCATGCCTTTTATTTTAGTTTGCATTTTATCTTCATGTATGACATATGAGAGATGATGTGAGAACAATGTGCATTGAACCAGCTTGATCAGCGCTCACCAGCTGTTACAAGGACAAGAATGGCAAAGGAGTATGAATATGTGCAATTCAATTCTTTATTTCACCATGTTGTCAGTTATTACCTTTACAATCTTCCAAGTTGGTTGAGACATTCTGTACTTGGCTATGCAAATTTACAGTGGTATTACTTTTAGTCTTTTTTTTACGATTGGTACTACGACTGGTACTACGACTGGTCTTACGAC